>VZTG01009883.1:1677719-1769269 GCA_013397845.1 Melanocharis versteri
GGCAGCGGCGGCGCTGCGACGGGCCTTGGGCCGCAGCCCTGGTGCCCTCGGCCGGCTCCGCGGCAGCGCCCCCGGCCGCCAGGACGGGAAGCGGCCGGTGCCCCGCTCCCGCGGCTGTACCCCGCCGGTCGCCCTTGCCTCTGTGACAAGGGCGGGGAGATATCCCCCGGGCCGCCCTGCTCTGCCCCTGTAGGCGAGCGCAGCGCTCCGCAGGGCCCGAGCGAGCGGCGGCCCGCGCCCGCGGGGCCGTCCCCGCAGCACCTGCCCGCGGCCCCCAGCTCCCCGCCGCGCTGGGTAGCCACACATTTACGGGCGCCCCGACCTCGAGTGTTGCCGTCCCGGTGTCTCTCTCTTTTCTCCACTGAAGCTGTCACGGGAGGAAAAAAGCCCCCTCTTTTTAGTTCGGTGCTTGGCTATGTAAGGAAATGGGATCAAACACGGGGATCCACTGCAAACTCTGGGTTCCCTGCGCTAGAGACAATTCGCCGGCCTCTTACAGCTAGGAAGGTCGTGACACGAGGAAGTGTTTATAAATTCATAATTGCCGTTGTTTTCAGACATTGAACATTCACAGACTCGAAATAATAATTAACGCCTTGCTTGTGATACTACTCGCTCACACCCACAGAGGCATCAGGAAGAAGGGAAATAATTCGAGGAAGGATGGTGTCTTGTCACTCCACATATCATCCGGGGGGGGCCTCCTCGGCCGCGTGAAGGGTGGATATTTGGCACAAGTTCCCATGTAAGACTGACAAAAGTCCCCGTAAGAAGGGGCTGCCTCGCCGTGGGTGCGTGAACACGCCTGACATCCGTACCCGCACACCCGTGTCAGTGATTTAACGACGCTCTCACAGGAGAGGGACTGCATGGGCTCTACACAGGAAGGAGGTTGGAAAAAAAATATGAAAAATGTTCTCTTCCTCCAGTCTCTGAAAGCGGCCGGTGATTGATTGGTTTCCCCAGCGAGGAGATCAGCGGGTTTCCTCTACTTTCTTACCGGCGGTACATTGCCATGCTGTTGGATCTCGTTAAGATGGCCAATTCCTCATTTCCAGAATTTGCCCGTGAAAACTCTGGATCCAGTTTCTAGGGGCTTTCGATTGTCCCTTGAAGGGAACAAAGAGAATTTTGCTTGACAATTCCCCCCTATTACAAAACATTAATAATCACTGGAAATAATTGCCCAGATAGCCACAAGGAAGGTGTAAATACATCCAAAGCCCTCCGGTGTTATTTCAAAGGCGGTTTTTAAAAGGCCAATAAAAGTGGCCGAGGAAGACTTGTTTCTGAGGAGTTCTTGCCCATCTCCTGCCGCAGATAAAATACTGCAGGCAAGGGCAGCACTGACAGTGAAATAAACGTTACTGCTGCTGGCTCCAGCGCGCCTCGGAGCAATCCGCAGGCACAAATAGCCGACTTAAAAAGTGACTGTCACTTACGCGAGGGTTGTTTTTTACCTCTCTTCAGAGAATCTCGGGCATATGCCGTGGGCTAATAACCAGTTTTCTTAGATGAATAAAGAGGATGTGTCGGAGTTTCTTCGCTGTCTTAATTAGAATAAAGTTAACACGCTAAAGCCATGTGGTCATCTGAGGCAACTGTATTCCTACACTTGCATCCAGATGCGGGTAGATTTGATGGGGGGGGATGGGGAAAGGGGGGGAAGAGGGGGTCAGGACGTTTTGATTCCAGTCCCTTCAGCGTATACAAACGTTATTATTATTCTTTCTGCGGGAAAGGTACTGCTTTGTTCCAAAAGCAAATAGCTTGCAGAAGAGTAAATGGAATTTCTTTCCTGTGAGGGGAATATTCGCGCGTATTTCTCATCACATAAGGCCACGTTTGATTTAACCTTAATGTAACTAGTGGTTTTCATTTCGACTTCAGCGTTTCCTTAAATGGTTTTTATGAAGTGGTTGCCTCTTATAGTTACCAACGTTTTTGAGGAAGAGTGGGGCGCAGCACAGAGTCCCTTGATGGTCACCTCGCCGCCAGTGCTACCTCTGAAGCAGCATTTTCACGTGTCACGTCCACGATGAAGTCACGCGACCGCCCTAAAAGCTGCGGTAGCCGTAAACTGCCCCAGCGCCCATGGCCGGGAGCCCTTCCTGCTTCCCTCAAGGGTAGGGGCTCCCGCCGCCTCCGGTCCTCCCACCCTCTGTGGAGGATGGAGCACCAAGACACTAGGGCAGCGGCCAGATCCCTCTGCCCCGGATCTCCGAAAGCACCAGCTGGGCCGTCGGAGGCAGAGATACCCCTTTCGCTCTCCACATCTCTCCCTAACTACACCCCGGGGAGCAGGGCTGGGAGACGGTGCCGAGGGGAGAAAACCCACGAAGCCTTTTACAGCGGAGATAACGAATTTTTCCAGGCGTTGACCTCAAGGGAAAAGTCCCAGACAGTATGATCTCTGTGCCATTTTGAAGAAGCCCCTCTAATCACTTGGCTGCCTCTGGCTGTGTCCGCAGACACCTGCTGGGCGGCTGCCCGCCGGGCTGCGGCCGCCGGCATAGCCCCCTCATTCCAGCGGGGCCAGCGACCCCCGCCCCGGGCACGCTCCCGCAGGGCAACATCTGCGAGGGTCTGCCCTTCCCGACCTGCTCCCAGCAGCGTTTGTCAACCCCTCGCCAGGCAGTTTATTCGGGGAGAAAACAAGGGGAGCTGGCGGAGCTGCCTCTGCGGGCGGCGGGGCAGGGGCTGGGGTCGGAAACGGGCGGCCGCCCATCGCGGCAACCCGCCCGGTTTCCTCTCGCTTCATTCCGGTATCATTAACCTGCGGGTGAAGCAACTGTTTGTGTGCCCTCTCTCCCTCCCCTGGGCTGCTTTTTTCCCTGTTACTGATCCATCCTTCGTAAATCATTTATGGGGAACTAGGCACTTCTCTCCTCGCAGGAGCTTCCCTTGAAAAACTTTCCCATCTTAAGGCAAGCGCCTTTCCTTTGTTATCACGAATAATTGATAAAGGACCCCAACGTGCCTTCAAAAACCATCTAAACGGCTGCCGGGAACTATAGTCACTTGGGGTCACGGGGTGCTACTGCCTTTAAAAGCGCAATACAGGAAACGATCAGGACCAAACCGGTTTAAAGAAACAGATAGTTTTATGTGGTTACCTGAAACCATAAATGGGAAACGCGGTCTAATTTTACAGGTTCTGGTATCGAGCGTTCAAGCTGACTTCTGCAGAGCCCTTTCCCCCTCCCTCTGATCAGAGAGCACCTGGCATTCTGTACTAACTAAGGTTTCTGCGTTTTGTCGCCTCGAAAAACAGAGTGAAAGTGCATTGTTCAGAAGAAAAAGAAAAGCCGTAAACCTCTTAAAACTCTGAATCGTCAGATTACGCCGGCACCACGCGGCTGTGAACCGATTTCAAGGGCTGCATTAGAGACTAGTTTCTTTAGAGGTTCCCTGGCTGAACTATTAATTGCCAGGATTTCATGAAAGATTTGCAGACTTTACAATCATTTATGATCCGTGCAATAAAAACTCGGAGATATGGGCAGACTGGTTCAAGGTGTAATGCAAAGATGTATTAGGTGCCCTTGGCAACTATCTGTGGGTGCTGTTTGTGTTCTCCGAACACGCCCTTCGCTGCAATGAACATTTCTGCAAACCGCGGGTTGGGTTGTTCATTTCCAGAGCTCTGGAGGTTCACACAAAAGAGCTATAGATTTCAGGCAGGGGAATCGAATGCTTGGAAACTCATTCTAGTCCCCCGAAGAGTTCAAATGCAAGTGAGATAATTACCCTTGACGAAAAGTAAACTTCGAGAGAAAATATATGCCTTTCCCCCTCGTAAATTAAAAGCCCGCCAGAGAGTAGGTCTGAGTGTTCAGCGCCGCAGTGCTCTCCTGACCCCCATCCAGGCGGAGATCACATTATTGTCCGCCACAGCAGAAGGCGGAGAGGAACCCCTCGAATCCCAAGAAAGACACCTCAAAGGGTATCGCCGGCCCTCCGACGATATCCTATTTAGGAGCCTCACAAGCGAGCACCCCAGGCATTTTAAAGATTATCCCCCTAAAGATCTTTGAAGATTATGCTAATGACTGCAGATTACACGAGTTTACTGCCAGAGCGGCCGAACAAAACCCGCCTCGTGGCGGCTGCCCGCGGTCATTTTCTGCCTCTCTTTTAAGATGATTTGCGCCTCCCTCCCTCGGCCGGATCCGCCTCCGCCCCCGGGCACGGGGAGGCCACGGCCGCAGGGTGCCCGCAGCGGGAGCAAGGGAGGAGCTCCCAGCCGGTAGCCTTTGAGTCAGGAAGTGGGCAGAATCCTGCCAGTGTGTGCCAAGTGTCACGCGCGAGGCGTCCCGCAAACCGCGGGGGGAGAGGAAAACGATGGGCAGCCGAAAGGTTTGGCGCTGCCTGAATGCTTCGTTCACCTCCCAGCCCCACCCCACTCCCCATCTTGACCCTTTCACTCCACAAACAGATAGATGGCTAAATAAGGGTGTAAGAGCCAGGATCGCCTTCTCGTTTGCTCCACCTGACTCATGCCAGTGGTTCTAGCAATTCCTTCCCCAGAAAAAGCACGTCCTCTGGTCCTGAAAATAGAGGGTGTGGAGCACATCATCATGTAGGACGTTGCCATTGACACACCTATAGTGAATGTATGAGAGCATGAATCATGTTCACCATGTTTGTTTTTCTGATTAAAAATCCTGCCAGGCTAAAGCAGGAGTAAGCTCGGAAGCACAAATGCTCCACTGATGTAATGAGAACACATAAAATGAAAATTTTTCCCCAGCTGAAGACAGTAGCTGCATATTTGGAGATAGAGTTTTTATCCTGTTGCTAACCCCAGGACATGTTCATGGTGCGCCCTATGCAAATTATGATTAGTTTCCTTTCCTCCCAAAATATAGCCGAGAAATGCATGCATGAACAAAAGATGAAAGGAAAAACATTTCATAGTTATTTTAAGTACTTC
Organism: Melanocharis versteri; assembly: GCA_013397845.1. Classification (NCBI taxonomy): domain Eukaryota; kingdom Metazoa; phylum Chordata; class Aves; order Passeriformes; family Melanocharitidae; genus Melanocharis; species Melanocharis versteri. The sequence continues at coordinate 1,682,656 of VZTG01009883.1, forward strand.
AACATGTCATATGTAAAAGCACTGGTCATAGCGGATCAGCCGTCTTAGGATTTGTTGCTTGGTCTATGCATGTGAAGCGTGTTGTTCTGTGATCATTTGATACCTATCATGTGATTTAGAATATACCTCATGCTTATCTACAAAAACGATCAAAAGGATTTATATGCATGGCAATTTTAGCGTGGGCATATATCTGCTACTCTACGTGCTCTGTACAATGTGGGCTACTCTAAAATGATCTTAACTCAAGTGGAGACTTCTCCCTCTATGTTTGAGTATGCAGTGGTTGCATTAGACTGCCTGCCTGATGATACAGGGAAATATCTTGGAAACTGTAGGATAGGTAAGCAAAGAACATTGCCGTTGAAAGAGGTTTAAACAGGACTCATACGAGAACACAGCAAAAATGAAACTGGCTGCAACCGAGATTAGCAAGATGAGCATGCATCTGATACATAATTTGTACACAAAATAGTTCCAACTCATTGATTCAGTTAGAGGCGATTGAATTCAAAATGTAGGCATGGAAAAAGAAAATGATCTTTTACTGATAAGTGAGTATAATTCACACTGTGTATGCTGCTAAACAGTGTGTACACATTGATATTGACAGTGTAGACATGGTGTATGAAAATCATCTTCTGCTGAGAGTTGGGAATAATGCAATCTCCATGACATCAACTGATAAAAACTTCTGTGTTCGGTCAGGGTCCATAGGTAAAAAGCACCCTAGAAGTCTAATGAATCTTTTAAGAAATTCCATTTCTGTTAATGATGGTTAAAACTAAGTGGTCCGTCTAGGCTATTTTTATGCTTAAAATGATGCAGAGAAGACAAGACAATTCAACTTTGCCTAAGTCTTAAAGTTTGCCAGATTGTTTTATAGCATTCCAGAGTGCATTGTTCTTGGCACTGAACTTTAAAAATTGCAGAATAGGTTTGGAGCTCATTTGGGTGTTAAATTGTTTTTAAAAAAAAAATTAACTTTTTCCCTTTGCAAATCACCACCTTTTAAGTGGAGACACAGACTCATGGCAATACTCATGGTTTTATTTACTTTTCTTAGTTTTCCCTCACATTCTCCTCAATCCATGCAAACCACAGTGATTCATCTTCAGCTGAAAAGAACTGCTTTAGGAAAATCCAGCCGACTCCTTCCTGATAGTTTCAGTTGAACTGGTTGCGCTTTAACCAATTCAGCACTGTTGGCTCAGAAACGCGTGGTCAGGTCTTTAGTGCAGAAGAAGGCCTGAGTCTTGGCCATGAGAGCTGAGGCTGAAGGGCTGGAGCCAGTTGAGTGCTGAAGAACTTGGCCAGTCCCTTTGTTCCAAAAACTTCTTCTTAGGTTACCCGCCCAGCTAGCTTAAAGCTGCCAGTTCCTCATATCTGCTGCCAACCATGTCAAAATTACATCAGCTTGCTTCCTGTTAGATGATTCTAACAGTGTTGGGCATGCATGCAGTTATGATAGCAGATCTGAGTGAGGGGTATAACGTTCAAAACACAGATCAAAGGAGGGCTGGCAGCTTGCAGCAGAAGGTGAGTGGCTGTATTCTGGGTTAACTACAGTGTTGAAGATGTTGAAGGTATAAGAACTAGATGATCTTTAAGGTTCATCCCAGCCCTAACCATTGTATAAGTTCCCTGAGGGGAAGAATCTCTGTCTACCTTCAATTTCTGAAGTTACCAAATCCAGAAGGGGCAGGCTCTTTCATATGTACGTCAGCCTTTTATGGGGTCACAGAACTACCGAAGTTACGAAGAATCCAAGGAGAGCAGTGATTCATGTATATTTCTCATACTCTGTACAGAGCTCAGCAACATCCAGCACACATGATCAAACTCTATGTTTGATGTCATATTATGTTAATAATATGAGCCTATTTTTATTTCTAAGGTAATAAAAATGGAGAAGAATGGCATTATGGCATTTCAGTAGTTATTTTTAAGACTGCTGTTTAACATAGCTAGAGATTAAAACTCCACGTTTTCATTTTCAGAGAGAACTATGTGAAGTAATACAGTCTAACCTAGAATCTCATTGCAGTATGGGCATTCTTACATTCTAGATGGTGAACTTAAATTTGTCCTTAATTTAAATATTTTGTATAAAACTTAAAGCTCAATAAAGAAAGTGTAAAATCAAACATCACTTAAGGTTGCAAAGAGACAATATATTTATTTGCTAAATAATTTGTAAAATTTAGTCACTAACCCCAGGAAGTATACTGGGGTCACCATAAAAATAACTGCACTTCATAAGTGATATCATACTATATAAAATAATGCTGTTAATTTTCAGTGTATTTTCTCATACTGATTTGAACACACAGGCATTTTCTTTCAGGCAATGGGAAAGACTGATGTATGTTTTTTGCCAGCCTGACAGTAGCATGTTTTAGTGAAGTACTCAGATTGGTTTTTTTCCTAGAAAGTTTGTATGTGTAGTTTGGTAGCTTGCTAACATGGGTGAATTTGACAGTATCTACCTTTTCCTGAGAAAAAGAAACAAAAAGACTATTTAAGTCCAGATGGTGTGTTGGTTAGAAGACATGAAATGCATCAAACTTGTTACAAAATAGCCATTTTAAGAGTTATTGGCCTGCCTCTTTAATACAAAAGATGTAAACCAAAAGAAGCATGATGGGAAAGAGTACTTTGAAAGGAAATTTTCTTCCCAGTGTGGAATACATTGGATGCTCTGAGAAAGAAGTCCTTGGGAAACAGCTGCTTCTCTATTGTCTCTGTGATCATCATCACAGAACAGCTGATTTGTCTTTGAGGAATGATCTATATACATATTTATATGTTTGTTGAGATGTGCTTTTTCAATACACTTATTGGGTGATATTTTCCCAAGTTTCTAGGCTCACTGTGTTCCATGTACTTTTTCATGTACCTAATGTAATGGGATGTTCCTCATGTTGGGACAAATAGAACTTCTGGAAAGAAGGCCAGACTCACATAGGAAAGGAAAGAGGCTTCAGACTCCCTAAAGATGAAACAGAATGCTCCACAGGGTCTAGCACAAAAATTCAGTGCTACAAAGCATGCATGGAAGAAGACCTAAGACATATTTTTTCAGGTGCTTGATACAAACCATATGCACTGGAACCAGGGCCTGTATTGCATTTGAACTACTGGTGCACACCAGATTCATCTTCTGTTATTGTGTTTGAGCCTCAGGGCTGGAAATGTGTACTATGAAGTGAAATTCAGAATTTCTTCTCTGTTGGAAGCATCTCTTCCCAATACCATTCATCATACAGTGTTGTATGAAACAGGGAAGGGGATTCAGAAACATGAAACTTAAATGAGCCCTGTGACTGAAGAAGGTGTCAGATGAAGCTTCTTGAGAAATCTTGTTTCAAAAAGTCTCTTATCCTGACTTGTAAGGGGACAAAAGTGACCAAAGTGAGTTACCAGACTGAATAGGCTGCTGAAAGAAGCTCTTTTAAGGGAAATCAGCTATTTATATGCTTTAAATTTACTGCCACTGTTCGAACAGGTAAATTTACACCAATTCACTTCCATTCATGTTTCATCTTATTTTTGACAGAGTAAAAATGTGTGGCTGAAATACGTGTATGCAGCCCTCTTGTGGGCCTTAATTACAAGAGCTGTACTAATCACAGAGGCAGAACACTTGCATATGCACATAGCAATTGGAAGAATAAACTCTTTCAGTAGATGAATCTCCTTTTTGTGCTTTAATTCAAAATGCCTAATTATATTTTTAATGCTTCATGGAAGGAAACAGAAAGAAATTACATCTTTTCTCAGTTTTATTCCTTTGCATGTAACGATTTTAACAATTTGAATTCCAACTCTCTACGGTAGTTTATGTGGATTGTATTTTGTGAGAGTGTGTAAAATGTAAACTCTATTTCTCTGTAAATGTCAGGAGAGTATAAATCAATAATAGAGTGGTAACTGTGCAATTAACTCATGTCACCCCTGTACCTTCAGATTAGCATCACTGAGAATGATCTTACCCTTTCAGTGACCTCAGTAAAAGCAATAACATCCTTTTCTGCTAAAGTTAATTTTTTAAAGTGAACTTAAAGCTCCTGAAAAGTGATAGATTGACAATCCTGTAAAGTGAAGTTCCTTATTTGGTCATTGACTATGGGTAGTATGTAATTCCACAAATTATCTGGTGATCCAACCCTGTCCCAGAAGGATAAGAATGGAGTCTGGTACTCCTTCTTTCACCCATTTTGTTGAGGCGTCACAACTTGGATGTCAGTTGTCAGGGTAGTTTCTGATACTGTTGCTGTCAGTTAGCAAGCAGAGTTGGAATTCCAATTCATTTTCATTTACTGTGATCAGTATTGACAGAAGGTAGATGGCCACCACAGACATGCGGTTGTAGGTCCTGTATCTTATCCCCTAAGCTGCTTCATTTGCAAAATGGCACCTAATAGCAGTTCAAAAATGCATCAGGAAGTCCTTGAAACAACTAAGAAAGTTAAATGCAATGTAATAACCTTCTGTCAAGCTGGTAGTAAGATTTCGAAAGCTAAAGCCTTGAAAGCTTTATGCATTACTGCATAAATGAAGAAAATTCAGCAAACAGGCAAGTGCAAGATAATTTAATTACTCTCACAAGTGTATTTTCATGTATTGATTTTACATCATGTGATAGTACTAATCAAGTCTGTGTGTATTTGCCAGAATTCTAAAAGGTAATGGCACTCTGAGCCTTGTGACTACTATCTCAACCAAAGAGAGAAGGGTGTCTGTGCCTCTCTCTCTTGTCTACAAGGAAAATGCCCTGGAAGTGTTCCAGGCCAGTCTGGATGGGGCTTTGAGCAGCCTGATCTAGTAGAAGCTGTCCATTATCTTTAAGGTCCTTTCCAATCCAAACCATTATTTGAAAATATGCAAATACTTCCCAATTTCAGAGCAGTATAGGGTACAAACAAATATACAGAGAATATGAGCTGTTCTGATACACTACCAATAAGGGAGTCAGATATGAAGCTGAGGTAAGACCATGCCAAGATTCACTCTTTAATGGTTGAAGGGTTTTTCTTTCCTTGAATGCAGGTGCAGTGAAACATCTGAAGAGCAATTGAAATGACCCCTGTTTCTGATGGATCTCGTTGTAGGTGTACTTCTGTATTTCTACGTTCACATGGACCATAGCAGACTGCACAAAACAAATTCCCCTTTTGTTCTCCATTAGTCTGTGATGTAGTTGCAACCAGCAAAGAGCTTGTCTTCTGCTTTCTGCCCCAAGCAAAGAGTTTTGCCATGAACATTGTCCTCTAGTTTTATGGGGAAGGTGAGGGGGTTTGTCTCTCATTTCAATCGTTTTTGGAAAAAAAAAAAGGTACAACTAATGCAGCATTTAGAAGCAGCAAGTTTAGGCACTTGGACTATATCTATACTAAGAGATGTGGGTAAGACAGGAGTTAAGGGTCCTACTTCTTTTCCTGTGGTTTTATAGGAAGGAAACCTGAGAGGTTAGGCTGGAATGAGTTACGGGTCTATCTATGCTTTCTACACTACCCCTTACTAAACAATGAAGTGAGAAGAGCTAGAGAATATATTAGATATATACTGTGCATAGTTGTAATGAGGCCTTGTAGTATTCCTATCATAATGAAGTCCTACTATAGCTGTTCATTGCAGCTCTCTTAAGACTGAACCTGGTCCTTTGAAATGTGACAGGGGTCACAAGATTTGGAGGAGAGGATGATGGAATTCTTTGAAATGTTGCAGAGACTTAGGCATATCTTTCGTTAAATATGTTGAAGGATGTGCTTCCAGCCCTTGAGATAGTTTTTAAAAGATTTCCCCTTTGTCTTAGTATAATCTTTTCTTATCTGGGATAAGCACAGTTACCTAGATTGGAAAATGCTGTAGTGCCAGGTTACACTGATGGTTTTCCTGTGGAATGCCTGCCTGGGCTGCCTTCAGGACATTTGCATATGGGGCATCTCTTCTTACATTTAAATCCAACCGCTCCCCAGTATGCTATCTCATTAATTGTACACTGGAAAAAAGCAAAGGAGAACACTGTGACCTGTGTATGTATAGTACTTAGTGAGAACCTAGGGAATTACTTAATGAATTAAATCACCTCAGATATTTCTTCTATATTCTTGAATAGCCCACCAGATCCCATATGCCTGTAGAAATTGCTATAGGGCTCAGGTGGTCCCTCATTAGCTATAATGTCACTTAATTTCTTCCATCTTTATGCTGGAAGTACCTTCAAATAAAGCTTGATGGCATAATTCTCCATGGCCATAATTAACAAACGAGGCAGAGGTGGGACAAGAAGCCACATGTGAGTGCAGAAGAGATCCATGTTGGTGGCAGACATCACAGTGTTTACCCAGTGGCAGCAAGGTAGTGAACTCAGCTGACATTGGCAGTATTCCCTGCAGGGACAAAGGTAATGTTAATTAAAACTCACTGTGCGCAAAAGGGCCATTCCTAATGAACATGTACTGATGAGATGTTTAGCTGTGTTTCTTGCATCTTCAGATGCATTAGAAATAGCTTTCATGAAGGATTTCTATTCCCAGGAAGGATTGTCAATTTTCCTGAAGGATTTCAGTCAGTACCACTGTTTTCTGTGTGGAACCACACAGTGACAGGCAGAGCACGCTGAAGTAGAAAGTGTATTAAAGGTATTGCTATCTTGCAAGAGAGATTCAGCCTGAGTTTCTGAGTGGTGTTGTCAGTACTCTGGTGTCAGAAGAGATTCTCCCTTCTTTTCAGAGAGTCATGGGAGGTGAAAGAGATGTCTTCCAGAAGTCTCTTCCAACCTCACATATTCTATGGGCCTGTGATAATTTCTGCATTTCTGTGAAGGAAAACTAGTATGATAAATATGTATGAGCAGAAATGAGTTAATTTAATATGAAATGTAGTGTTGCCAAAGTCAATAGTAAGATTCCTTTTGCCTTCGAGGGAAACAAAACGACTTTTGTTTGTGGTGGAATGTGATTTCTTTTGCACTGAATCCATTATAGAATGTACAGGCAAACATTACCACACAATTGTAACAATTGTCTATCATAACTCCACCCTGACATGTAATGACAGCCATAAGCATGGTTTGACTTACGGATCTTCTGTAAATACTTGCTCTGGTTCAGCACCAGGTCATTTTGCAGCCGAAGAATCCTATTACATCTGTCTTTATCTTTTTTGCTATGGCTATGAAGCTGTCCTCAGAGCAAGACCAGACCAGAGTCTTGCAGCACATTCTCCGACTGCACATTCCAGGGTGTGCCTGTTGTGTTTTCATGGCAGAGGTCTGCAAGGCTGCTCAGTATAACCCTCCTTCAGAGCAGCCTAGATGTAGTCACAGGCTTCAGAGAGTCTATGCATGTGAGAAGGCAAGAAGTCTTCATTTGGCTTTTCAGTGGCTAAAGGGGGCATACAAGAAAGCCAGAGAAGGACTTTTTAAAGGGCCATGAAGTGATAGAACAGGAGGAATGGCTTTAAAATGGGGGAGGGTAGGTTTAGTTTAGATATTTGGAAGAAATTCTTTACTGTGGTGGGGGTGGTGAGGCACTGGAAGAGGTTGCCTGGAGAACCTGGTCTAGCAGAAGGTGTCCCTGCCCATGGCAGTGGGGTTGTAACTAAAAAGTCTTAAAAGTTGGACTTTCAAGTCCCATCCAACCCAAATCATTCTGTGATTCTATGAACAGTAATTGGGCATATCAGCATATCAGATGGTATTATTTACATAACCAGATGGAGTTAGGCACTTGGCAGCTACCAAAATTCAGTGTATTCGTGCAGCACCCCAGAGAGTCTGAAAATTCTAGCTGTGTGCCCCAGTATTCCTGTTCCACCCGGCTGAGTGTGCTGTAAAAGTCTAGACACAAGGATATAACCCAAGCAGTGAAATGAGCTTGTTTACTATGATTGTCAGTGTTTTAGACAGAAATTTAGGTTTCAGCTTTGCAGAAATCGCGTGAGCCCTGACTGAAAACATTGCCGCTCTTAAAGAAGATATGCAAAGTCACTGTCAAATGGGGCATTTTGATCACCTGCCTTTCTCACAGTGAGCGCTAGATGGCCATCTGGCCTTTTTCTTCTTGCCATTTTAAACCTTAATTACGATAAAGCCCCTGTGGTGTTCTGGATGACTTTAAATAATATCACATTAGGAAACTATTCAGGAAAGTTTAGCCCACGTTAGATTGATTGCATCAGGGTCAGAAATACACAATTTTGTATTGTACCTGATAACTACACCCTGTGGTCTCTATGAGATGCAGTAAAACTAATTTTAAAAAATACCTTTTTATGAAGTAAAGTAAATTGTCTGATAAAAAAATCCCTAAGTGACATTATAAGGTACATTCTGGTGTTGTAACATAGCTTATTTCCATGAAGTAAGACTGCTGCATGGTATAGGTGAATGTTCACAAATCTGTTTAGTGTCAATCCCTAAATTAAGAGGCATTTCATAGCTATCAGACTGTAAGATGATCTGAATACTGTGTATAATTTGCATTCATAAAGCATAGGAGTCTTCGAGAAAATAAGTCACATTAAACACAAGCGTTCAAATTCCTCACACGTAACTCTAGGACGAGGTTTTCTTTATCATTTTGCACCGCATATCTTCTTTTTTAACAACTGTGAATTCTTCAGATTTACTTGTAAAACTTGAATAATTGCAAAGAATTTGATGGAAAATATTATTTTCTCACATTTCTGTAGAACTAGTATAATATTCTTTCTTTGAAAAGGCAATATGATTCCTAAATTCCTAGTAACAAACTAGAACACTAGTCCTTCTGTTTTCAACAGGGCCTTTGACTTCCACAGGTTGAATAAAGTTCTTATACATTATTTTCTTATCCCATGCTTTTACTATCTCTGATAGAAATAGTAGAAATATTCCATCGTCTGTTTTTTGTTCATTTTACAGTAAGAGAGAACCTTTATGAAAATGGTAGATCCATTGTCCATGGAAATTAAATGCAGAAATTATTAAAAAAAAGCTTATATATAAATTGGAAATACCCAATAAAACCTATCTCTAAAATTATGTATTGACATTCTCTTTCTCTCTTACAATTAGGCATTCCAAAAAACAACAATGCACTATTTATTTATAGAAAACCTACTGTAGATTCTGGAAGTACCTGCTGAATTTCTTTATATTCCCTACATCACTGCACAAACCAGAATTGTTTAATAATGAGAATTATTAAGTTCTCTGAAGTTGTGTTAAAAAAATTATCCTTACTTATGTAGAACATGTGTACACATTTTGTGACTTCTTTGGCTGCAAATTAGTTTAGATAGGCTTTTATTGGTAAAATAACATAAATTCTGGCATTACTATGTGGGATTAAATATTCATTTCTTATTTAGGATACTACTAGGTACCTATATGAGATGCCGTCAAGATGTGGGATCTTTATGTTCTGCCCAAAGATCTGAGACGCATATTCAAAACAGTTTTCTGGGTTTTAGGCAGATGGCTTGTTCTTCGTTTATGTTAGCCTTGAGTGGTGGATCTTTATTGACCATAAATTTCTGGCACACTTATAGTGCAGCTGCTTCACGTTTAATATTTGGATGGCAGAATGCTCAATAGTATTGAAAGCCAAGGAATTGGATTTGAGTTTAATGCACTGCTTATTACTCTCAAAGAGCTATTTATTTCAGGAGGGATCAACTATGTATGAGGGCTCTTATATCAAACAGATGAGCAGTTCTTTGCTGTAGATAGGACAAATCCTTCTTTTAAAATTTTCAGGGCACATACAATGCTACCCCAGGTAGTTCCCATTACCTTCTAATGGGTAGGTCTGGATTCTTGTATTTGGCTTCTTCTCAAAATGTGTTTGGCAGCTGTGAGTGGCTTTCAGTCAGATTCCAACACATTTCGGCAGGCAAGCCTAACCTGGTCCTTTTCCATGCTGACCCTACTTATAGCAGGAGGCTGGCCTAGATGGCCCCCTGAAGTCCCTTCCAACCTGAATTATTCTCTGATTCAGGAATTTAATTTGTTTTCCTGAAAAACATTTTGAGGCTTTTTATGACTTCCTACCAGTTCCTACTTTTTCTAACTATGATTTTCTGCCTGTTCTGGGAGAAAGCTGAAGTTATGGTTTCTAAACTGTGAAGTTGCTCTCTAAGTCTACATTTATGCTGCGGAATAATGCAGAGATGGAGGATGGAGTTGAGTGCTGGATTACAGCTGCCCTGGCTGTTTAATTTTTATTAAACTCATTGACACAGTTTAGCCTTTCCCAAGTAGCCTGTCAGATAAGAGATAAATGCCTGGATATTCTTTCATAGGTGGCTGTTGGGAAATAGGACATTCCCAGAAGGTAGAATAGATGGATCCACCCTGTCCTTGGAGGCAAGAGAATTTTCCATGAAGATGTGAGCTAATCAATGTTCTTTCTCTTCAGGGCTGCTCTGATTTTCCTATCAGGATAGATATATTCTCATGCTCTGAGGACCATAGTGAAATGTCTACTGATCTCAGAGCAGGCATCAGGCTCAATAGCAAGTGCCATGTCATTTATAGACATAAACTTGCAGGAAAATTTCAGTAGATTATTGGTGAGTGAGAGGTAGTGACTTTCGAGGAAATTCTTCATTCAGAAATTTGATTAAACATGAAGATTTTCTACTCTTGTTCTTTAAGTGTAAGAGTTGTATGGAAGTTAAGGATGCTTCATAACATAGAAATAACATCAACTGTCAGACATCCCTCCCTGCAAAACTTGACAATTAAATGTAACTAATGCAAATGTGCTTGGATTTCTTTCAGTAGCTGTGTTCAGTAAAAGTGGACTATGCTAGAACTTTACCAGAGCTACTGTCACTAAATGACCTCTGATTGCGCTATTAGGGCAACTGTTTCCAAGGCTGGTTGCTTGAGAAGGAAGTTCTCTAACGAGCTATGACAGGCACTGTACTATCAAATATATTGACTTCTAGAGCATAGAATTAACTGCTTGCTTGCTTCCAAGATCATAACTTTTCCAACTGTATATTCTTTGGATAGTTTGCCAGAGAGATGAGTATTGTAAAGAAATTTGCCAGATCCTTCTTTCTGTTCCAAAGTTTTTAAGGACTTTTGGAAAGGCACCAGCGTGTCCAGGAGCCTTCTATAGGGTAATATCAGCAAGTCCTTGTTTTATCTCCTGTACTGGAAAGGGGACTGAAAATATAAAGAATGTTTGACAGTTTGACATGTTTTAACAAGTTGTTTATAGACTTGACTTTGACAGGAATTATTTATTGGAACCTTCATGTTCCTGATATTTATAGGATTTGGATTTACTTGCAGTAGCTTCTGAGTTTCTTGATTTGCAGAATCGATAGGTGGAAGGTTATGCTGACTTTGCAGAGCTGGTGACCTTTGCAATGTCTTGCTACCATCTTTACTACAAGTTCCTGTTTGGCTCGAAGTCCTCTTCCTGGTGATCCAAGGGAAAGAAATTAAGCCTAACACAAGCCGTTAGAAGAAACAGGAGTCAAAATATGGTTTTTGGTGATGTTTCTAAAGTGTTCTCAATCTGCATTTTTGATTAACCTTGTAATCAGACTGTGTAAACTGACAAAAACGCCAGATTTTGGTGCTGGCTTTCTAGTAAAGGACTGAATAGAGCCTTGTAGTAAAGAGATAGTGCGTAGAGCAACATAGAACATAAAGTAAAATTATAGCAAACTTTCAGGTGCTAACCTAAAATGTTCCTTGCCTGGCATCAAAATAACCAGTGGGTTTTTTTCTGGAGATACCTGTGAACATAGTTTTTTCTTCAGCACGGGTGATATCTCCATGTTTTGTGTGCATTTTTAAATCACTGACATTGTGGCGAAATGGTTTAATAAACTCACAGTGTTGTAGCCATTGATTCCACATGGAATGTCTTGCAGGTTTTCCCCTCATGGAGATCACAGCTTATAAGTACAATCATGTTTAATTCTATGAAATGGATTACTTGGGCAGATTTCCTGAGCTTGCAATTTACCTGTTTCACTATTCACGTAGCACTTGGCAGTAGTATTATGGATATGCTCATCCTGACATGAAAGCCTTCTATCCCAGTTCAGTTTTCTGAAACACCAGGAACTCAATGTTTTTGTGGTCACTGACACCTCACATCTTCTCTTTTTTTCCCCACGATTTTTAATATATCACCATATGTTCCATATTTGACTTCAGGATGCATTGGGATAGATTTATTATCCTATTTTAGGTGAAAGACTCTGAGAATGTTCCACTATTATTAATTATATATACTATAACCACAAAGCTGAAAAATTTGACACAAAAAACATATTACAGGTATTTCTAGTAAACATTGTACCACTTCATTAGTGATGAGGCCAGCTGAAAATTCATAGCTGATATATAATTTATATATAACTAAAAAAAATCATCATATTAGTAAAGGGGAACTTCTTTCTGCTTAAAGTATGTCCAAACTTGCATGAAAATTAATATAATTCTTGACAGTCTGAAATGTATAATTTGACTTGGTTTTTCCAGTTAAATACTCAGATTTTATCAAATTAACTCTCAGGCTAGTTCTGAGACCTCACTATGCTGTCTGCTTTGCTAAATGTGTGCAGTTGAATCTCAGAAGTAAATAAGATTTTCCAGCTGCGCTGTCCAAGATCTCCCTGAGTCTATTCACTGTCTGAACACACACTGTTGTCCCAGAGAAGTACCCTAGCACCGCTGGCCAGACTACCATTTGGTTTTAATTGCATGTTTCCAGCTAGTTACTACAAACATTGAATGACAATATGCTGTAATTTTTTATACATCCAAAGACTGTAAAATACAATATATGCTAAAAAATACTTTTTTTCTTCTGTGTAGTGAGTTATATTTTGTCATGTCGGTATGGAAAATCTCTACATCCAGATCATATTTCCCTGTTTAATATTTAACGTTAAAATGAGTCAGTTTATTTTATGGTCTATTTCTGGTTTTAGTATTCAGCTTACAAAATATAGGTGTTTATCTAGATATATTTTAGAGGTCATGATATTTGTCAACTATAGGCATTTAAAAGCTAGAAATTAAGATTTTCCAAAGATAAAAAGATCAACTTTTTAGCAATGTCTGTAGCAAACTAAGGTCCAACAGACTGTAATCATGTATCAATGTAAGCTCATACCTAGCCATTTCTAGTAGGAAGTGTGCAGATACAAAATAAGGAACAAAGCAGCACTGGAAAAGAATATTGGTATCCAATCTACCAGTTATTCCAACATTTGCAATAAAATTTCCATCTTCCTCCTGTCAGACGTAAATAACCCTGGGTTTTGGAGCATGATTTTTAATCTAAATAATTTTCTTGATCCACTTCACAAAGCAGCCTCATGAGCAATTCTATGGGCATAACTGATATGACACGGTGAGCTGTAGGGTAGGAAAAAGTAGTCAGAGACCAAGGGGATGGGGATGAGAGCTTTAAAAGTATCTGTCTCCTGTAGTAACACTAACTGGAGTGCTTCAACATAGTTTGGTCAAATATAAAATATTCATGGTATTACAGGTTAAGCTGCTTGTGGAGCAAATAATACTCTTTTAAGAAGAAATTATTGTGGTAATAACATGAGCACTACTATCCTCAGACCATGGTGTTGTATCCTCTCTGTAACAGAAAACACTGATGCAGACTTTCTTCCACTGCTTGCAAGGAATGTGCTTCGTCAAAGCTGTTCTACATTCGCACATGAGGTGTCTGTCACACACGATGCTTCGCTGTCAGTTTCCCAACACGACCTTTGTAGAATGTGCAAGCCGTTTCAAGTGACAATTTCCTCTATACCTCTTGAGAAGAATTGACATTAGATCCCTTTACATTCCCCAAGAGTTTTAAAAGACAGAATAGACAGTTTTCGTATCATGTAAGGTGCTATGACCAAGACTGAGAAACTCACAGCCAACTGATAGGTGGAGGGCTTACCAACTTACCTTATTGACTCAATCCCACCGTGTTGTTTTCTAGGAAATAAGTTTTTCATAACACTTCCTTCTTGAAAGACCTTCCACTAGACTTTTCTCTTATGACCATCAGCAGTAAAGGGAAGCTGAATTAATTCTTTTTACTGAATTTATATTTATAAATTATTATTTATGCAAAATTAAAACTATTTGTACCAGAATAAACAAACTCTACCTTTCTTTTTTTCCTGTGTCTTCAGATGTATGCGCTCTTTGAAATCTCCGGAGTTTCAGAACTTCCTCACCCATCACTCACAGGATAAAACATCCATAACTGAGCTACAGTGAAAACATCCCTCCAAGTATGAGAAGAACTGGAGGAAAAGCACTGCAGTATCATCACACTATCTCTTGACTTACAAGTTTTGATGTTTCCTCCCCAGTTATTTATTTTTATCATCCTTTACCTCTTGGAGCCATCTACAACTGAAACATCCCTGGGCCACCTACTCATTCTGAAATATGTCCACAAGCAATACACTCTTTCTGCATATTCAAACTCTGTGTTGGTTTTAAATCTTGTTTACATTAATTGCTGATTATATTAATTTTTATGGATTATGTGTGTGGATCAAATTCATGACAGTGCCAAATACAGGACCCTAGAAAATTCAGGCTGGAAGGAACCCCAAGAGATCTGTAGTTGAGCCTAGCTCAGACTGGGTTCAGTTGTGAGGTCAGATGGCTTTAACCATTTGGGTTTTGAAAACCCCCAGAGATGAAAATTGTACTACTTAACAAGGCAACCCATTTCGTACCGTGACATCCACAAGGCGATGATTTTTTTCATTCTGCCCTGTCTGTGACTTTCTTGTTTCACCTTGTGCCCATTATCTCTCATGTTCCAGTCATTCACTGCTGCAAAGGGCCTTGCTCCATCTGCCTGTTGATCTTGTTGGAAGAATGCTCTTAGGTCCACCTGAAGGTGAGGGTCTCTTCTCCTAGGATATTCTTACCATCCCTTAACCACGCTATATTCTCTTGTTGTCAAAGCAAATTAAATTACAGGAAACCCCTGCCATGGGCAAATCCACCTGTTGACCTGGAGTGGGAACCAAGTAAAAATTATGGGCTAGTGCATCAGCTCTGCAGAGGGGAAAGGGCTAAATGCCTCAGGTAGAGACTGAAAGTCCTGTTGCGGAGAAGGAAGAGACTCTACAGAAAGTCATGGATGTTTGAAGCATTTCTGAAAATGTCATAATCCTCGTGAGAACAGGTTTGAAAAAAAGGAGTGAGAAACATGCTGCAGAGGGGGATGATCTGCATTTTTTGTTGTAACATTTGCTTTGCTGTCTCTCATGTCATTAACTGTCACAGAGTGTGGGCATAGACCACCACACTTATTACTTACTGATGTGCATATGCTTCATGCCAGTGCTTTGGTCTTTATTGAAGCCTTTTATAATTTTGGGCTCCACAACATTTGTATATATTTAGTACATACGTACTAAATACCATTATTTAATTCTTTTCTTTATGAAAGCACTTGCTTTGTTTCTAAAATAATTTGTTTGTATGCTGCTTCCTCTTTGCCTGTAAAAGTTTCAGTCATCATTAATTTTAATGGACCTCTATTACAGCCTTCCTTAACTGTCTTTTCCCAGCTGAAGAGTGCTAGTTTACACAATTTCTCTTCAGCTGGTCGATAGTACTGATTACATTTTCTTTCTAGTTTTTCTAGAACCGCTGGAAACTGTTCACAGTGAACATATTATTCAAGATGTTACACCAATGCAGACCTGAGCAGTGATATAAGAATATTCTTAATTATACTTTCATTTTTAAAGGTTGATGAAGAACTCAATTACACATCTTTTTTGATTAGCGAACCTTAACGTTCTCATCAGCTGGACAATACTTAGATATATTTTTCCCTTCCATTTGTATTTCGGGTTTATTCCTTTGCAAACTGCCTTGATTAATTCTATTACCTCTGCTCAAATGAATGTTTCTGTGTGTCTTCCAAAATTCACTTTCAATTTCATAATCCAAACTCCTTAGGCATGATGGATGATTCCATGAGAAATTATCAATCTCATTATTTTAAAATCCTCTTTTAAATTATTTCCACTTAAGTTATTCTAGAACATCAATATGAGAGGTTTTTCATAGGATTTTGTCTTTAAATTCCTTTTGTGTTACCCAAAATTAATCTCAAGCAAATTCAGTGGGTTTTTTTCATACTGCAAAACAAAATAGGCTTTTGGTAGTTTAACTCTTTTATTCCAGAAAAGATTCTTTAGTCTCGATATGAAGGCCCTCTATCTCTTAGCCATGCTGCTTCCAGGCAAACAAATCTTTCCTAGCAGCTCAGCCTTCCGTGATATATGGCAGTTTTCAGACAGATGAGCCTCTTGAACATCGAAACATTACAACTGAACCTCTCCTACATGGCTTGCAAAATGTTACACTCTCAGGCACAGGCCTGTTTAAAGCAGAACTTCCACTACCTTCAATATCTAAAAATAAACACAATCTGGACAACTACCACTGCATCTAATCCCACTCTGAGAGAGCAGACTTGAGCTACAGAGGACTCTGGGGCAGGTAATGAGCCCCTCGACCTTCTCACAACAATACTGATCCATAAAGACAGACAGTTTTGACCTTGCACTCATTCAAAACTGCTGCATTTGCATTTGCTATGGCTGTTTTAGTGAACGAGCTTACTGGGTCTTATCACGTGAAATGATAAGCAGAATGTAATTTGTTTTGTCTAAAAACTGAAGGTAGTCACACAAGTTTTTAGGGTTTTTTAATTTTAATTTTGTTTAGAAAGAATAAATCTAGTTCAATCTAGTGGGGTTTTTTAAAAATATGTCAACTATGTCATTTGATCATGTATTATTTTGGGGAGGTTTGGATACAATTTTCACAGTCAATTGGCTAGATCTGAATTAGTTTTACCTAGAGACTTGCAATCACTCAGCAGAATATCCAGTGGGGACCAGCAAGAATTATTAAAATATCCAGTAAAACAAAAGCTCCCATTCCTTCGAGGACAGAGAAGAAAAAAGACACTTAAACTTGTATTTGACCCACTTCCACCTAACTAATAAAATTGAATGGAAATACACTCCAAATAAAAATGGAGTTAAAAATAAGGCTATGAATATATAAGAAAAGGAAATTAGTGAAATTCATATTTAAAATTTCTAGCACTATGAGGGTAAACAAAGAAAAAACATCAGGAGCTAAGCTCCACACATTTTAAAAAGTCCTCAAGATTTTAAGAAAGTGTACTCAGTGTTACAATTCCTGGTTTATTTTTTCATAGGGTAACTGACCTATGGGAAATTCCCAGGGGATGAAATAGGTTCTGCTGCACTTGTTGTTTCTTTTATAATCAGGAAAAGAAGTATTATAAAATGCCATAACTCTGGGCTCAGAAGTTTGCTGCTCTAATTAAAAAGTGAATGTTCTCAATGTTTTGCCAAATAAAGCTCTTTTATAACAAATAACCTTTTGATGGGGAAACCACACTGTTTGGACACCAAAAGGTAATTTTAAGGCTTATCTTGAGTGTGTGCCATGGTAAATACAGGCTACAGCTTCTTGCCTTTCCTCTCTTTGCTGAGGAATCAGACATATTTCAGCAAACAGCTTGTACAAATATTCTACCGTAAATGTAACTGAAGTTTGGGGTGACAAATTCTCTTCTAATGACATTTTTGGAAGGATTACGCACACTCCTACATTAGGGAAATGGTTCTATAGGATAATGTTGTGGCACATTTTCTAATATTAACATAAATTTGCACTGCTTTTGTTTAACTGCCATAGAAAACCTCTTTTTCATCTGACTTTTTTTTTTGGCCTTACTCTAATATCTTTTCTGCTTAATTTTTTTTCAAGTTTGAGGTTATTCAGACAAGTTTCATTTGAACTGAGCAGCTCAGAAACCTCAGTAACTATAAGGGATTTTAAAAACACACAAAATGTAGATGTTGATAGCTATGGGCTTAGTCCCAGTCTTACTAATGTTAATTTAGCAGTCTTTTAAGTAACTGCAGTGTCAGCCAATAAACAGAGCACAAACGGGGAACGCAGCAGTGGTGATAGAAGGCATATCATCCTAGCTTGCAAACCTTGGTAAGAGGAAGGTGGAAGTGAGAGGGGGAGAGGGAGGGGTGGCTTTCTTCTGCAGTTCTGCACTCCTTTCCATCAGCTTTGGAGTACATCTTTATGGTATGGCCATTCAAATCTAATGCCACATGAGTTACAATGTGATATGGAGCATCTCTCTTGAATTTTTTTGGTTTGTATTCTCAGATTCCTTGGTTTGATCTGGTTCAGTCCTGAACACTGAATTTCCATTAATAAATAAGCTGAATACAAAGTTGTCTTAACAAATTGCAGAGGCTCTCCTTGTGGTCACTGGAAGCCGGGAACTGACATTACAATTTGAGAAGCACTCAGCAGCTTTCAGGTTTTCCTCTGGAGTTAGCTAAAGTGAAGAGCAGCTGGGCCATTAATACAACAACACACCGCCAACACCAGCTAGGTAACCCCAGTTCTGGGTATTGTCACCCACCCACGATCTTTATCACCTTCTGTGGGGCCTTTTCCATTTTCAAGGAAGATGTCTGTGGTCTTTGCAAGCATGTACTGTTATTCCCAGAAACCTGAAAGCAGTAGACAGCATGTTGATTTGTCAACCTGGGATACACACAGTAAAAGATAAGAACTTGAGGTAACAAATATTTTGATATCTACACATCTTTATATGCTTTTGTGTTTCACAGGATATATTAAACTTCTAATGCCTTATTACCGTGACAAGACAAGAATTGCAAACAGTACAGAACTGCAGGTAATCCATTTTTATGACAAGTTTTCAGTGTGAATGAGGAATAGCAAGCATAAGCCGTTCTCATTACTGTAGTCTCGTTGTCCTCCATAGATGTCACACCCAGGGCAATCTATTCAGTTATTTTTTTTAAAGAATTATATTTCATTTTATTAGATGTTCTTGAGCAGACCAGTTATCTGTGTTAGCCACTTCCAAAAACAAATGTAAATTATCCTTGCTCAGACAGTTCAAGAAATGCATGTCAACAATGAATAATAGTTAGGAGAATTTATGAAATATCTAAATGCTTCAGAAAAATTAAAGCCATTCTGCAGATTCTGGTCGTGCAGATTCTATTTTGATGTGTATGCAAATTAGTGTACAGTAAGGCAGTTATAATGCATGCTTTTTTAATGAATTGCAGAATATACATACAAGCCATAATTAGAGCTCTTGGGAGCAGCATTACCTAAATCTAATTTGCTGACATGCTGTCATAAGGTCAAGTAAGTCTTTAAAGAAAAGAACTCTAGTAACCTGAGGTCAGAGGCTTCCGGATTTTTCTTCAGCTTTCCAGCACTGTTTATTCATGCACATTTTCAGCAGAAAAACTAACCCTTTTTGATAATTCACAAGGCTCTAAGCCCTGCTGTTTCCATCCACTGAAGCCATTAAGTACTACATTATAAATTAATACACATTTCTTATACTATGACTCTTGCTTTATCTTTTTATTTGTCCTTCACAGAAAAATAATTTTGAGGATTGCAGCAAGATGAAGAAAACAAGTTCTGAAAACTATTAGGTCTTCCTTGCACTTGCACTTCTTCACTGCTACCTCTATATAAAATTATTCATATAGCTCAGTTTATTTATCGATAACTTCCTCAACATAAATTGCTGTTTATTTGAGGTCTCAGGTTACTTATAACAGAAGGATACTGGCACCTATTACCACACAGAGGGTTGTTCAGCACAGACATAATACATTGTCAGAAATTATTTTTCCTCTGTACTATGAGATCTTTAACTTAACAAACAAAAACAAAACAACAACCCAATGGAATGGTTTTGGTTTTGTTTTTTTTTTTTTCATTTTCTGTGGGTTTTTTTTTTCCTAACAACTCTCTTGATAAAGTCTGGGAAGTTCTTGTTTGGAAAACATTAAGTAATCTAGGTCAAAAGTCTAAAAACATATGGAATTTTCCATAAACAATACCGCAGAGGTTTGCAGTTCAATTTAGGAGTTGAAAAGTGAGCTCTGAGGTATAGATTGCAATTATACAGATATACTGCATGCTAAAATACCAATCTCACAACTCATAATTATGTTAAAAATATGCTGAGGTGGCTAACATCTAAAAATACGACAATAATAAAAGTTTATTATTTGGGATTAGGATTGATTCCAGATTATGACAGTGAAGAAAATAAATGGATCCTTCTGTTTTGCTATGGATCCATTTTCAGCGGAAGAGTTTGTTGTTTTTTTATCCTAATATTACACAGCACAAAGGGTTTATTATGATTTATCTGGAATACACTAAGTCAATATTTGCAATTCACAGCTCTTTTGAATAGGGCGTTTGTGGACAGCTTTGAACATCATCTTCATGGTTTTCTTTTCAATAATTTTTATTTATTTTAGAAGCGCCAGGTGAGGCTAAATTCTCACTATGCTCGGCACTCCACAGACAAATAGCAAGATAGACTCCCTTCATCAAGGAACATGCAATTTGAGTAGCAAAGGTGGAGGAAGGATACCAAAATAATCTAGCTTTATTTAAAGAAGGGAAAGGTCCATGACAGTGATAACTTTTTGATTTGGTGCTCATAAGTTACATTCCAACCATCATGAAGTATATCTCTATTTTTAAAACAAGCACTTGACTTTCCTGAAATGTAAAAGTAAATCCAAATTAATAAGGTGAATTATAAGCTCATATAGTATTCTTAAACTTAATAATATGGGGAACTCATATTTCCCTTACATTTATAAAAACACAAAGGAGAGACTTGTTTCTTTGATTTGATTATTTAAAGGAAGACTTTCTTTAGAAAAAGAATTCACTGTAATTAGAGATTTTGTTAATTTATTTTTTGAAGTTACAAAATAGTTGAATAGTTGCTGCTTTCTGGGTTTATTATTTTGTGAACTCAGTCTTGATAAAATCTTCCATTTTTGGAAATATCTTGTAATTCCTGAAATTCCTCTTCCATGGACAACCTTAACTTTTATTTTTATATGGTAAAGTATGAAAAAAAGTCTCTAGTTAAGCAACATTGAGAAAAATAATTTGACAGGAACAAGTTTTGTCATACACTTAGTTTATGTAGAAATATCCTTCTTGCTAAATATCTGAGAAAAAAGTGCATATTTTGTGCAAAATTTTGAGCTACAATTTAAATCATTAAATTTCTAAATAAGGTCTCCCTTACATTTCTTTGTTATCTTCATCTATATATTTGTCTCTTCGTTTTATGCAAACCACTGTCTTATAATCCATTTGCACTGCACTGGATGCCCAGCAGCTCCCTGTCGCACTCAGGGTTCAAGCTGTCACGGTCATGCTTTCATCCCTCATTTCTGTTACTCCTCCTTTTTTTTTTTTTTTTTTGTGATTTGTGTTCTGTTGTCCAGCCCTTAGCCCCCTCATTTTTTTCCCTCAGCTCGTGTTGCCTCCTACTAATCAGAGGTCATTTTCCTTCTGGGAGTCATTCAACCTCCTACAACATCAGATCTCTTATCAAAACTCCCATTTAACAGTCCTTTGTCCGCTTTTAATCTGTTCATATTGAGCGTAAGTTTTTTTTAAAAATTGTGCTTTGCAAATTATGCTCTTCCCAGCATAGCTTTCTCCACTCATTTTCTTTTCTACAGTCTTTTCTTTCTGTTGTCTCCATCCATTTTCAGCTGTCATTTTTCATTATTTCATCTCTCTAATTCAATGCCTGATCTAGCTCCACTTATATAAGATTCCCACTGAAATTAATAACGCCTACAAAAATGAAATACTTCCATCTGTAAGCTTGCTCTTTTTCTCTGTGTAAACCCTGCCCCCTATTCAAAGTGTTCAGGCACAGGACAGTACAGCTTCAGTTTTAAAGATGTTTACATAATTTGAGGACAGACAGATCAGGAGGCTGACTGGTTCAGTCCGTGCATGACAGCCCAAATAAATTTACCCCTCATTCCAGTTTTGGGTTCTTGAGTTGGTTGTCAGAGGCTTATCGGTGGTTTGGTGAACCAGAGAAACCAGACAACTCGACCTCCACAAAGGCTACTCTCAGGAATTTCTGAATAATTTATTTTTCTATCCAGCATAAAGGGATCTGCAGAGACTTCTGTGGAGGAGCCCAAGTGACCAGGGCCAGGAGAAACAGGGAGCAGCACCCTACAGTTTTGCATGCTTGCTTGTTTTCTTTATAAACACCGACCATGGACACTTGCTGTTCTTTCCAGTCGTAACACTGGCTCCTTTTGCTGCATTTGCCCTTGAAGAATTCAGTCAGAAGATAGTTGGTCATTAGCTTATATACGACCTCATTATCTCCAAAAGAGGTAAAAGTCCAGATAAATGTCCAAGTTAGCCATTGTAATGTGGATGCTTTCCAGACAGGCATTCAGCACATTAGTATAAGAAATTGTCATTAATCATAATTTCAGTTGTTTTGTGAGACCACTGGTAAGTAAGAAAAAGATCTGTTGCATGTTTATGACTGCTCCAACTATTGATTTGGCTTTTGGGCTCAATCCAAAATCCATTTGATGAACTTATTATTCATAATCAGATCCTGACATTGGAATTTATTGGAAGAGTTTTTAAGTAGAGGTATACAATTCTGAATATAAATAGAAAAAAAATCACAGCTTAGCAGTGTTCAGTTAACCATTGTGAATAATTTTCTCTTCTGACTTCTTCACATATCAGCGATTAATTCAGAGCGAAATCCAAAGTATTCTTAGCACCAAAATTGTTTCAGTATGGGTCTGACGACAACATCCTTGAATGGTGAAAAGAATTGTGAAAAGCACATTGAAAAATTAATTGAAGATTTTTCCTTGCCTTCAGAAAGCTTCATATAAGTTCCAAGATCAGGCTTATCCTTCACATATTTGTGAGTGAGCCGAAACTTACTTGTTTGAGTGGGTTTTTTATTACTTCACAGCTTCTGGTATAAAATATGTGTCTCCCTCCATATGAAGAAGTGTTTCTCAGGTTTAAAATTTACTATATATATATATATATATATATACACACACACACACATATATGTATATACATATGTATGAAAGCTAAAATATATACAAATAGCTATCTGTATAAAAAATCCTTTCATGATGAAGGAGCAGTGTGTATGTGGATGGGAAGCGTTACCTGAAAACATATGTCTGGCCAATGCTTTCCTTAAAAATACTTCAGACAGACTTGGTTTTATTAAATCCATCATTGTGAAACTAGCTGCTATGCTGAGATGATAATGGTGGTTGGTAGCTCTAGGTTTTGTATGATTATTACTATCTTCTGAAACAATAATATAAAATATTTGGGAAGGGATTTTTAACATGCTGTTTCGCTGACCTAGCACTTTTAAAAGGTGAGAGTAAAACAGTCATTTGTCTTGACAATCCCCGTGTCTTTATTCTGAAAGTATTTACCTAGTATTGATTTATATGCACCTGTGTATAAATAAATATACCAATGGCAGCTGTCATTAGCTGCCTACAAATCGTACAAGAGCTGGTGCAATTGATAGGAAGGTTGGCAAAATCCTTGGCTGAACAAAGTGGCACTTGTGTTTTTCCCTGCTTGTGCTATCGGCCATGTAACCTCTTCTAACAAATGTTTTCATACACGTGTGGATTCTCCCAGCACATACCCACGGTGTGGATTTGCTGGCTGGCGGTGCAAGGGTGAGCTTGGCTGTGTGGCAGATTTCTGAGTGCTGTGTAGAGGCACAGGAAACCAGCAAGCCCTCAAAAGTAAAGCAAGGACTCTTGATGATAAGCCTTTCCTCAGGTATTTTGTGCCTCTAGCAGTGATGTGTGGAATATTTTTCAGGACAGGTTTTTAAAGGGTTTATTTTTTAGGTATATCACATATTAATAGTGAATTAGAGAAAATTATTAATAATTTTTGTACAAATAGTTTGGGTTCTGGTAAGGAAAAGGATGTCTCAGCACTGAAAAAACTCCACCATGTGCTGTAAAACATAACATAAAATTAGGCCCATATTTTCCAAATACGTATGGAGGTACTTAACTTTATTATCTTGAACAGTCCCAGGCAGTCAAAAGGTGCAAAGCCTAAGAATGAATGAGGAAGAATTTTACTATAATTATAATGATTTAATTATCACTATTTTAACTTTAGGCTCTGAATTCCCTGCGCTTAGAGCTCATTTGTGTCCTTTTTAATGGTCTAATTTACCTTTAAATGTGAGCAGCAATCCGTGTGAGATTTTTCTGGAACACTTTGAAGTCCCAGATTTGAAAGTGCCTCTTTTGCCAGTTATCTGAGGTGAGAATCAGGTCAGTTGTATTGTTTAAACAGCTTTAGTCTGAAAAAGAAGTTTGGTTAAATGAAAAAATAAGATGACATTTTTTACCATTTAAAATGTGAATATTTCTGAGAAACCATCCTCATTCAAGAAAAAAAAAGTACCTTTTGTCTCTCATACTTGCCACATAACCTTAGAAAGGAGACCATTAGATCATGCCTGGCAAAATATGGCTTATTATTCTTATAACAAATTATTTGCTGGGTGCCAACATTGTGCTGCTTCACAGAATCAGGAAGAGGTGGAGACAGCTCCTGCCATGAGGATTTTACTGTCTAAATATGCAGATCAGACAAACCCACCCCAAAATGCACAGTTTGTTTCTGTGTTTTCATTTGAGCAGTCAACAATGTCTTCGTTGAAATTAATTAGCCTAAAGTTAGAAAAAGTTAATTTAATAAAGCTATTTTAGTTCGTATAAATAGCACATGGGGCTGATTCCAGGACAAACAGCTATACAGAAACTATGGAAAAGTAGTTCAGAGGCTGAGGCAGGCTGTAACGGGATGACAAAGAAGAACCAGTTGAAGGCCAAGGACAGAAGTTCAGACTTGATGTGAAAGACAAAACAGCCATGGAAGAGAATTATAGAGGAGAGTGATACCGGTCTTGTGCAAATACAAACTCTGTACAGAGATACCGTTCAAATTAAGTGCTAGCAAACCTTCCAAAATATTTTGATTGTCTCTTGAAAATACCAACTTCTCTAACGAAGCATGACAGAAGGATAGGATATAATTGTGGATGTGTAAGTAGGTGAAGTGTTCTTTTAATGAAGTAAGAATATATTTGCAGAATGCATTTGGGGAAACACGCCAGGAATTCCAGCTTCCAAATACAATCTTGCTTAAGTAGTATTTAAAAAAAATTGGAAGAAATTTTGTCTTGTTTTGTTTATTTCTTCTTATGGATTTTGATTACATAAAGTTTCACTGGTCTTTGAATTTTTCTGCCTCCAAATACCCTGAAGAGTTGTGGCTTTATCTAGTTTAAATTCATTTCTCACTTCGGTACACGGGATAAAACCTACTCTACCCATCAAAACATCTATTTCTGTGACTTGTATAAATGAGCAATTAGCTATTATCAGGTATCTCAGGCATAAATAATTAATATAGCCTCTGAAAGTCTATGGTGAATGGTCAAACAAAGCAAATTAAATTAAGAAAATTATCAATAATTTGCACTATTATAAACCATATGCCTTGATTCTATAACAACTGCTTTGTATTAAATTTCTGTGGTATAACTAAAGCATCTGTTTTAGAAAACACAATATTCCCTAGTTATTAATAAAGCTGGGGCCACTTTAATTGTTTTTGAATGTCAGTATTGTGTTACCCAATGCCTGCTGTGTTGCATTCAATTCATTTTTAGGCACAAGATCACAAAAACAATTTCAATAAAACCCACAGGGAAACTGGATGTTCAGGTTGAACCTTTGTCCTTAAACTATAATGTTTTCATCTTTAAAATTCAATCTCCAGAAAAAAGAGGATAGCCTAAAGTGAAATAACACATCTCTCAGTGGATGCTTGGGGCCGCGTGGAGTAACATCATCACACATGTTCCTAAGGGTGATCTTAAAAGCATTTTGCCAAATTTCAAGCCCAAAGAAGCTCACCTTTGGTCTCTCAATTCTTTTTTCAGGGCTGTTATTTGTCAAAGGACTAATTATAAGAATACATTTCTACTGAATGAAAGCATAAATTTTAAAGGTAATGGAGAGTGACATAAATTCTAAAATTCTCCATCCATAAGCAGGATTTGCAATCCCAGTTTTAGAGGCTACTCTCTAGTTCTTGGACCACTTCAACTGCAGGACAGCCTTAAATTCTCAGATTAAGGAAATTATCTTAATTATATTAGGATGAAACAAGCATGTGCTCTTGGCTAAGCAACATCAAGGAAGTTATAACAGCTTTGCTGCATTTGTTGTATGAACATCGCAGCCTGGCTTTGCATGTTTTGCATAGGTGTATAAATGCCTGTATTTGAAATGCTCGTGTTCTTTGGAAGTGTTCAAAACTACAGGATGCTAAGATAGCTGTAGGGTCTGCCTTCGATTGTTGATTTCCATTTTTCTGATTGACAGTTTTTAAGATTTGAGGTGGCTAATTCTCATTAGCTCTGAGGCACCATTTCACCAATAGTTTACTCCTATTTCTGGAGACAGGATGCCTATGCCATACATCTCATGCCATAAACCACATTCCTTGGTGTGATCATAGCTGCCAGTTAAAATGCTGCCCTTAGCTGCAGCTTGTACCAAATATATAATAATATTTACTGGCTGCTGTTAAAACCATATATATAGGTCTGATATTTGACTGCATACGAGCAATTTCTTCTTAGAATAATTAAATTTTTTGCCTTTTGTGGAGGAAAATGTGAAGATATAAAAAGATGTTGGTGAAAGGTAGAATTACAAATTATGGAAAATTAGGTCACATGGATCAGTGTATTTATGATTCGTATTTTGACAGCTAAAGACAAAGATTCCTCTGAATGTCAGAAATATGGCTTCAAGAGTACATGATGATTGTGAAGCCTATGGAGAACTGGCACAAGAAACAGCCTTGTCTTTCTGTTGTCATATCTACTTGAACCTGTAAAATTAAAACTTGATTTTTCCAAGTGGTGTTTACAGACTGTTCTTTCTTTAGGACTGACCATTGCCCTACAACATTTACACTGAAGGTCTTTTTTACATATGGCAAACATCTGAAGTCTGTCTTTACAAGGTTTAACCTTCTTTAAACCTGGAGAAACAGAGGTGTATTGTGTTCATGTATGGTGCAGGGTTATCAGTTAAAACTGTAATTGAACTGGTGTTTTCATGTTGACAGAATCTGTAACAAACAAAGCGATATCTAGATTTAGAATGGTGTATGAGGTCTGTCAATAGCTAGGATTATACGGCTGCTGAGGAAAAACAGCAAGCGAATTTTAAGTTCCAATTTCATACCACTTCTGTGGCAAGATGTAGCCTTTTCTGCTGGACCAGAATACAGTTTATAATGCTTGACCATAATACTTTCATTAAACTGCTTTCTTGCAACTGTAAATGTGAATGCTTCACTTCAAATACATTCTTCTGGTCTCCCAGAAAGTAATGGAACTATTCAATTGCTTAAGTGCCTTTGTGCTTACAGGGATGAAGCCTAAATTTTCACACAAGACCTCCTTCTGTACAGGTAAAAGGCACAGTAGAATATACAATAAAATGGAATGAAAGTATGAAGTTATTTCAAAGTCAATCAAAAATTCTTTAAGATCATCTGCAAAGCAGTGTATGTTCAGATGCATCCAGGAGACAATGCTCTAATGCATTAAGTCTTCTCATTCTATGACCATCAGGCAGCAATATACAGTTTCTCCTACAGCTTCTATTGAAGTTACCTACGATCCTCATACTTCAAGAAGTTAGACCAGAAAATCTCCTGATATGTTTACCCATGAAAAAATAAACAAAAACAAACCCCACAAGCCTTCCTTCAACCAAGAGAAAAAAAAGCAAACACATGCATTCTAGTGACACAATGGCATGAGCTTGAGTTCATGTAATTGGATGGGGGTGTAGATGAAGACCTTGTAGGTGCCTGGGTTACAGTATCCCCAAGACATTTTGATAACCTAATTGGGACCAGTGCTGTGCATTTCCAAAGCAAAATAAATTACTGTTTGTTAGTTGTTTTCATGACTACCAGGGACCATTTCTAGTGGGGATGTTTTTTTCTACTCAGAGAAAGTATGAATTGCATTAGAGACTTTAAAATTAATCTCAATTTCCCTTCAGTTTGGTGACAGAATTTTAACAAGTTGCTTCCAGGAACCCTTGAGAGCTTCCCTCAGCATCTCATTCTGTTAAAAACTTAGATATATCCCTGCAAGTACTATGGATTTTAAAATACAGTTATAAGCATTTTAAAATTGGTTTTGGTACATCACCACTATTAAAATTTCTATTAGTTTTTTATTATATGTAATTCCCCTGTAGCACCATGGAGTTGCCTAATAACAAATTTACTCTTCTCTATTATAGGTTGTATGGGATAAAGTTGAGAACAGCAATGTAATGTAAAATTCTCTGTTCAGTTATTTGCAATTTTCTCAAAAGTTTTTGGTTTTGTTGTTTTTTGTTTTTTTTTTAATGTGTTGCTGTTGTTGGTTTTGTTTAAATTTTCACACTTATTTGTACCATATTTTGTAGATGTGTTTTTGTTAACCATCCTAACCTTAATGTTGTGGATAACAGAGCCCTGTGAAAGTTGCAGTTTTCAGAAAGTTGTTCTCATTCAGGTTCAACACATAGAGTTTTTCAGCATAGTACGTAAATTCTTCCTCTCCAAGTCCACTCTCTTTCACGTCTTTCAGGTAAAACGTGGCTTCTTTCAAGCTCCAAACAGACCATAAATTCCCTAGTTTAGTCTCCTAAGCCAGAGAATTTCCATTAGAGTTTTTTTTTCAGTTTCTATTTCCGAGGGAAATGAGGCAGATGATCTGTGTCAGGGGAAATTTGTTGTAGATAGCAGTATGTTTGGGGTGTTCTGTAAAAGTCTACAGAGATCTCATGTTCTTAAATTGAGACTTTTGCTATCTGAGTAGTTAAGTATTTCTCATTTTTGCTCAGACTAGTGTAAAAACCAATTTGCACAGAATAATTTTTACAGTTATATACTAACAGCAAAAATATTTTGTACTTTTTTTCAGGTTAGTGCAGGCACAACACTCATGTTTAGTTTATGAAGACTGAATTATTGTAGCAACCCCTTAACATCTCTTTATAATACTAATAAATACAAGGGATTCTGTTGTGGAAGGGATATCATGCTGGCTATTGTGAGGATAAATTCGGTTAGAGGGAAGAAAAGGTCTACAGCATAGATTGGCTCATAATTAGAATAGAAAAATACTCAAGGAAAAGACACTGTAGGAACAAAAGTTATATACTGACCAGAGACTTCTGATGAATGTTTAAAATCTTGTAAAAGAAAAGAAAACTCATTGTTATGCTGGAAAATAAAATGCAGGTTTATGATGTTGGCATAATAATCTTCCTGTGGGTAAAAGAATTTCAGATGCTAGTAAACTGGGAAGTTGAGGCAAAAAAAAAATACTTCCAAAGCTCATAGGTTTTGGTGTCATTAAAAATACAATATTTGTAAAGCAGATATAAAATATTTGGTATGTGAGTGGATCAAAAAGGAGCTAACAGAGCAATTATAGCTGAACTGGAGGATTTGAAGGAGGAAGAGAGAGTTCTTGCTAAAGCTTGAAAATAAAAAAAAGAGGAAGTCAAGTGTAAGGGAAATCAGATATTATTTTTTCCTGGTCTCTCGCCAAACACCCCATTGAAGAGGCAGACCTTTATTCCAGTAAAGAAAGTTTTCTTGCCAAAAATGTGGAGGTGGCTACTTTGCTCCCAGCCAAGCTGAGAATGAATTATGAAAATAAAACTTACATCTACTGGGACTTTCAGTCGTCTGTTACAACATGTTGAAAGTGACTTAATTCAGGAAGATCTGGATTCTAGCTCAGGCTCAGAGGGAACTTGAGGGCTTTATGGCTTCCTTTTTTTCTATCAAGTTTTATAGCCCATATTTGTAGTAAAATAATGTTGTTTGAAGTTTGTATGTTTCATGGGAGTGGTGCCTTGAAGAAGTTATTTCAGTTAAATGGCACCAGATGGAGTGTTTAGTTTGTGACAGGATTCCACTGTTTAGCTTGAAATTATGTTCTTTATTTGATGGCTTTATGGTATCAACAGCTATTCTAATGGCATATATTCTTGCTCTGCCCCTTGGAAAAATGGGATAAAATGCATCTTGAATCAATTTTGGGGGGTGGAGGGGGGAATCTATGGTTAGATAATAGCATAGAGGATTTTCTTCACTATGAGGTTTCATAACTGCACATCAGAGTGTGAATTAATTTTCAGCTCAAAAGTATGTCTTGGTTCTCTTTGGACTGTATGAAAATCCCCAGATACCTAGTTAGGACAGAATAAATCCTCAAAAGCAACAATAATAACTAATATTTAGTATGAGAGTAAAAATATTTCTGTACAAATATTGGGAGTCGGCACTTAATTTTAATATTTTTTTTTTTAATTTGCCACCTTCCTTTATGCTGGTGTCATCTTTATGTTGGTGTCATCAAGTTTAGATCCTCCACTTCGCAGCAAAAATAAAAGCCCAAAGAAGACAGGAAGAAGCTTATCATTATTAAGTTGCAGGATAATGAGAGTGCTACTAATTGTGACACTGACTTTTAGTGATTCATTGTCCAAAAGTAGTGGGTGAGCCAGAGAAGGCAGATATGTAATGGAAACTACCAGCCATAGAACAGAAATGAAAAATGTGTCACAAATTATTTTAGGAGAGAGAGGTCATCTGTATAAGGGGGCAGCCCTTCAGAAACAGAGCATAGCCATAAAAATGATTTTAAGGGATTTTATCTTCCTTGAAGGAGACTGAGCTCCTCAGCCCACAGACTTTTAGTACTGATAAAGACTCTAAAGTGGGAAGATAAACATGCAGGAGATTTTATCTTCCCTAGGAAAAACCCAAAGAATCTGGGGACTTCTAGTAATAAGGAAGACTCTGAAAAGGAGACAGAAATCAGATTTCTTGTTTTGTGTATATTAGTCAATACACTTTCTAAATACTTGTGCTATCTAGTATTAGAGATGTTGTACTCTAAATAAAAGGGGGAGGAAAAAAGATAAAACAAAAAAAAGTAAAGAAATCTTTCAAATAATCTCCAGTGGTTAATATAAAAGCAAACCCAGTCACAGGTCATTGAGACATCACCAGCGTGTGAACACGTAGGAAGAGTTCGACAGAAAAGTGGATGAGAAGGTTTGAGACATCTCACGTCCTGGTTGTGGCCAGGACAGGATTCATTTTGTCGGTAGCCAGGAGGGGCATGGCAAGGACACAGAGGTGGTTGTGTGCCACCTCGGGGCACGCGCAGGGGGCGGGAGGGGAAGGGTCCCTTCTGGTCAGGTAGTGTGGAGCGAGCGCTGGGTATTGCCGGGCTCTGCTCGGTGAGCGCTCCTGTGTGAACGGTTCGCTTCTCTTGTACACTCTGTTATTAGTTTTGTCACTGCTACCTTTTGTTTCTTTTTTTCATTGTTGCTCCAAGTAAACTGTTCTTATCTCAACCTGTGATCTTTACCTTTTGTGCCTCCAATTCTCCCCTCCAGCCCACTGCAGGGAGGAGGGGGAAGGGGAATGGAATGGGGAAGTGAGTGAGTGATGCATGGTTTGGAGTGTTTCAGTGAGAACATTAAATTGGGGAATACCATTTCTATACCACAACATCTCGTCATTTATTTTAGGATCTAGGAGTGTTAGATTATAGAACACTTCAGTTCAGCTGGTCAGAGCATGGGGCTTATAACACCAAGGTTGGGGGTTCAATCCCTGCATGGGCCATTCACTTCAGAGTTGGACTCGATGGTCCTTGTGGGTCCCTTCCAACACAAAATAATCTGTGAATCCCAAGTATGGGTCCATTCAATACCAGGATTTAGCTTCTCAGACACTTTAGAAATCTTTTGGTGAACCTAGCTGTCTCTAGGTAGTGTGCCTAAATCACTTTTAAAATTGAGAGAAGGCACTCAGACATTCCTCAAAGTTTTGCTCCAAGTCAGCCACATATTTTAAAAACAAAAGGAATATCTTGATTTGTAACCAGAAACACTTTGAGACCAAGAGGAAATCATGGAATACACATACTCCCCAAAAGTAGAACTCTTCTGCAAGAAAATCACAGACTCCTGCCAGAGCTCAGTTCAGGTTTCCAGCTAATTTGAGGCGGGGCACACTGCAGAAAATATGATTTATAGGAATTCCTTCATACATTTTAAATATATAGCAAAATTGTAGGAACAGTCTACTCATGCCTTTTTTTGCAGGAACAGAGACATTAAAGAGACATTGTAATGTATATTTTATTTTTTCAATAAAATGGTTTGAAGTATATCCATTATTATTAACTGCTTATTCATAACTTTCTCAAATAGGTATTAATTTTTATACCTTCATTAGCTGAAAAGAGAAAAAGAATAACACTGTCTATGAAAACTTCAATGAACTAATACTGTTAAGAACTAACAAGAAAAATATTTAACTTTATGAAGGAATTGCTACTGCTCTGGTCTCTTTGAAAAACAGCAGATAGATAATCACAGTTACGACAAGACTATAGAGATCAAGACATTTCTAATTTCCCCTACCTCAACTCTAACAGTTTTAGTGTTCTGGAAAGACCAAGGCCAATCTGTAATTTTCAGACTGGCTCTCCCCACACATCTGTAGAAATCAAACCAAAAAATTCAAACAATCAGCAAAACAAACAAAAAAACTACAAGAAAACAAACAAAAAACCACAACAAAACAAAAAATGGAATAAGGAAATAAAACAAAATAAAAACAAAAATGAACTAACCCCCCCAAAAAAAAGGAAAACAAAACTGCACAAAACAAAAACCCAAAAAAAACAAACAAAAAATCCCCACCAAAACCAAAATTAACAAACCCTACCTAAAAAAGCAAGCTGATGAAAACCTCTGAAGCACCAACAAAGAAAGCCCTTGGTTTCAATAATCTCATCTAGGTAGTCATAGTTCCCGTTTTAAAGATATTTGATTCATTTGCTGCTCCTTTTCCCAGTAATGTCTTGACTATTTTTTGCTTTAAGAGAAGGGTCTTTATAAAGCATAGAAGAATCCTTATTCACTGAAATGTTATGACAAAGGATCTCTGTAGATATGACAATTAAACAGTTGAGCAGATACCCACTCTTGATTCGGTGATCAACTAGAGTGTTGATTGCATTGATCACCTTTCACACCTTGAGTTGCGTGACATTCCTTGTCTCTGCCATGCCCAGCTGTGGACACCATTTACTCTCCAGCTTGAGGATGCTCAGGCAGTTTTCCCTTTCAATCACAGTCACAGAGTATTTGTTTGAAATGCTTAGTGACCCATAAATCATTAGCAACCCACACTCCACATCTGGAAGACCATCTAGATCAATAATTCTTTCAGTTATTCTAGAGAAAAAGGGGTCTACTTTTCCTAAGAGTTATCTGCATGCGAACATTATACTCTCATACACAGCTTTATTTTTGAGTGTTATCGTGACTTTTGCCACTATTTATTCTGCTTTTTCTTTCTTTAATTTTCACAATCCTGTCATATTGCATATCCTAAGCTTTTGGCTGCATCTGTGTTCATGTGTCCTGTAGTGTTTTGGTCTCTTCGAATCCTTGAAATCTTTGTGAAATATCTGAATTTACATTTGAGAAATGATTTTTCTTTTTTTTGGTGCTGTAATGAAGACCTCAGGAAAGTTCTTTACTGCCAAATCCAGTATATGCTTGTATTAGCACTTATGCAATGATAGTTCATACAAAAATGTATATATTTTTATGTATATAAATATATATATATGTCATGCATATAAATGAAAACAGTGGAAGTGGAACAAATAACACTGCTTACTCTTTACTATTTCATCCTTTAATAGCTCAGCTGTTTTCCCTTTTTTCTTATAAGTAATCACCTTTCCCATCTGAAACAAATTAACTCCTGGGGAGGATATGTTCTGAGAGCTTTCATATGGTCCTTGTTACCAGGGAAACTACTTCTTTTGTCAGTATGTGTTCTGAAGCTCACAGACAGTGTAGATTGCTTTGTAACATCAGATGACAAGAGACAGCAAGGGCCAACTAGTTTGCATGTGGTTTCTGAGCAAAAAAAATAATTAGAGACTCTCACAACACCGGCCAACATTACTTATCCTGGACAGCTCTTCAAAACAGAGGTGTGCAAAATAGTGTGGTTTATCTATGTATTCAGCTTCCTGCAGGTTGATGAAACAAATATTGTCCTGGGGGCAGCTGGGTGGGGGGGATGCAGCGCCGAGCATCTGTCAGTGCTGGGGAGTCCTCTGCCGGGGACAGAGTGTCGGGCAACTGCTGGACACTGCAGGGTCCAGGTTAGCAGTTCTGGAAGAAGCTGCCAGAGGAAACCACTTCCCTTTGAGCAGGTTCTTCCTGGGTAGGCGTATCTCATTTTGACAGTGGTTTGTAACACTTATTTTGTTTTTGTCACTACACTGTGTGTAATTTTCCAAATTATTAAGCCTAAGGCTTCCAATTCCTAATGGAATATAGTACCTGAGAGCATATCTTTCTGATGAAAAATGTGAGGGTTTTGAAAAATTTTTTTTTTTTCAGCAAACAAAACCAACAGGTACAGTGGGGAAGTAAAGCACAGCAATGCTTGTACCTAGTGATAATTACTGCTGTTTCAGAAGTTTCTCTGATTTACATTTTTAATCTGTAATGAGCTCAATGCCTACACTGGATTGTGGGAGATATTGGATTTAAAGTGACTAGCAAACAGGATACTGAGTTGAGCCAATGATAAGAAGTATCAGTGCCATTAACGGCTTCCGAGATCTCAGCAAGGCTTCTGTTTTCAAAAGTCTATTAATAACAAGGCTCAATGTATGTCTTATGTCTTTACAAGTCTGCTTTTTTAACCATGTTACTATCTCTAGCATTTTATCCGCAGAAGCTGGATTGGTTTAGAAGTGAGGAAAGAATAGATTAATGAAGCTAGAGCATTTGTGGGTTTTTGGTGATTTTTTAGTAGAGAAAAAAAAGAAAAATAGAAAAAAAAAACATCTGGGTAATCCATTTTCATTCTTTGGAAGACTTAAATAATAAAACCAGAAGCACTGGCTGCAGAAGTGGAAATATCAGTTTAGCTTTAACCATAATCATTCCACCATTGTTACAATAGTCCTGACGAGTTGGAGTTCAGTCTTTTTTGAAAGCCATGAATGAATATAATGGAAGTTTCAGTCAGCAACACCTAACCATGAATACTGGTTATGAGAACAGATCACAAAAAATGTAGCACATTGACAACAGACATCAAACAGTGTGCTTTTGAAAGCATCTGTACTATTAATCTGAGCACATCACCAGGTAATGGCTATCCAACAAGATGAATACAGTGAAGAATGGTAAATTATAGACAGCAAGCCGAGTGGAGTAACTGAGATCATAGAAATGGCAGAACAAGTGATTAAAACAACTGCTTTTACTTACATGACACCAGATGCATTAAATACTAACAGGAAGGTAAAGTTCTGAACCCAGAAGCATACAGCTTAAACAGAGCTTTTATGCATATGATGAGAGTTAGTCAAAGAAACCCAGCACAACTGGATGACAAATTTATGAATGCATTTGGTATAATGGGGCATAAAATATCTTCTTGGGATTGCTTATGAGCAATACAAACACTTTTCTATACGACGTTTATGTTTCTCCAAGGTACGTTCAATGGGCCTGATGCAGCAAAAACTATGGATGTGTTCTTACATCTCATAACTATATGCACAAGAAGTTTTAGATAAACTCTCACTTGCATCTGCTTCCAGTGGGACATAAGCAAATGCTTCCATTTTTGGTGAAAACATAAATTATTTCACTTTCTGCTAAAATAATAGGTATGTGACAAATAAAATACCAAAACCCCTCTCCTTGGGACACTGGGCAAAAATCCAAAGTAAAAAGGGTCTAAAGCATATGAGACACTCAGGTGAGCTTTTCCTTGGATTCTGCAAACCTGTGTTTTCAGGTTAGGTTTGTAGCTAGCAGGTTCTGCAGGATTTCTGCAAAAGCAGAGCATTTAGACCCTGAGGGAGGAAATGAAGCTCTTCCCAATCTCTTTCAACAGTGGTTTCCCTTGTCAATTAAAAGGATGCCAGCTACTGTCAGCTAGGAGTCTGTCAAGCTCTTAGTGTAAGATGCCTGAAGGGAGCATGCAGATTAAAGCAGTGTAAGAAAAACAGATGTTAGAGCATGAACTAGAGATGTCCTGAAATTCAAAGAGGTTGTTCTGCCTTAATGTGCTTAATTACAGAATTCCTT
The DNA here is from genome assembly GCA_013397845.1 of Melanocharis versteri. Lineage (NCBI taxonomy): Eukaryota > Metazoa > Chordata > Aves > Passeriformes > Melanocharitidae > Melanocharis > Melanocharis versteri. The sequence continues at coordinate 1,718,944 of VZTG01009883.1, forward strand.
GTTGCTGTCATTAAAATTGAACCCTGCTGTTAGCTCATTCATCTATGCTCCAATTTCCATTAAAAGTTTTCAGTTCTCTTAGGGGTGGTAGGACCACCTAGATTTGCCAATCCCTGAGATGTTACATCAATAGGGGAAAAAATATTCTCTTTATAATTCTGAACTATTCAGTGATCAATGTAAAAAGGAAGTCCAGTGCTTAAATTCCAGGACTAGGGATTAGATCATCTAGATTTTATTACATTAGATAGATCTGTGATGAAAAACCAGCTCCCTTTAAAACCTTGAAAGTTTGGCTATTAACTTCAAAAGACGCACGATTTCTCCCTTGCTGTTAAAATTGGAGTCAGTAATTCAGGTCAGCCTTTTGAAAAGGCCTCAGAACTACAGATCTTACAAGAACACAGAGCATCCCAAATATGAAGCATCCAGCACTGGTGAACTCCTTTATGCAAATTCTGTACCCATTTTTTCTTACTTAATTTTACCACATAGAAAATAAGAGAAATTATTTTTGGTTTTACTGAGAAATTTTACCCACTGATATGGGATCATTAATCAATGAAAATAATAAAAATTTTAAAAAATTAAAAGAAAAGACATTAAAAACTGCCTGTGATTAATCTTCTTGTGCTTCCTCTCTTCCTGAGTAAGGTCAAAACTGTATTTTCAGTTTTCTACATAAACTTCCAGTTTTCAAATTGCATTCAGGGATAGAATGAAAAAGAGGACCATTTTGGTGAAATCATTCTCTCCTATATATATTTGAAAACCGTACTGAAGACATCCTTTCAGTAAAATTGAAACTGGTTTATTTTTTAAGGAATTTTAAAAAACCAACAAAACACTATTTTTTTTTCTGAATCTTGTTAAAACTGTTTTCCACATTTTTTTCTGAAAATATTTTATATACATATAGTCATAGAATCCTTTAGGTTGGAAAAACCTCCAAGCTCATCAAGTCCTACCACTAAACCAGCACTACTAAATGCACACTAAACCATGTCCCTAAGTGCCACATCTGCACGGCTTTTAAACACCTCCAGGGATGGTGACTTCACCAGTTCCCTGGGCTGATTGTTCCAATGCTTGACAATCCTTTCCATGAAGAAATTTTTTCCTAATGTCAAATCTAAAGCTTTCCTGGTCTTCCCTGAGCCTCCTTTTCTGCAGATTTGAACAACCCCAGCTCCCTCAGCTGTGCCTCATAAGACTTCTGCTCCAGATCCTTCCCCAGCTCCGTTACCCTTCTCTGTCTTTCTTGTAGTGAGGGGCCCAGAAATGAACCCAGGATTCAAGGTGTGGCCTCACCACTGCCAAGTACAGGGGACAATCAGTGCCCTGGTCCTGCTGGCCACACCACTGCTGACACAGGCCAGGCTACCATGGGCCTTCTTGGCCACCTGGGCACACACCGGCTCATGTTCAGCTGCTGCTGCAGCATGCCGGGTCCTTTTCCTCTGGGCGGCTTTTCAGCCTCTCTGCCCCCAGCCTGTAGCTCTCCCTGGGGTTGTTGGGACACAAGGGCAGGACCCAGTACTTGGCCTTGTTGAACCCCATATCAGCAGCCTCAGGTCATTGATTTAGCCTGTCCAGATCCCTCTGCAGAACCTTCTTGCCCTCCAACAGATCAACACGTCAGCCCAGCCTGGTGTCGTCTACAAACTGAATGTGGGTGTCCCTGATCCCCTCGTCCAGATCGTTGATAAAGATGTCCAACAGGACTGGCCCCAACAACAAGCCCTCAGAAACACCACTAGTGACTGGCTGCCAAAGGGCTGTTTACAACCAAGCAACATATCCAGACAGAATAACCCCAACTACTTCAAGTCATAAGAAAAAGAAAGGAAAATCAAGGAAAATATGAACCTAACATTCCAAATTTCCAGAAAACAGAGTAAAACACTCAGGATTTATTTTTGCTGCATAAATATTTAAGTTAAATATAGACATGAAAAGGTCAAACTTGCTCCTCCAGGAAGCCAAGGAACAATCTGAATTTCCTTTTCAGGTTTTGAATGAAGTTACGTAAAGATGTCTTCAAATGTGGTTAAGGATGGGAGAGAGGAACACCCATTCCTGTGGAGCTCTTCTGTGGAAGAAGACTGGAGCTCCTGAAGGCACTTGGATAGACTTCTACATGCCAGAAGTTGTGAGTCATGTCTGAGACAGAGTGAACCTGAAGAGACTGGAGAAAAATGCTGCTAGAGCCACAGAACCACAAGTATTTGTGTCCATTTAACATAAATATAAATATAAAAAAATCCTGATACCAAAAATCAGCATTATATCATTGTTTAAGAACTGCATTGTCATAATGTGCTCTTCATTTTTTCATAGAACAAGCGCAATAATTTTATTTAGAATTTTATTTGACTTTCTAAACTTTTTATTGTCCATCCTAGAACATCCACTCAAATAAGTCTTTACTCTTATTGAATAGTGCTATATAGTTTTCCAGACACCTGCTGATTAAGTACAAAAGCTGTATGGTGTCACATTTAAAGGAATTCAGTGTTTTTATTAAGGAACCTAAATAACTGACCTACTCTTAAAGAGATGACATCCATTGTTATATGTAAAAAACAATTGATCAAGATTTCAAAGGTTCTCTCTACTTAATATTGGGAGCAAGAACTAAATACTTCTGGAGATCAGTTAGGAACCTCAGTGGAAGCAAAGCACTTGTGTGCATTTGATTTGTATTATGTGAGCCAATTACATTTTAAAATCAGATTTTTTTTTGCACGCTCTCCTTATATCAGAGTGAGCAGTACCTGTGACTGGATGCTGTAAATTATCTGTTTTGGTTAGCATTCCTACCAACAAAACCACATGCTAGGGTACTGCTGAGGAGTGAGAACAGTAAGGTTAATTAGCAGAGGAGGCAAGGCAGAATATCTCGAAAATTCAAATATTTGTAGAAACGTATGAGAGATGTTTTCCACAGCTTGTTGTCACAAAAAATTACAAATGCTGTTTCAGAAAGTGTTTTTCAGTTATAGGAACCGGGTTACTGAAAGAAATTTCAGACTGTTTATTTATTCTTTAGTCGAAGTATAACTTAAAATTATTTTGGCATGGACTATCTGAAGAGATATGACATATTTGGATGGCAGTACCCCTTGCACAATGGCCAGAGTGTTTCGCAGGGAGAAAAATACACAGAACACAGCAGAAGTCAAGCTGAGCACTGATTGATGGCCGCTTGAGACAGATATTCAAAGGATTTAGCCGGTAGCCTAGAGAAAATGGAAAGAAAATAAGGAATCCCCACACCATCAGAAATCTGTATTTTAACAGATCACTGAGTATCATTGCTAGTCTATGTGTTCCAATCCAATACCTTCAGCCAAAGCTCCAAATCAGAGGTAAAAAAGGGACAAAAAGAAAAGGTGATATGTATACAATCCACAGACATCCCCTCCAAAAACCCATCCCACCAAACCCAAAACCTTACAACTGTAACTGACCCCCAGCATATCTCGTTGAAACGAGAACAGAGCTGTACCCTATCTGCAGAACAGCTTCCAGATATGCCCTTCAGTCTGCATGCCTGAACAAATTATACCAGTTTTTCCACTCTGCACCAGGAGATTTATTAGTAGAGTATCGCAATGGATTTACAAAATTATATTAGCTAGGAAAAAAAGTATTGGGTTGTTTGGAGTTGTATTAGGGCCTTCAGGACTGCTATTTTGTATGTAATCTAAAGGTGCTTCCAGTAGTAAAATATCCCAGGGCTGTGTACCAGGTTATTACTCCAGACACGACATTGGTCCATCTTTGTGTCATTTCTGTGCACCTCTGCACATCTCAGAAAAATCTGTGAGTTGGTCTGCCTCAGTAGATACAATGCTGAGCTTTTCAAGTGATCTTAGAGAGTGTTAGGTTGGTGTGGTCCATGAACAATGTAATACATTTGCTTCTTTGGTGTTTTAGAGGGTTTTGCAAGGGTTAGTCAGAAGTAGGCAGGAGAAGGCAAGTCACCCCATGCATTTCTAAAGACACCAATAACAAAAGAGAAATCATCAAATGAAAAACATAGTTATTTTAATTGTCCGTTCTCTGCTTATGTGATATCTGTAACTTTTTCATTAACAATGCTAAATTTACCTTGAAAAAAAAAGGAACAGGAGAGCAGAATTTGTAAAATTGTGTGTTTTTCAAACAGGTAATTTAGTTATTATTAATTATTATTAACGTTGTTCAAACTGCTAAAATGTCGTGTAAATATTTTCGGCATTGACAAACCAAAAGAGAAATATTTTCTTCACTTTTTTTTCCCCATCACAGCTTTTATAAATATGCCCCAAGTACAATGTAGAACAGAAGAGAGCTTAGGAAGAGTTCTTACTTCGCATCAAAATCTTTCACTTTATACCTCATTATTTCTTACAAGATGTGGCCTGTTAGCTCAAAAACATATTCACCCTGTTTTTTTCTTTTATAGTCTTCCAATTGTTAGAATAGTTTTTATCACCTTTCTTGCTAGAAGTAATTTTTCTCCTAAAAGTTGTTTGGTTTTTTTTTTTTAAATAACAAACCACCCCCAAAATTTTTATGGCATTTCATATCTTAAAAATATTTCTGTAAGTAATGTACTCTCAACATCTTAAACCAGCAAAGCTGCAGTACATTTGATCAATCCTAAAAGACTGTCTTGTCATAGAGATCCATTCCTCAATGAATAAATATAAAACATCTATCATTTTACATAAGCTATTTGAGAACTGATCTTAATGTAGGGTAGTAAATATTTCAACGTTTGAAGATTTTCTCTGAAAGACATGCTCCTAAGACATTAAAACCTATGGATATTATCCAGTTAGAGTGAGAGCAAGGTATCTGCCCCAAGTTTCCCATCGTATCCTATGCTCTATCCAGTAGTCATTTCCTCGGATTTAAACCATGAGAAATTGCCTGTGGTACACACTGAAATTTCCACCCCTGGCATACAAACAGAAAGTTTCTCCAGAAAAAAAATAGGCCTTACAAAACTTGTAGTTGCAAGCAGCCAACTCCAACCTTCTTTACCCCTACTCCCAAAAGTTCCTCAGACTCTCTGCTCTGCCTCCACCTCTCTTCACATCCCTGCTTGCCTCCTGGCAACATTTGGCTGGGCAGCCTGTGTGGTGTCAGCCTTGTTTAGTTTCCCAGGCAGGCACCAACGGCAGAAATGTGCCAGCATCCCTGTTGGGGAGAGGTGGGAGGAAGCCCTAAAATCTTCTAATTTTCAGAAGACTTACTCGAAATTAATGTTGTTGACAATTCTGTCCTCTTATAAAATTGGCTGAAATTACTGGATGTATTCAGAAGCCCTCACAGGGATGACGTATATCCCCCTAGGTTTGATTCAGAGGTACAGTGCTCCTACAAATCCCTTTCTCTTCCTCAGCCTGCCTAATAGTACCACAGGCTTCATAACCTCTATGTATGCTGCCAGGGAGGTCTGCTAAATAACATCCTGCCTGAACAGGAGCTACACAACGAGCTTATATAGTGTTCTGAATAACATATACGGAATGTTACTGTAATTGTGGAGTTCACTGCATGTAGATGTAGATCTACAAACAATGATATGTAGACAACTTTCTCCAAACCTAATTTTCTAACCAGGTCATCTGTCCTCTGGTTGCTCTTATCAAGTAGAGTTCTGATCCCACTTATTCCAGCATATATGATTCAGTACTTCCAGGTGATTCGATGAATACATAATAATCAATGAGAACAGATTCACACTCTCTGTATTTTTAAGGAACAGTATTTGAAAGAACACCATTAAATTACTAAATAAAATGCTCAAGTTTGACCCTCTTTAACTCATAGGTAAAATATCCTTTAAATTCACTGAGTCCTTGGATTTTGTCCATAATCCATACTTCATCAATTTCACCAAATGTTATCCAACCAATAAATCATGTCAGACAATACCAAGTAGTTTATTATCTAGACAAGACTCAATGGAAAGAAGAAAACAGGTTAGAGTAGTCGGAATTTTTTTCAAATATTTGAAACTTATTAAAGGTTTGCACTATTAAACTTTTCAATATAATGAAATCCTGAATGTAATGCACCTGTCACTAAAGCATCCAGATTTAAACCTGCAGATACATCTCACTGTATAAATACACTGCAGCCTGGTAAAACTGAAGAATCATAATTTATTTGCATCGGTCACAGTGAAGTGTCTGAGAGGCATTTCAAGCTAAATGGGATATACATGGGTTGGGTCAACAGTTTTCCCTTAATTTCTTTAGACATAACATTGGACTATGTTGTAGTGACCACAGAGAAATGCTGGGTTTTGTTGTAGGATGATAAACTCAGGCTGTTTGCTGTGTGCATGAATTAGCGGCCATCTGAAAGAGAACGTTTTGTGTTCTACTGATGGGCTTCCTTGTTGGTTTGTAGTCCCTTCCGCATTGCTGCACCTCTCCAGGTGAGCTTTCCCATTCCCTCTTCCAGCTGTGTTTTCCTCAATATGAATGCTCATCCTCGTGTTCTGCATGAAGCCACTCCACTGAGTGAAGTGAAGGTGGTGAGCTCATCCCTACCAACAGTGTGTCGTGCAGCTTTTGGAGCAGATTTCTCGAAGATGGAGATGCTGCTGGGTTCCAGAGGACACAACCGGGACCTGGCGAGCCACCCAAGGGCCCCACCGCAGCCCGACCAGCACCACTAGGTGTCAGCGCAGCGCCGCGGATCGCAAATCCATTGCGTGACACAGGGACCACACCGTAATTAGCAAAAATAGTTTAAAATGTTTCTCTTCCCTTCCTATTGCTTTAAAACCATTTCTGTATTTTAACTTTTTTCATTTTTTTCCCTTCTTTTTAATTTTCAAAATTTGGTAGTCCAACAACCTGGCGTCCATTCCACTTTTTGTATGCTAGCTATGATGTCGGAGCAAATGCCATGTCAACAGAGCTTGGTCTTTCCTTTCACTCAGACTGAAACTTATTCCATAAAACTTGCAGAATCAAGCACAAAGCAGAAGCATTAAGCACACACAGCAATCCTACTTGAACATATTTCCTTAAAAATATAGGTACACCTTATTCCTTTTTGATTTGGTGTAATAATCTGTTATCTTTTTTCATGCATGTTACACTGATTTCATGCATGAGTGGAAAGGATGGATGATTTATTAGGAGAGCCCTATTCATCCTGCCAAGCAGACTTGGGTTTGAAATTGATATGTACTTAAAGAAATATAATATCTCAGGTCACAGTTATGAAAATACATTTCTGGTTTCAGCTTCATTAAAGGTTTTCTTTTAAGAGAATATAGGCAATATAATTTTTAAGAGAATCTTAGCTGTTGCTATAATTTACATTCTACATAAAAGATTATACTAATGAATGATTTGACCAGAATAATTTTCTACAGCTTCTGTTCCTGCCTTTGTATTGATTTCCATTATTCATCCATAATTACGGTACAGAGTGTTATAAAATGAGATTTGATTTTGAAACATTGCTTGTAACTGGTGACCCTTCAAAGTTTGAAAAACCGAGGCATCAGTTTAATTACATTAGTCTGTCACCAAATATTTTTTGGAAATATTTTTAGTAGAACTTAAAAACCCATTAAAATATGATTAAATTGTGAGGCCTGTAGTTCTGCTCTAATTAACATCTCCTTGCTGTAATGATAAATCACCATTCAATATAGTGGTGAGGATATTTCTAAATTGTAAGCCCTGAGTAATTTGAATGTTGCTGCCAAGATACAGCCACCCAAATTAATAGAAAGCTGATTGATGACACTTTCTCTGAATAGAGTGCTGAAAGTAGGAGCAAAACCTCTGTGAGTTAATGAGATGGCCTCTCTTCCTTCAAGAAATTCTTGTGGTGCAAAAGTCAGAGGTTTCGTTTAGAGACTGACTCATGGTGATGTTTTACTTCCAAAGAGCAGGTCAGTGGTAGATGTTAATATTTAATCTATTAAACTTCTGCTCTTCTACTGCTTTTTTTTTTTATAATTTAGGATTCACAATGAACAGCAAGCTGACATGGAAATCCTGGATATCTCTTACGATCCACCCAAACTATAGACTTAGGTTTTCCTCTAGGTGGTTGGAAATCTTGTGTCCTTGTGTCTACTGTTCTGAAATACAGCTGCTAAACTGAGAAGAAACTGCCTTTTCATCTCTTGCATACTTTCACTATTTTACTTTTACACCATGAAAGATTGTTGATTTTTTTAAAGGGGTTGGAAATCTTGATTATTTCCACTAAATCAAAACATTAGATATTTTCCCTTTAAAAATTAAATTTAAAAATTAGTATCATCAGTCTGGCTGTTCCAAACACGTAAAGATATAGAGTAAAAACGTTTGTTCACTGAAATAAAAAATTTCTTTGATATGCTCTGCACTGATCATTACCATTTGGGAGAGACCTTATGGTTTTAACAGATATTTCTAGGAAAATATCAGTTCAGTGCTCAGAATCTGTGAAGAAGCAAATCGAGTGTTGAAAATTATTAGAGAAGAAATAGAGAATAAAGCAGAGAGCATTATTGAAACACTTTACAAATCCATGGGGAGCTCATCTTTTGAAGAACAGATATAATTCCAGTCATCCCATTGCAGAAAAAACCATAGTAGAACTGGAACAGGTATGGGGAAAAAAAAGGAAAGAAATATGATCAAAATTATGTGAATTTTTCATTAAAAGGGTCAACAAACATACTGTATCTCTCCATCTCAATCGTGTAAAGACATGAGGGAGAGGTGATAAAATTTTGTAAAATCATGAATAACATTAAAAAGTTGAATAGAGGGCAACACAACGCTGTCTTATACATTACAAAAACTAGGAACACTAAAAGAAACAGTACAAGAGAAGCTCAAAATAAATAAAAGGGTAAGACTGCTTCAAATAACACTCATTTAAACTGTGGAACTCCTTGCCATAAGGTACTATATGGATGTTAAATGTTGTAATGGTTTGAAAAAGCATTTGAAGAGTTTTATTAAAAAAAGCCAAAAAACACTGAGTGGTCTTAAATCTGTGGATCCTTGTGATATCCATGTGATTTCGTGTAGAGTTTTGCTTGTGGGGCATACGACTGTCTGAGGCCCATCACATCCATTTCAGAGCAGTGCATTCAAATTCAGTTCATTGCAAACCAAGCCATAGAAGTTTTAATAACTGTGGCCAGGTCAGATTCTGCCAGCAGAAGGTCCAATCTCACGGCTGGTCATAAAGGAAAGAAGACTTTTATGGTGTTTTTTGTCATACGGTGTAATGAGAAATGCAGAACTGTGCTGAGGTTGCCCGCCACCTTAAGAAATGAGAGCAGCTGTCCCTCAAGCAAAAATTTTATTACTGTGTTGGTTACTTGTCCAAAATGTTTTCCTCTGCCTATCAATATCACTTTTATTGTGCCCAAGCTTAGTTCAGCCAGCTGTTCCTAGTCATAGCACTGACCCCTCTTAGGTTCCGGGACAGCTGGAGAGGGGTAGTTTATGGCAATTGGTTTTATTGGTTGGCAACGAGTAGAAAGTTAATTTAATGAAGGAGAAAGTGATGTAGATCTGAATGTCACAATGTATCTCTAGCATTTGTGTCTACTGAGTGTGACAGATTCCCCAGAGAAGTTGCACAGGTATGTTAAATAGAATGAGAGGAGAGACAGTTTGTAGCATTTGCAGTCCAACATTTCAGAACTCATGTCTACCGTTCCCCTCTGTAAAACTGACAGACAGAGGTTCAGAGTTTTCTATCTTCACGATTTCTCTGTTTAACATAATCTTTTTCATGTCCTATGGAGTAGCCTTATTTAACTGTGAGTATTTTAGGTTTTACTGGTCCCTAAAAATCTAGGACATCTAATATAATTAAAAAGGATAGGATATTGTAAATATTTTTTAAAACTTTCCTGATAAACAACCTAACAATAATTTTTAAGAGGCTGTTTTTCCTCTATCTACCTTTCAGAAGCATTAGCTTCAGACAAGCAGGACAACTACAAATCCTTAAATTGCTATAAACTTATTTCCTTGGGTTACGTTTAGCTCCCTTGGTGCACCAAAAGTGCTGAACTCAAGTGAGTTTTTAATTTTGCAGGGTTAATAACCATCAGTTCAGTGTGACTCTCATAATACCGCTGGCTCTAAAGGTGTGTAAGTGACCTATTGATTTCCTTGGCGTTTTGTGGCTTGTTCTGATATGAGCACAGCGTTTTTTGAAGTCATCTTGGTGGAATGACAAACAGTCAATATACTCTGCCAGTGCTCTGTTATTGAAACCTTTTACCCAGTGGTTAGATAGTATTGCCTGGAAAGGTACTGATTGAGCCATGTTGCTGGTTTATACCGAAGGCTTTTCAAGGAGCTCCTCACTCAGCTGTGAATGCTTCAGTTCGCTGAGCATTCTTTATTTGCTTAGCCCTGTTCTTCCCCTTAAATTACGCATTAAATATAAATCTGCATCCTGATACATCACAAAGACAACGCTGTACTTCTAGCAGACAGCAACCCAGAGAGGTGATGTAATGTTTTTGGACTGTCTCAACTCCCTGGAGCGAGACAGGTTGGAATTCCCCCCATGTCAAAGACCTGTCCCCCTGTGAGATATAAACACAGGTTAACTTAGCCTGAATCTGGTGGCAAGCAGTGCTGCACATGCTGGCAGAACTCTTTTCTGTCCTTTAAAGGGTAATAAATAAATACCTCCCCCAATTCTTAAAGGCAACCTATGGGGTCATCTCGTGATGTGAGAAAGGATACAATGCTGGTTTGCCCTTTTGCAGAGCTCAGCTTTTCTGCCCCAAAGGGACACCACTCTGTGAAGTGTGCCCTCTTTTGCTTGACACTTCCCTTGAGTCAGACAAACAGACTCTTTGCAACTTAATCCTTACCACTGGCAAATGGGTCTTGCCCCTGGTGCTGACTCAGCTTTGTCTCACTTCACCTCCTTCACTGCCCATTCCCCTCAACCTGCATCTGTCAGGAACTGTGCACTCCTTCCATTTCCTTTTTTTGATATAAGTGATAGAGAATGCCATTTTTATCCTACACAATATGCATACCAAAACTTGCCATCACTAAACTTTTTTGTCCCTACTGTGCAAATTATCTAATTGTACAGTAATTGGAGGTCTGGGAGCTGTCTGGTAGGTGAGGGTCAAAGACCAGGTGACACTGGGTCTCCCCTCTCCATCTGTTAGCATATGAAATCCCCTGCAACACCCTTCCCCTTCAGTCACTGATCTCACACAAACAAAAGCTCTACTCACAGCTCTTGTATAGGGAAGAGCTGAGAGGAGAAAGGGGAAAGGATGGAAAAATACAGTTTCTCTTCAATCCCTTCTTCTCTGACATCATGCATGTTGTGCCATCTCTCAGAATTAGGAAGAAGAGGTGCAGGGCAGTGGCATGCAGGGCCAAACCTCTTTGTGCACAGGGCTTAAGGGGAGCCATCAGCACTGGCATTACCAATCCTGCAATAGAAATGCAGACATTGTTTTTTCTTTTGTATCACATCAGTACAAAATTGTTTGTGAGGTTTTTTAGTGCTGCTCCAAAGCAGAAGTCCTGCAATGAGTGGAGAAGACTTCAGCTTATGCTCTATTTACTTTCATTTCTGAATAAGACAATAAACAGTGTTGAAAGTAAGGCTACGAGTTCATCTCAGCCCACTTCTCAATCACTAAAACGGCCATATTTGTATTATTCCCTATATTTTGTCATAAACTCTGTAAGCATGAAGTACCAAAATTCTTTCCCATAAATCCCTGAAAAGAGTAAAACCTTCAGGTAGAAATCCAATCAAATGGTCTTTCAGAGAAGCATATAAGAATTGATTCCTCCTTCAGGACACCTTTCAACTGAAAGCTTACCGCAGAAGAATAAAAACTTGTAAAGGAAATTTAACAGACCCATTCACAGGTATGAGTCCGAGGTTCTAACCATGAAGGACAGTAAAGAAAATAAGGAAACAGTAAGGAAAATTAGCATAAATTTGCCATTGTGAAGTCAATTAAAGGGTATTAAAACTACACAGATGCATGCACTCAGGGGTGAACTGTCCTTTGACCATTCCAGCTTCTATCTACTTCACACTTGAATTGATCCCCATGATATTTAAATTGTTTAAGCATATGCACATGAAAATAAAATCCTTAGCTGAATCATCTTAATTTTCTTGAAAGATCCCATGCACAGATGAGCTTACAGTAAAATTGATTAAGATTTATTCAGAAAATGACACTGAGATATAAATTATGTTCTATGCTGGCTTGTGAGGCTTCTGTTCTTTGAAATTCCTACCCAGCCTAAAAACACCAGCTAAAATGAGGAGAGCCTGACACTGAGGTGATAAAGCTGACAGACGACTTAATTATCTTGGCCAAGGAGAATTTGCTTGCTTGGACAATTGGAAGTGAGGAAGCCAGCCTGCTTTTAGTATCCCAGCAATAATTATGTCTATTATAATACTCAGGACATGGTACTTTCCAGTCACTCTCTCTATGAAAATGGACGCTGGGAATTGTGTTAGAAATAAATGTTATGAAATGTGTTCTCTGGAACAAGTAAATGTTTCATATTGTGGAGATAAGCTGTGCAGAACTGTGTGAATCGCTGAAACAAAGCGGCCCCTCTGTTTGCATGGAGAGCGAATGATGACCAGGTGTGTCTCAGCTGGAAAATCAGAGCATGAGCATAGCCTACTGGCTTCTGGTAAAATTGCGTTAGCAGTAATTGCTTTTGAAAGGGGCTTTGCTGTTTAAGATTTTATGTGAACTGCAAAAAAATTTTCCCAGCTTTAAACTTTTGCATGTTGTCCTAATGGAAAATCAAAAAGAAATGTTTGATCCTCTAATTAGTGAGTTACTAGAGCTACTGCTAACACCCCACACTGCATCCTGAATAAAATCAAAATGAATTTGCTTACTTTATTGCTTATTTAAAGAAATATCATGAGTTATGTGTTTCCCTATGGTCTCGTGAAGTTAAAGGCATGCTTAGTTTTGCATATTAATAAGTTAGAGCAATATGGTCATCCACATACAGATATTCTGGGCAAGATAGAAGGAAGCTGCACAAGTATATACTAAATTTGTTCATTAAGGGAATTAAAACTGCTAAAAGAATATTCATCTCTACTCTAAGGCTTTAGCTGAAACTACATTCACTGTCTGCATGTAAGCATGAGCTATGAAATATGGCAAAAATAGCTCAGAAGTCAAGATTAATGTTTTGCTTTTGTGGCACCCTTTTATTAATTAAGTATGATTTCTAGTCATTCCAGCTCTAGCAGCTCTTAGTTCTTTCCTAGAGCAAAACTTGCATTGCTCCTAAGGAGAGCTTGTATCTTCACAGGGAACGGGTACAGCTCTGCACCACACACTTCTTAAATACGATGGCTGTCTCATCTTGGCAGTGTGGCACTACATACCTCTCTAATACCTCACAGAAACTTCTTGCTTCCTTTTAAACAGAATTTGCAGAGACCATCTGGTCTTTATTGTTTGGCCTTGCATGTCTGTGAGCCTGTCTGTGTCCTATGTCAGCTCCCACTGAATGAAAACAGCAGAAAGGAACAGTGCAGCACCCGCACAGAGACAACACAGGGATGGGTGGCTCCGTGCATCACACTTAACAGCAGGCAGATGAATGAAGTAAGGAGGCTGCACACCTCCTGAAAGATCTGGGTGTTTGGTCAAATCTGGGTTTAGGGTGCTTGTATGAACAGAGCTTATGAAACATGACTCGTTATTAATTAATAATAATTTTGACTACCAAAACCAGCAGCAAATATATTTTTTTTTTGCAGAATGTTTGCTTTAACCTTGAATCATCTAAACATATACAGGCTATAGATGTCAAGGAGCAGAGTCGCATGCCAGCCAGAGGACCTTCAAAGTTGTTATTAAATCTCTCAGAGAAGATGGGAGGCTGATAACATGCTTGTTGTCTTTGGCTTGTTTCAGTTTCCTTACTTTCAATCTCATCGCTGATCTCCAGCAGCTTCTCTGCTTGCAATTCTTATTTGACCTTTTTGTTGCAAAGTTATTGTGGAGGCTTTAAATAGTTCTTTATGAGATCTCAGTGGGTATTTCAATCTGAAATTCAGGAATAGTTCTTGTTATAATCCTAAGAATCAGCATATACAAGCTGACCTGCAGCTTAGTGTTCATTTCAGTCCCACATGTCTATTGTCTCTCACAGTAGGTACAGAAGAGCACAGTATAAGGAAGAAAACTGTTTATTAAAACTGCTGTGAAACAGGAATTACAGGGTTAGTGTGAAAATTTGAATTCTTCAACTGAAATGTCCTTAACATTAGTTTGAACTTTTTTTGTTACTGCTAATGTTACAATAATAAGAATTCATTTCTTTTGCCCAACGGAAGTAATATTATGTATTTTACAACCCAATTGCTTCTAAATCAGTGCAGTTGCAAAAAGCTGCAGATTAAGAATAGGTTCTAATTTTTCTCCTAGAAAATTATCTGCTGATTGAAAATGCATTTGTGCTATCAGAGCTTAGACGGACTAATCATACCCCCAAACTGCAAAAGAAAAATGGTTCCATTTTTTTGGTGAGAAAAAAGAGACAGGCTGTTCAATTAGAGCTTGCAACAAATGAAAACCTGAAGATTACATAGTATTCTGACTTTTTTTCCTGATGTTGATTTGCAATTTATTTTCCCAGATGAACTCAAGCAAGTACATTAGAATTAAATCCACTGATTTCCATGGAACTTTTCTTTGAAGAACATTATTAATCATTAAGAGAAAGGGAAAATAAATAAGGATAATACATAATATTTGGGAAAAATAGGAATATATGGACCAGAACATTTTTAGTTGGGTTTTGTTGTTTGGTTTTTTTATTTTTTTTGGAGGGGGGGCACAGTGATGACCATTAAAGTGAGAATTATGGGAGAATTTATCTTTTAACAGAAGGATTCTGAAACCTTGTATTCCTGCACAGCAAGATAGATAAGCTCTGTTATACAAATAATTATTGCTGTTGCCACTCTCCACATGGTCCCACTTTTATTTTTATTTTTAAATTGACACCTTTCCTTCCACTATTCATTCCATTTCATCACCAGCTCATGTTTTTTTGCTTCCCATTTATCAGAGAGAAAGAAAAGTTATCTCATAACCAGGAGTTAAGCTAGAGGGATTTGTATTTCTATTTTGCTCAGTGTCACTTAGACAAAAGCTCACAGCAATAAAACACAGTTTGTATTGGAACATGTAGTAGTTTGTTGATGGTTTGTGATATAGAAAATGTGCTTTCTTTAAGAGTTTTCAGTTCCAGCAACAGTAATGTGAATATTTTTATGACTTTAAATGCTTCATCTCTAGCACTTTCTTCTGGAATTTTCCTGTGAATGTGAAAAATAGGCATCCTTTAATCACATTTCTAAGGCAATGATTTGCAATGACACAGTGGCACTGAATCAGGTGCATTGTCCATCAGCTGTGAAATCTTGGATGATTTCAGGCAGAATCTTGTAATAGGCTGAATTAGCCACAGCCCATTTTACTAGTTACTGCATGTTACTGCACTTTAAACAGCATTGGGCTATTTTATGGCAGACACACCCTTTATCTCCACTTTTTAGCTAGCCCAGGAAGTGTTGAATTACTAACATTTCCTTCTGTTTTGAAAGAAATTACAACTCCCGTGTCCAGGCTAAGACATTCTGATAAGCATCTTGGTACTAAGGAGCATGAAATTGAAATGGACCCAGTGCACTCTGCCCTTTTACCCAAATGAGATCCAGAGCATTGTTCTGACTCTCTTATTTCCATCCCCAAACCTGAATGACAGTTTTAAACATTATCTGATAGGGTAGGCCTCATAGAATCCTTAAAATCACTCTACTTCACATTTCATTTTAATAGTGGTTAGCAAAGGACTCAAAAAGTCTTTGTTGACCATAAATTAACAGGAGCTGACCAGGTTTTGGTACAAAAATATATAACTAGTAGCTCTGTTCAAACTGAATGGCATAAATCCCTGGGGATGTGCTTATCAAAACAGGACCATGTGTTCTGCATTATTAACTAAGGGCTGTTTTCTCAGATAAGTCAATATGTAGAAGAAATTCTAAAAGAACATTTTGTTCCACAAAAAGAGTTGAGCTGAAAATATATTCAAGCTTTAGCTTTCATATTGGTCAACCTTTTGTTTTCATCTTTCATACCAGCGGGGTAGTGGAAATCCCATTTCCCAGATAGCACAAGCTGGCTGAGAGCAATCATTTTCTTCATTTCATTTAATTTCTTGTGCAGAATGGGCTAAGGATATAGCCTGGAGGCACCCTAGGGTTCAATGCACTAAGATGCCAAAGCACTAAATTGAACAGGAAATTCAGAATAAAAACAAATAGCAACAAAATCTATGTGAAATGCTCAGACAGTAATTCTAGTACCTCAGAGTACTCAGCATTATCTTTCTCCTGACTGACAATAACATACACAGAAAATATATAGCAGCAGCAGGGTCATGGGGGCCATTTCTATAGTCAACCAGAGGACAGTTAAAGATGATTCTGATACTCATTTCTTTATCTAAGGTGCTCTCTCTACATTTTCCCCCACATGGCACATAATATTTCCCTCTCTTGCAGGATTTCTATAATGAGAATAAATTGGCTCAGGGCAGAGAGCGAGTGCCACCTTTCCTTTGCTTCTTTGTTCTTGTCCAAAGGGAACATAAAATGCAAATGAATCAGAATGGAAATGTTTTACCCACTTTTGGCTCATACAATTTGTAACCCATTTTTCACACGTGAAAAGGAATATACAAAGTATATGGTGTTTAAGAAGCTACTTTCCTTACACATTTGCACACAAGACTCTTATGTGCAGCTCTAGGCAGAGCAATGTCTCTTAGAAAGTTTCATCATGCATTAGAGTCAAGAGATAAAATTTAAACGCTGGAGATTGAACATAATACTTTGGTATTATTGTTAATATATTTTTGTTGGTAATACAAGGTTTCTGGAAGGTAAGATCCATTTTAGGCCAAATCAAAAAGTGATCATCAAGAGGCCATAAAAATGGCTTCAGTAAAAAGAAAAAAGTGTGCAGTAAGTTTACATTAAGTCAGCTGGGCAGCTGAGAATAGCCTGGTCACTTCTAGAAATTGTATAAGGAAACAAGTACTTCAAGTTTGAAAGCCTCTGTAATGGTGATGTTCAGATGTTAAGTAGAATCTGCTTACACGACAGTGCACTGAGATAGTTAACACTGATATGGAAGACTACAGTCTTGTTAGCAAGTCTAGAAAATTCATGTCTGGGTTTTGGTTTCCCATACCATGGAGCTTTAGCTTCCTCTTCATGGCAATTGCTGAAAGAAACTTAGAATCAGTTGAATTTATTCATAGACTTTACCAGAACCAACATAATTTTTTTACAACAGTTTTGTTAAAGAGCTTAGATGTTTAGACTGATAAATCATAGAAGTGATGAAAGCAAAAACTAATTTTGTTTGTTTTCATCAGTATTTTTCAACTAAACAAACCATTTTCCTGTTCATCTATCCTAAGACAAAGAACTACATTTTAAGTTCCTGTAAAGTGTCACTAACTGCTTTTCTAAATCAAACCTTTGACATGGAGTGAGGTTGCAGCCTCATGGCTGTCCTACATTTTGTCATTCGGTGACACAGTGTAATCTCAACGAAAGTATTATTCATAATTTCTTAATAAAACTTACACACAAACATCTGTAAAGAATTTGAAACTGATTGGTATGACAGACAGTATAGATGTGCTCTAATAAGTACACAAATGACACTAACAGCTTTGTAAAAATTTGGCCTTGTAGTAAATCATAACATGAGCTCTCTCCTGGAACTGTACCAATGCACGTGTGCCCTTGTGTCCCCTCCTCTGCGGCAGCATCGAGCAGGGTTTGTGTGCTCGTGAGCAACAAGCCGTGCTGCATGTGCAGGAGATTGCTTTAGCAGTTCTTCTGTCAGGGCTCCACTTAACCCTTCGGTATTAAACACATAAATACTTCACTGAGAGTACAGTGAGAACATGGAGAAAACCGGCTTTATTTCTGAATTTCCTTCCATAATACCCTTGAGTTTTCTCACACAGTTTTCTCTCAAGCCTACTTCTGTTACTTGGTAACTTTTCATGAAGTCGACTCAGTTTGGGTTTTTTTGCTGTGGAATGATGCCCTTATTTCAGAGAAAGTGTAGAAGACAAACTTCACTAAAACACTTGTATTTCTGATGCTTACACGAAAAAAAAACTAAAAATAAAATTAAATAATGACCTTCTCATCATTGCTTCTGCTTATTTTCTATGCAGTCCATTAGTGATATTGTGGTGCTAAACATTGATCTTTTTTTTCTTCCATGGAGAATATTTATTTCAACTATCACTGGAAATGAATATTTCTCTGTTTCTTTCTTTTTTTTTTTTTTTTTTTAAATTATCCAGTGAATTATAGCTCACTGCCTTCATTACCACCACAGAAAACACATTAATCAGCTAGGAGAACCCCATCCATTTTTACCAGAACACAGAAACTGTTTCAAAGACAATAATTCTAATTCCAGGAAGAATTTTAGAAAAAAACTAGGAAATAGCCAATGTATCTCAAAGAAAGAGCTATTCCATGAAGGAAAGAAAAGGGGGAAAATCTAACAGCAGACATTTGTCATGAGGTTTTATTGGAGAGACCAGTAAACTACTTTGCTTTGAAAGGGAATTCAAGAAAACCCTCTACTCTACAGACCATCTGCCTGCCTGTGTTTTTATAGCACCGTACCTGCTCCCTCTTGTGGCTGCTTCCGAGGGAATTTTCCTGTCAACATCATACAGGCCACAATTATGAGAAGGCAAACTCTGAACAGAGATTCTGCACCTCACTTGTACTGCATCTGCACTCTGGTTTCCTTAGGGATCATTTTTCCCTTAACATCATAGAAGGATAGAATCATAGAGTGGTTTGGATTGGAAGGAGATCTTGAAGGTCATCTAGTTCCAGCCTCCCTGCCATGGGCAGGGATGCCTGCAATTAGATCAGGTAGCTCAGAGCCCCATCCAGCCTGGCCTTGAACACCTCCACGGATGGGGCATCCACAACTTCTCTGGGCAGTCTGTTCCAGTGCCTCACCACCGCACAGAATTTTTTCCTAATATTTGATCTAAACCTAAATTCTTTCAGATTAAAGCCATTACTCCCAGTCCTATCACTACATGGTGTTATAAAAAGTCTCTCCCCTTTTTTATAAGTCCCCTTTCAGTACTAGAAAGCTGCAGTTAGGTCACCCTGAAGCCTTCTCTTTTCCAAACTGAGCAAACCCAATTCTCTCAGCTTTTCCTTATAGAAAAAGTGCTCCATCCCTCTGATCATCTTGGTGCCCTTCCTCTGGACTCCCTCCAACAGGTCCATGTCCTTCCTGTGCTGGATGCAGCACTCCAAGTGGAGCCTCACCAGAGCAGAGCAGAGGTGCAGAATCCCCTCTCTTGTGCTGCTGGCCATGCTGTTTTGGATACAGCCAGGATACATTTGGTTTTCTTGGCTGTGAGTGCATATGGCCAGCTCCTGTCCAGCCTCTCACCCACAGCATCCACAAGTCCTCATCAGCAGGGCTGCTCTTGATCTGTTCATCCCCCAATCTGTGTTGATACTGTGGGTTGCCCCAACCCAGGTGCAGCACTTTGCACTTGTTAAACCTCATGAGATGCCCAAAGATCCACTTCTCAAGCTTTTCCAGGTCCCTCTGTCCATCAGTTGTGTCAGCTGCACCACTCAGCTGGGTGTCATCTGCAAATTTGATGAAGGTGAACTTAATCCCTTCATTATATTTTTAATGACCATATTAAATAACGCTGATCCCAGCATGGACCCTGAGGGACACCACTTGTCACTGATGTTTGTCAGGACTCTGATCCATTGATCGCTGCCCTCTGGATGCTCCAATCCAAGCAATTCCTCACCCATCTCAGAGTACACCAATGAAATCCACTGCTCTTCAGTTTGGAGAGAAGGATGTTATGTGAGACCATGTGAAAGGTGCCACAGAAGTCTATATAAATCACATCTGTACCTCTCCCCCTACACACTGATACTCCATTGTAGATTACCACTAGGTTGGTCAGACAGGATTTTCCCTTACTGAAGCTGTGCTGGCTGTCTCAAATCAGATCCAGAGATAGATCCTGGTGTGCATGAACAGGATTTTTTGCCTTGGAGACCACAATATCTTTGCAAAAAGCACATACAAAATGTAAACAGGGCACTGATTACATAGCAGACCAATTTAAAAAGCTCCATATGCACATTTATATAAACACATTAATAAAATCAGAATGAATTTTTTGTAACTTTCACTGAAGTTTTCAGTGCAAAGGAATCATATAAAAATTGTTGACTGGAGAAGATTTGTGCTGCTCTTCCTCTGTTGATTTGTTAAGCTCATCTCAGTCAGGTGCAAAAGTACATTTATTCAGGAATGAATTTATTGAAAGCAGTCAGTTTCCTACCCACATGAACCATGTAGGGAGAAGAATGAAATCCTTAACAGAAGCAAGTGTTTGCTGCTTTGAAAATGAAGTTAAACTAGACAAAGACAGCTTTTAAATTTTCTTGTGCAATTTCATTTCTTTTTCTTTTATTTCTTCTTTCTCTTCTTTTTTTTTCCTTTGTAGAATATTGCTGTTCACAGCAAATAAATTTCCTCTCACCTCATAGTGCCTGCATGAAATACACCGCATCCACTCTGCTTTGTTTTGCAGCTTAAGTGTCAAGTAAATGATTTCCAAAACTCTTCAAAAATTTAAAAATTTAAATCTCGTTAGACCACATTGATGTTTTGAAAGAACAACACAGTTTTTACTGAACAGGGCAATGCAGGAGTATGTGTTCATTTAGAGGTCGCCTTAGGGATCAGCCATGAAAAGTATTCACTGTTCAAGGGAAAAAACACATATCTCTGTGGAATTCTAAAAGCAACCAAAGATAACAATAATAGCACAGAAAACCTTTCCCCTGTGTTTTTGGAATTTTGGGTGAAGACAGAAATTTGAGGTTGCCTTAGAAATTCCATTGAGGAAGACGTATGTCATTTAGTACACATAAACTAGCATAATTTCTTTTGCTATGGTAAGCTTGGGGTTTTGTTGTTGTGGTTTTGTTTTTTTTGTTTTTGCTTCGGGGTTTTTTTGAGGAGGTGGAGAGGATTTTTTTTGTTTGTTTTCTGGTTTGGGGTTTTTTGGGGTTTTTCATGGTGGTGGTTGTGGTGGTTGTGGTGGTTTTGGTGGTTTGGTTTGGGTTGAGTTGAGTTGGGTTGGGTTGGGTTGGGTTGGGTTGAGGTTTTTTTTTGTTTGGTTGGTTTTGGTTTTGGGTTTTTTTTGGTATGAGTTGGCACTATATCTTTACACAGCAGAAGAAGCTACTGACCTAGTAAAATTCAGTTCTGTGGTGCTGGGACGAAACCAGTAGATACTGTCTTCTAAAGCAAAACCTTCTATACATGGGAGAAAGCAAAAAAGAGAACCAGAAGAGCCTCTTACATGCAAAAGTATCACACTGTGTCTCCTGGGGGATTGAACAGCAGTGGTGAAGAACAGACCCTGCAGCAAGTGGTTTCCAAATAACTAATTTAGCAGAAAGCTGTGAGCTTACCAGCGGTGTCTGTGGAAATGGACTAAACCCCTTGCAGTGAAGGTTTGCTGCTTACTCAGGGAGCTGCACCTATGGAGAACAATACCCTACATTCCAAGACTTTGCAAATGAAAAATTTTCTTCACTCCTGAGCTGTGTCATTACCTTTGTAGGTAGATTTATCCCCATGCTTTTTCTGAACCACTGACATATTGAATACCCTTTAAAATTACTATGCCAGTTTTCCCATGAGCAAAACAAATGTGTTAAAATATCAGACTTGACCAAAGAACAGTGATTTCATTTTGTGTAAACCTTCTGTGGAACTCGAATGTATTTTGTACTACACTGGCATGCAAACAAAAGCTTTCCAATTTCTTTTCTATCACTGGAATGGTATTGAATTATCACTTTTTAAACTGACACATAAATTCCTACTTCATTATTACAGTGGGAGGTGATGGCTGGGACACTGTCCAAAGATTCCAGTTCAAATCCCCCTTATGCCTGGTTTCCCAACACTTACAGTGCTGGAGAATTTATCACTTCATTTTTCCCCTCACAATATGATTACTTTCAAAAGTCATGAACTTTACTGAAATATTTCTAACTTTGACATAATAGTATGTTTCAGCAAATTAGAGTTTCACTGAATAAGTTTCAACCGACTCTAAGAAATCTAAACATACTGATCACCACTCGAGGTGCCTTAATGGTTAAAACTTTTGGATAGTGTTGAAAAACAACAGCAGATTTTTGTCTAAATGTTAGAAATATGCTTTCTATTTTGTATACATAAATCTTTGCTCTGGAACAAGATGCAATGCAATTGCTGCCATGATCTGTGTGTGGTGATTGTTATTATGATTTAGTTAAACAATACGATAAATGCTGTCAAAAAGATTTAAGTGGACCTTAAATTACTTTGAAGTATTCCATTGGCTTATGCAAAGGTGGAAGCTTTGTGTTGCTATTCAGTCTGAATTGCTGAGCTCTGTATTTATATGTCATATGTCTGAGTGTTATATGGATGACCAACCAATAGGTTGAATAATTAATGCCAACTTCTGGATTTTTACTAAGTAGAGTTCTAGAGGTAGTGGGGGTTAAGAGTGGGCAATGAGAAGTTTAATGGTCTTTAAGACTCTTTCCTCTTCTTTCAGTAGACCCTGGCATAAAACTAGGAACTGGCATTCAGATCCAAGGTCAACACTGGAAACTCTTTTTACATTTCAATCTGGCCAACAAGCTTTAATGGACCTGAAGAAAACTGCACTCTAAATGTCATGCCAAAGAGGGAGGATATACAAGTTGGCTTCTCATGCATAAGGATACTTTCTGGATGAAATCTCCCACTTGACCTAGAAACACATCTTGTCTTATGACCTCCATGGTAAATCTTGTTGAGTTGTCAGAAGGTCCAGTCCAATCCAGGTGTGTTATTCTTGGTTACATAGTATTCTACAAGTCCTGTGTACCTGTAAATTGAGAAAGAATGAAATCAGGGTTTACAATGTCAAAATTGTGGAATGAAACCACCCAATTTACAGTCAAGTGAATGGTGATGGGGTGAAATTCCACAGCCAGACTTAGAAAGCAAAATCTGTGTCACTCACAAAAAGTAATATAAAAATATAACCAGCAAATTCCAATTACTTTCCAATGCTTTATTCAAGAAATTTATATTTATGACATAGTATCTTGATAAAAAAAAAGTCAAACGTCAAATTTCAAAGCTTGCTCTAGCATTTCTTGATTTGTGTACTATGTTTCTTTGTTTCTGTGGGCCTAAGTCTACAAACTTGTTCCCTAACCAGATCATGAATCTCTTCCAACCTCCCATGAACAAATTATACTGTTTTCTGTGATCACAACTTGAAGCAGTATCTAAAGGTCAGTGAACAATCAGCTCTGTTGGGCAAACAAAAATGCTTTCTAGAATGTAGACTGGGCAGGAGGTGACAGGTGGAAACTGAGTAAATTGAGGCACAGAAATACAGTTCCTTAACTGATGTCACAGCTGTGGAAAAGCAGCCCTGATCCACTTCCAGTGGAACTGGCTTACTGCAGCTAACTCTTGCCAAAGAGCTTTTGGATGTCATTGCATTGAAATGGGCCAGGAGTAGCCCTGAGACCTCTTCAGTGACAGTCAAGTTTCAGATGAAACTTTGAGGAGCAGCCCAGTGCCAGCCAGTACTTCTACAGCTCCAATAACCAACATGTGCCTTGCAAATCAATGAAGGCATCCTTGTCTGATGAGGAGGATAGAGGATCATGGAATATCATAGGTTGAAAAAGACCTCCAAGATTATTACATCCAACCATTTACCCAGTGCTGCCAAATTCACCACTAAACCATGTCCCTAAGTGCTGCATCTGTGTCTTTAAATACCTCCAGGAATGGTGACGCACCTGCTTCCCTGGGCAGACTGATCCAATGCATGAAACCTGTAGCAATCTAAGAACTCAGTAACCTGGGGCTGTTTCATAAACTGTGTGAATATGGAATTAGCAAGCCTCTAGTGTTTGGACAAAGGAACATAAGAATCAGAGGTTTTTCAAGATAAGGTCATGGACTTGGGTCTGGGCCAAATGTACAATATAGTCATGACCCACAGGCTTCCTAAGAGTGCAAATGGAAGAAGCAAATTATCCTACTTTACCTTATTGATTAGTGGAAGGCAACACATTGCACTGGACTCATGAGACCAGAAAACATAGGAAGCGTAATTTTTCCCCATTAGAAACACGAACAGTCGTCTCAGATTGTTAACATCGCCTACTGCTAATTAGGTTAGGATGAAAAATGGTTTTGCACCAACCTTAGACTGAAATAGCACAGGAACATGTTTGCTGAGTCCTCAGCAATCACTTAGAAGTAGAAACAGTGATGTCACGTGGATCAAGACCTAGGTATGTTGTTTTCTGGCCAAACCAACAAAAGCTCTGTGTTTACTTGACAGATTAGCACACATGCTCATATCAAAAAATATATCAAATCCAAGAGAACCGTGCTGAATCTAATTTGTGTTCACCAAGCAATAAAGTTGTCAGGGAAGCTGCCCAAAACTTGACCAAATACCACTATTAATCCAAGATGTGAGTTTCTTTCAGGTGAAATTGAAGAAATACAGAAGGAAAATGTAAGGTTCCCTTTTGTTTAACTTCTTGCAGCTAATGAAGGCTGAGAAAAATCTCTCTCAAAGCTTGTAAATATGTATTAACTTTATTATCCATTTAACATATTATCCAATTAGTAGCCATGAATATTTTTTTATGTGATGAAAGCCCAGGTGCTTTTCAATAGTTTGGTTTTTTTAGTTGTTGAAGGCAAAATTTTCAGTGCTGCTGTCTACAAGATTTATGTGATACAGATTCTATAGCAAATGCTGTGTCCCAAGGTGTGCTATGTCCCAAGATATACTGATGCAATCTCAGTAGATAAACTTTAAAAATTGCAATTGCATTGCAGGACCTTTGTGAAAAAATGAGTTATACATTAGAGTATTGTAATATCGAATTTCAATTAGAACGTATTACAGTCAGGTAAAATTTACATAAACCTTTAATTTAATGAGGCAAAGTTATTGGTGTGGGGTTTTTTTAATGATATGTTAGCAGTATAGTTTAGAAAAGTTTGGTCAGCAACTGAGTGGTAACACAAATTCAATCTTAAAAATAAAAATAGGATCAAGAAAAATTCTATTTGGTTTGGAATATTTTTTATAGTTTTAATAAAATTCAGATCTATGCCATTATAACAGCCAGGTCTTGCCATAACAGCCCTTCTATTAAATATCTGTAGCCAGCATGCTCTATGAAAACTGAACACAGGACGGGATTTCAGAATGCAGAGAGAAATGTGTTACATGTAGAAAATTCATATTAACAGAAACTAAGCAGTCACTCCTCAGAAAGGCAAGTAAATAATGTTGTATCAGATTTGTACTGGAGTGACCAATTCTGTCTCGTAATCAAGCACTGATAAGTCTGTGGTGGTTGTAAGAGTTAATGGTACTAGAAGGCTGCACTCAAGAGTGTTACTCGTAATACATCTTCTGTGTGAGACTACTTACTCTAGAAAGTACAGTTCAGTGGTTTAAATGATCTCTACACATACAGTCATTGAGTCTATGTCACTTGGGTGTGAAAAAATGTGATGGGTCCCTTCTCTGCCAGTCCAGATATTACGTGAGTTGTTCCCAACCCAAGCTTTAAGATCTCATCTCTTTAATGCAAGGTGTAACCGTTTGCTCACAGCTCTACAGATCCCTGTTTCAGTATGTCAACAAACATGCTGGTTGTCAGTTTTCTTATTACTGTCTTTCGCCTTACATTGTTAGATCAGTTCAAGGCTGGTCTGAATATCATGGAATCATAGAATGGTTTGGGTTGGCTGTGACCTTAAAGATCCTCTAGTTCCAAGCCCCCTGCCATGGGCAGAGACACATTCTACTAGAGCAGGTTGCTCAGAGCTCCTACCAAACCAGCCTTGAAAAGGCAAAAAAATATGTTGAAGTATCTTCAGCTCTCAGTTAATCAGTAATAAAATATTTCTTATATTTAAACGATTGAATTGCTTCCTCTTGCCCTACTTTATAGCTCTTAAGATCTTTAATCTTCTTAAAATTCCTTTCTTATCAGTGGTTTAAGTTTCTCCTTATCTCCCAACTTGAACAATGCTAGATAGCAAACAGAGACACACTACTGTGCCATATGTCTTTTTCGAAAACTTAGGTACAGATCCTGTTTTCCTCATCCTGTCATTATATATATATATACTTTTAAATAAATGACTGAGATAACGAATTTGCATAAAAATAAATGCAGCAAAGACATTCCAGGAAAATTATTTGTTTTCCTGCTAGATTATTTTTTTGAAAGTTACATTAGATCAGAAAAATGCAATGCTTGTCTCTCTAGAGCTTTGGGTCTGACATTTTTTCCATGCTTATATCTCTAACACATTTTCATCTCACACCTGCGCCTGGCATCAGATTACTTCCTGCTCCAGAGACCACTGAGTGATATCTTCCATGTTCTTATTATGTGATCAGGTGTCAGCTTGCTCGTAACAGCCAGAAAGACAGTGCTGGTGTTACTATATGAACAATAATTTTTTCTTATGAGCGCTGTCTTCTGTGAAGAAGAGCACGTTCCTACACTTCTAACAAAACCAGTCACTATCAAAGAGCATAAAAAGTAACAATGAGAATAAAAAGAACTGGAGTTATTTCACAGAGCTTTACAGATAATTATAAATTCTCCTTCTTGCATATAGTTAACTGCTACTCCACACATCAGTCCCACGACTGCTGAATTCAGTCCAAAGTAATGTACCACTCTTCTTTAAACCTGAATTTCTTTCTATTTCCTTTCCCTTCCCTCAAGAGGCAACTCTCCATCATTTTACACCAGAAGTCCTTTTGAATGCCAACCACAGGTTCCCTGATTTGGCTGAAAAACTGGAAGTGCTATGCTACCTTGGTTGTCTTCTCTTTCTGCATCATATTTTCTTATATACCATACATACAACATAAGATTTGAATTTAACCAATATCCCAAGCTGAAATAAAGTAGGACTTTAGAGTGGAATAACCGCAGATGACACTCAGTGGAAGACTGCTCCAGCCTGTTCCTCTTCAGTTTAGTATTAGATTGCAAATACAGTAGGATGCAGTGAAAAGTTTTATTTTAAGGAAAAGAAGAGCTGGAAAGAAAATTTAAATGTGTTTACCTATATCTGGATGCTAGTTTTCTGTTGATGATATAGAGTCCCACTCTTAGGCAGAAGCAGGCTGTCTGAACAATGTTCAGAAATGGAATGAGAGACTCTGCCTACTCTCACTTTCACTCAGCAATTTGCTCAATATAACCTGCTCTCACTCCCTCATTTACTTTCTAATCTCTTATTTCATCAAGTCTATTATTGAACCGTCTTCTCAGCCCATGGGTAGAAATCAGCTTCACAAGGAGTCATAGTCATAGACAGTGCTCCTCTTCTGCAGAAAGTTAATGACCCTGAAACTCTGCAGGCAGATGGCATCACACTGGTCACTAATCCACTTCTGGCAATGTCAGCTGCAAAAGGTCACTTGAGTTCACCTGGCCAACTTTGCCAGAATTGTGTTAAAGAGAAATGTTCCTGCCTGCTGGCAGGGAAATGAGGGCAATAACCTTCAGGTGGTAGACCGTGACAGGGAGCCAGAACTCTTAAAGTCTTCAGCTGGCAAGGCTAGTGCACGTGAAACTTCTGCATGTGGCTCTGTGCAACCCCAAGTCACTTCAGTGGCGTTACTTGGCTCTCATCAGTACATCTCCACTTTGACCTGTAGTCCTTTTAGTTGTATTGTAAGTTAAATAAATTACTTGTGACTACTGTAACTGCAGCACTGAATAACAGTGATAACAATCAGATTATTCATAATAATTATTCATATCATAGTGAGAGGATATCAATGGGCAAATTTTAAAAACTCCGAAGTTTGTTTTGGATGAAGGTTTTATAAGAACAGTCTTTGTTCTGAGATTTCGGGTGTTTTCAGTTTCCACTTGACCTATTTTTCTTAGCTTGCTCTCTGAAAAAAAATTATTGAGACTAAGACTTACTAACAGAATAACAGAGACTAAACAACATACCTTTACTCTTCAGCAGCTGCTGCCATATGATGATAGCACTTAAAACCAATTGCAAGGTCTTTGAATAAATCTGTTCTGTAATATATCTAGAAATTGCTAACAAGACAGTAGTTATTTAACATCTGCTTTATTTTTAAGCACTCCTTCAGATGAAATTGGAGAGGGCTTATATCTGTAATACAAACACAGAGCGTTTTCAAAGTGTTGGGCTTCAACATTGCGTAAGGTTCAAAGAAAAGCTATTATTTGCTTCTCCAAGCCTGTATATGCAGAAAACAAAGATATTTCCTTTACTCTACCAGATCCCGGATAATTAAATAGACTAATTTGACTAATTTAATTAGTTACTATAAAACACATGCATTATAACATGCCACCTGTCCTCTGTCCTTGTTGCAGAATATTCAATAAAATTAGCGATTCTTTTTCTGTAAACTTTGCTGCATGTGTTCATAAATATGAGCATTTACTTTCTTTTTTGTGTGAGTTCTCCAACTCATCTCTTAGGCAGCCACTTTTTTTCAGGACAGGGATTTAAATTAACTGTGAGAAGAAGACACGTGTTCTTGAGCCAAACACATAACAATGCTGTTGCCAAACAAGATAATATATGAAAAAGAAGTAATAGGCTCGATGGTGGAATCGTGGGGATGCAGTTCCATGGCCTGTGTTAGTCAGTCTAGGTTTATGCAGCAGTCTTTTCTGACTGAAACCAGAACAGAACTCCACACGTTCTTAGAATGAAAAGAGTGAAGATCCGTCACCAACACAAGGTTTTGCAATCATCTGCACTCGCTAAGCATGCTCCAGCAATCAGCCCAATGGAAGGTGGTCAGTACAGCTCTGATAAAATCAGTTTAAAGCCAGTACTTCCTTATGACAGATGAGGAACAGAGAAAAAAAGAAGTCATTTGCCTGATCTAAGGTTTTTGTATTTCTCTTTGTATCAAACCAAATCCAGGGCCCCAATTCAACAGAGTACCCTTCAAGAAGAGTCTTAGAGCCTCTAATCATTAACATTCTTTCTTTCTCTCCTCCCACACCCTTGGCTTCCTCTGCAGCCAGCAGGGTTTGAATGACCTGGAAGGCCATGGACGTTTTCTGCTGGAGTGGGCCCCAAATTTTGAAATATATTTATGCAAGAGTATCAATCATGTAATTCAATAGAGGTCAAATACCTTACAAGTTTTTTCAATTTTTTTTTTTGCATTTCCATATAATTGAAAGAATATGTTTGCTAACTTTACTAAATCACTCATTCTAACATACAGTACTATGTTACAGTATTAAGGCCATCTGTATTTGTATGTATTCTGTACCAAGGAATGTCAAGTTCACAGAGTTAAACTCTAATGTAAATGCCAGAGTTTAGATCCTATGAATAATCCAGCATGTCTAGGCAACATGTTTCTCCTGAATTATCTCACCACACAGTATCCTTCAAACAATACTATATTGTGTTGTACAATATAGTATATTGTTCTACATATTTATATAAAAATATGTTACTTAAAAAATTTTATTGCTTTCCTTCTTTCCAAATTACACTTACTTAATAGTTCATAATACACTTACCACAACCTATCTATTGGCTAAGGAAAATATTTACAAAACTGGATTGCTGAAAAAACCCTGTTATGTAGACAGTGCCTTATTTGCTAAGCTCTAAACTTCTACAGCTGTTACATCAATAATTTTTTCTCTATCTTAGTACAATAGGCAATGAACATCGAGATATGTGTTAGACATCAGTCTTGCAATGAATACGAGACCTCATGCTACATGCCAGTACACCCAATGTCCGTAATTTTTTTCAACATTTAAAATACATGATTATGTTACCTGAAATTTCCTTCAAAACGTTTTCAGAATTACTTTAACCTAACACTGTATCTGTAACTCTACCTTGGGAAAGAAGTTCTGTGGCAGATCTTATATCAAAGCTGGAGAATTTAAGGATTGCCTTTAAAGAAATTAAAGTGGTGCCTTCCCATGGTGAGAAATTCAAATGCAAACATAGCTTTGGAGTATTTTTAAAGAAGGTGGGGCATGATATTAAACCCCAGCTTTTATGCCAATCCCCCCCCCACCCCCCCTTTAATTCCCCTAGGTGGAGGTCTATTTTGTACAACTACTTTAGTGAATTTTTATTTCAACCTTTTAAGGGATATATGTGTACCCCACAGGCATTGCTTTATGGCAGGGTCCCAAATCACAGTGGGAAAAGAGCCAGGGCTTAAACAATACCCATCTACATTTAGGGAGGAAATAAAAAGGGGGAGCTGTGCAGTTGCACAATCAGATAATATGACTGAAGAACAAGCGTCACGCTCATTGATGGTGTCATTTTTTTAACTTCCTCTTACCTGACTAAACCAGCACCTCACCATAAGAAAGAAAAATATAGAGCACAGCTCATTAGATTTCTATCCTAGTCCCCTGGATCTGAAGGCAGCTGTAATGTTTAGACATACAGAGTTAAAATAAAGGAAGCCTTGTGTGCAGAGCTTAGACACTGGCAAAAGCCAGCAAATTCACAACATATTTGAAGCAAATTAATTCTACCTTTTGTTCAGTGAAAATTTTGATATTCTGCTTCTGGTTATTGCATACTTGAATTGTAGGGGTTTTTTGTTGTTTCAATAGAGGCTCAGATGCCTAGATCAAGACAAACACAGACTGAAAATATGACCTTTGGCCCAAGATTTTTATGATCTAAATATGAAGAAAGTAAACTATTAAGAACAAAGAAGATGAACAATGAAAAAACAGGGATAGATATTAGTCATCCTTGTGGTCAATGCTCTCAGTGCTTGAGCTGCCAAGCTTTTGTAGGTATTGGGATAAAACAGGAGGGATTTGAGGCAATGGAACTATATTTTTACACTGTAAATCTCACGTAATGCTGGCTTAATCAGCAAGGAAAGACTTTTTGGAACCTTATACAAAAATGAAAACAATGATCACTTCCTATTAGAGCTTACATATGCTTCATTTAAGTGCCTGATATTTTACTTCTCTGACTGGAAAACTCTGTGTTATATATTTTAGATTGAACTGTTCTGTTTAATGATACATTTGAAGGGACGATAAGACACACAAGGAGAATTGTTTCTGTCTAAGCTTTTGTAAGGTTTTCCAGTAGTCGTCAGCAGCTCTTTAAAGTTCAGTCCAGGTTAAAAGTCATATAGCTCCTTTCAGTGTTCAAAGAAAGGCAAATCCCTATGCCAGAGCAGAAATTACTTGCTCAGATGTACAATTGACTTATCTCCACCCAAAAATTTCAAAGCCTGGAGGCTTACTACAAATGTCCTCTTTTTGTTCATTGAATATTTTACAGCCAAGGCACTCATTCGGCTGCAGGAAGAAATTATCAGTCCATGAAACGGACACAGAGGAAATCAGGCTGTAGTAAAGAAAAAATCCTAAACTGACTCATGAGTGTAGCTTGCAGAAGCCAAATAAATTTTAGTCTGGTGGAGGGATCTTAACTGTATGCTGGAAGCCTGTTAGAGACTGGACTACTGATGGATTAACATGGGATTCAATTCTGCTCTTGCACATTTTTCTGACTTGTAAGAGACTTTTATAGAAAATAAACAGGTAAAAAGACGTTAATTAATATTCTAAGTATTTAGTCCGGTCATGCCAAATAAAAGAAAAATGACCATTTTCTAGAATGTGTGCTGGTTTTCAAGACTATTTAAATAATTTATTCACTTACATTGGAAGTAGGCAGTGAGATGACTCTCACATATATAGCCAGACAGGAAGCATGCTCTGATTCTTTCAAATTCAGATGTGCTCCACTGGTTGCTGAAAAGAGAGAAGGCTTTAAAAATATTGTGAGTCCATTCCTTTTATTGCATTGATCCTTGTGGCTCATATGAAGCAATCTCCTGGGTCTGCTAGGATCAAAGAGTCATCCTTCTCTTAACAGCTGCCAGACCTACCAGGATCAACAGGAGAGGAGCAGCAACCTTGTTACCTTCTCACATGAAAATGAAGAAAATTAAGCCTTCCTAGTTGTAAAGAATTATGGAAGATTGGATACATTTTCTATCATAGTTTGCTTTTTGGGGTTTTTTTTTTGGTTGTGTTTTTGGCTTTTTGTGTGCGTTTTTTTGGGGTTTGGGTTTTTTTGTTTGTTTGCTTTTGTTTTTTGGGTTTTTTTTGTTGTTGTTGTTGGGGTTTTTTGTTTTTTTGTTTTTTTTCAAGAGAATGAAATAACTTTTTTCATACATCTTTATTTGGATACTTCCACGCTTGGATACCTTCTCATGAGGAGAAGTGGAGGGGCAAGCCCCGATGTCCTCTCTGGTGACCAGTGACAGGACCTGAGGGAAGGACCTGAAGCTGTGTCAGGAGGGGTTTAGGTTGGATGTTAGATAAAAGTTCTTCCCCCAGAGGGTGGTTGGGCACTGGAACAGGCTCCCCAGGGAAGTGGTAACAGCACTAAGCCTGACAGAGTTCAAGAAGTGTTTGGACAACGCTCTCAGGCACATGGTGTGACTCCTGGGGATGGCCCTGTGCAGGACCAGGAGCTGGATTTCAATGATCCTTGTGGGTCCCTTTCAACACAGGATATTATGTGATTCTACATATCGGCGTGACACAATGTACTATGCCATCTTACATTTTTTTCATAACTGGTGTTTGTATTGGCTGGTGTTTTTCCCTCTCTGTGTTACAATTCTTGACATCATGTTGCAGTCTTGGGTAAGATGACCAAATGTTCTAGCAGCCAGCATAATGCTGTGTGTTATTGAGATACAGTGAGGTTTGGCCAGGAATTGAAGTTCCTAGGTTCCCTTCTAATTCTTTTGGTGTAAATTCCTGGGGCAGATTGGAAAATAGGGCAGACCTAACCAGCCAATAGCAACATAAAAAATAATTTAGAAGAAAGCTGCTTTTTCACACATGAAAATCAGTGAAACCTCTGAAAGTATGGTATTTCATTAATTTGATTTAGGACTAAGCACTAAGTGCTGTAGTATTCCTTTCTCACATGCCTGTATCCTTCAGTCTATTGCTAGCTATATGTATTGCACACCTCTTGACAATAAAGAACTGCTTTCATTACAAGTATATTTAATATTTTCCAAGGTTCTGGGAGAGGATCTAAACTCCTCTTTCAAATTGTTTTCATAGGTATAACACTGTTTTGGAAAGCAACATCTCCTTAAATTTTATTCGTTTAAACTTAGGATATAAAATTGACTGCTTCTAACAAAATCTCAATTATCAACAGAAAAAAAATTCTGAAATGAAAAAAACACTTGCTTTTAACTATAGCCTTCATGTTAATCTGGGAAGCCTGCAGGTTTACAGCTGTAGTCCTGCATTTTCTTTTAGAAGTGTGAAAATTTTTGTGTGTAGTTTTTTCAGGCTCCTGTTCTCCTCCCAGAACAGGCAGCTGGTGCTGGTCCTGCTGCTCCATTTAAAGAGGCCGTTACACCTCCCTGACCTCATACTAACTTCTTGCTGTTTCTTCCTCTGTGCCTCATGGCTAGGCTAATGTCAAGAACTACAGCCAAGAACCTCTTAATATTCAGTTGCAACATCCATCCTCTTGGTTTATAGATTTTCTCTCGCTTCCAAAAGTTCTCCCAAATATACCATTGTTCCAAATTCCATATGCTCCCTTAATTTTGAGCATATGAGTAAAGCCACTAGGTTCAAGTTCTATTACTCATGGCAGTTGCGAAGGGTGATTTAAAGAAAACCAGCACTGTGGACTCTTTGTACACTTTTTGACCTGTTCCAGCCATTCTGGGATCCCAAGGATCAAGTTTTTCCTCATTCAACATTTTCCAGAAAATAAGGAGAAAATTAATGTTTTCATAATTTTATGTGTTTGTGCATTCATCTTCAGCACAGATGTCAGTTTCTTTTAGTACTGTGCTATTTTTTTGTATTAATTAAACTATAAAGCAAAAAGTTTTCAGTTACTTGATGGAGCTCAAAAGCATATGGGGACAAAATGAATCTCTTCGCAGTGAAGAAAAAATAGTAATTTATACCACAATAACTTTTTCTTCCAGTAATAACTAAGGGTAGATGCATTAACTTGTATTCTGTTTTCCTTTACTTTGTGTTAATTTTCTATTAAAAAAAAATTATTTGGAAACAAGTTTAAAAAAACACGTTGATCAGCCAGGAAGCTTTCAGTGTTTCTGCTGACACTGGCACAGAGAAGAAAAATGGAAAAACTAAATAAGGCTTGACTCTTACCAAAACAGCACAAAGTAATAAAAGTTTTCTCCAGTGCAGTGTTTGACATACACACAAATCACAGAATCACAGAATAGTTTGAGTCAGAAGGGACCCAGAAAGGTCCTAAGTGAATGGCACATACAGGTATTGAGTCCATGACCCCGGTGTTATCAGCACCATGCTCTGACCTGCTGAGCTGGGAAGGACAATAATACCATCAAAACATGCTGTGGAGAACCATAATTTCAGCTACAGACACTGATTTTACATAGAAAGAGGACAGCTAAGAGTTAGTGGCAATAAAAATTTTATTCTCTATATTT
The DNA here is from genome assembly GCA_013397845.1 of Melanocharis versteri. Taxonomy (NCBI): domain Eukaryota; kingdom Metazoa; phylum Chordata; class Aves; order Passeriformes; family Melanocharitidae; genus Melanocharis; species Melanocharis versteri. The sequence continues at coordinate 1,753,731 of VZTG01009883.1, forward strand.
TGCTCCTCTTCCTTTGTCTCAAAGTGCTTTGAGATCAGCAAGCTGAAACATGAAGTGGGAACAGGATTTGCTCTGTGCCTTGTACTAGAAAACAAGTTACTACAATACCAGTCCAGTGTCTTACCCAGTAGACCACACTTGGAAGAGAAAGCTAAAATCATGACAGTTTTATTTGTGAAAAAGAAATGCCTTCACTGATGAATAGATTGACACAAACAATCTTATTCCACTGTAGAGCAAAGGCAATCACCAGCAATGTCCATGGCTGCTCTTGCCTCCCTGAGGAAGACTATGGGCTCTGCACATTCATTTCAACTCAGCCTTCATGCATTTCTATCCTCTGATCTAGTTTCACGTCTTTTCATTGCAAAATAGTAAGGTCTTGAGCTTGACACAGTTGTTAGTGAGAACATATCCTGGTTCAAGTTGTTTACATTAAGCTGTCAGAAAATGCTTAATATCATGGTTCGTCTGTAAGCTGTTTGGAACAGTGATTTCTCCTATTTCAGTGTGCCAGAAGTTCATAACAGGCTATTGCATCTTTGAAAACTGCATCTCTGACTTTTTGAATTAGAGAGAAGCCATCCACCTCTCAAAAAAAAGCTTTATTTCTCCTTCCAAGTCAGTAATACGCTACATGAAAGTTTCATGTCTTTCAGAAATATATTCACGTATTAAAGCATGTCCATTATCTCTTTTTGACCAAAGTTCCTGCTCTTTGCCAAGGACCCTAACAGCTCTTTCTAGAACAGCTCTCCACCACTGCAGGGTTCTCAGATTGTGAGCCATGACAGTGTTACAAAAATATATAAATATATTAGTACACTTCTCCCGTACACTCCGCAAAACAACCAAAAATTAATAAACGGATATAACTATTGACTTTTGCAATCAAACTTTGCCCCATGCTCATTCCCCTTACCATCATCAGGTTACAGGCATGGACTGGTGTGCTTTGCTGGAAATTACTTTGAAAGGATCTGTTCTTGAAAGTTATTGTGCATCAGATACACATGAAATGAAAAGAATATTAACAACCTTGTTCTTGATGAATTGTTTTACAATTTCAAGAAACTCATTCTTCCATCAGCTATGCATTTATTTTTCATCATGCTCCCCTGGGGTATTCACTGCCTGTAATTGTATGTGTCCTTGTTTATCTTGTTAGCCAACAAGTATTTAAAATCTGTAGCAAGTCAGACTAAATTTGTCAGAGTTGTAGAGATTTCAATGGTATCAAGGGTTTGAGTGAGTTGTCTATGTATAGATACCTAGTAACACTTACCAAAGTATTTGTATTATCTACATGACTTCGGCAGATATGCATGAAGACCTAAAAAAGTGTTGCAGACTTTTTATTTGCTGAGGCAGCTGATGTTCATTTGATATAGAAAATAACACTCAATGCCTGTGTATGGGCAATTTATTCAAGTCCTGCATGTCCACAGATAAATATGGAACCTTAGACACAGTGCACCCGTAGATATTTTTCTGTAAGCATCTGAGGTTTCTTTACCTTGAAGTGAAACCCCTGCAAAACGTCTATCAATTTCACGAAAATATTTTGCTGTCTAAAGGGCAGGTTGAAGCTTCACCTCTACCTAGATTGGGGTGCAGAGAACAAATATAGCAAGTCATCCACCCTCCTGTGTGGGTTATCTGCTGTCATGTTAAGGTTAGATCATATAATCATAAAATCATGGAATCATAGAGTCACTTGGGCTGATAGGGGCCTTAAGGATCATTAAGTTCCAGCCCCCTGCTGTGGGCAGGGACACCTTCCACTAGACCAGGTTGCTCACTGATGTCTGTCAGGACTCTGCGCCACTGATCACCACCCTCTGGATGCAACATCCGACCAATTCCTTACTCACCTAACAGTACACCCATTGAATCCATCTCTCATCAATTTAGAGGGAGGGATGTTATGGCAGATGAGGCCTTACAGAAGGCCAGATAAATGACATCATTATTCACTTACGTTTGTCACTCTGTTGTATAAAGCCACTAGGTTGGTCAGGCAGGACTTGCCCTCGGTGAAGCCTTGCTGGCTGTCCCAAGTGACGTCCCTGCCCTCCCTGTGCCTTAGCACAGCTTCTAGGAGGATCTGTTCCATGGTCTGCTCAGGCACAGAGGTGAGGCTGACAGACCAGTTGTTCCCAGGGTCCTCTTTTCTACCCTTTTTAAAGACGGGCACAATGTTTCCCCTTCTCCAGTCACCTGGGACTTTACCTGACTACCATGATTTTTCAAATATCATGGAGAGTGGCTTGGCAACTACATCAACCAATTCCCTCAGGACTCTGGGATGCATCTCATCAGGTCTCGTAGACTTACATATGTTCATATTCCTCACGTTATCATAAACCGGATCTTTACTTTGAGTGGGAAGCATTTTGCCCCCAGAGTCCCCATCCTGTTTTTTACCCATTTGAGAGATGTGGGAAGAGACTTTCCTAGTATAACCTTAACTGCAAAATGAACTCTACAGTACTCAAGTAGGGACTTAAGTTACTGATAAAGCCTTAATATGACACAGTGAACAAACCAATGAATCACAACTTCTCTAAAGCCCTGTCCTCCTTGGCCTGTTTTTCATAGCACTAGTACCAATTCATTGCTCCCAAATGAGAAAGCCCAAAATGCATTCACAAACATATTTATGTCAGTTCAGAGTCCAACTTGTTATTTCAGTCTGAGTATTTTCTTAATTTCTAGACTTAAATGCTTGAAGAAAATGTGGAATTAGTGACCTCATAAAGTCTTTTGCAGGTTAGATGTCTGTAGTTCTTCACTTTGGCCGCTATGATCATCAAAGGACCCCATTTTATTCAACTCTCCCTGAACTGAGCATATTTCAAGAAAACATTTTGAGGGTGTTTTCCTTTGCTGTCCTATCCTTTTTCCTTCCTTTTCTCTCTTCAGAACTGTTTTTAGACTACTGGAGTAATTACAGATTATCACCCACCCTTCCTTCACAAGGATGCCTTATATTCAGTTTATGTCACCATTTGAAAAATCTGCATCTTGGCTATGAATATGTTTGTTTATATGAAATTGTTTCACTTCTCGTGACTTAAAAATGGGGGACAGACTAAGAATATGTATAATGATAATTCTGCATGTGTTATTTACTTCAGTCTTTCAAGACAGTTTGAATGATTTTAACATGCACTCAGGTAGTGCATTTTCTAACAAATTTAAGACTTGTAAAATCCATTTACAATTCTTGCCATAAGTTCAAAACTCTATCCAGGTTAAGCTTTGGCTCTCAAAGTGTTCTGCATAGCCAAAGGGTGACTGGGGAGCCATATTACACAATTTGAAGTTTGATATTGTGATCCAAGGGAGCAAAATCACATTTAAGTGCTAGTTGAGATAATCTAGCAAAACAACAGGACACTATTTCACCAGCTTCCTGTTTCAATTATTTGAAGAAAAATGGTTCATTATTATGGAGAAAAGTTGCCATTCAGAGCAAAAAGGGATTTTCAAGTTCTCTGTCTCTTCCAGGTTTTTTATTGGGCAGTGAATCACATGTATAATTTAATCCTTACCCCAACAGCGTTACTGAGAAGAAGCTTGGGGATTTTTTTTGAAGTTTCAGGTTCAGATAACAGCCAAAAAATGTATGAATCTCCTTCACTATTTCCCCATCTATGTTCCTGAGTTTGTAATTCCCTCACTGAGGAGCTGTAGGTAATGCAAATGGGATTCTTTTTATGTTTGTGTTCTGTTCTTTAAATGTTTATTACTAGCTGTTTGTTACTCAAAGGCTGATTTTACCCTCTTTTTATCTCTCTTCCTTTTTACAGCAGGTTTTAATAATGATCCCATTTAACTGTTTCAAATAATTTGTTCCCATTCTTCCTCATATCAAAAGTGGTGACTTCACATTTTCTTTCTTCTGTTACACTTTCAGAAACACTCCTTGCACATTCAGGAACTGAAGGCACAAATTTTGCCTGGATAAAATACTGGGATCTTGCAGGGCCCTTGTCAAACAGCAGAGAAGGAAAGGAAAGGAAAGGAAAGGAAAGGAAAGGAAAGGAAAGGAAAGGAAAGGAAAGGAAAGGAAAGGAAAGGAAAGGAAAGGAAAGGAAAGGAAAGGAAAGGAAAGGGGAGGGTGTGGCAGAGTGGGACAGAAAAGTTTTTCTCTTGTATTCAGAGGTTCATCCTTCATGATTTGCTATTCATGGTGTCTTTCAAGTCGTGCTGATTCCCAAATCTAAACTTCTATTTTTTCACTTCTTACCCTTTGGTACTGTGTTATGAAAAAACGTGTTTCAGTTGGTAAAACAATTGGTAAAAAAAAATAAATTTGATTTTATTAAGTTAATTAAACAAATATATTCAGTACAGAAAAATTATCCTTGCCCACAACAACTACCAGAACTGCATGCATTTAAAGCGTGCACAGTGTGCGCCTGACAGCTCAGCCAAAGCAATACAAAGTATACTAAGTCTGCACTTCAGAAAAAGCATGCTTTTTTCTTTCAAGTTTTTCTGTGGAATATGGATTTATGAAATATTTTTGAACCCCTGTGTTAAGGCTAGGGACAGCTGAATAGGTCACTGACCAGACCCTGGCCTAAAGCTAAACCAGCTGAGCAGGATGTGAGAAACTACTGGGCATGACGTGAAAAACTGCTGTGTGTAAAAATCAACAGTTGTGAGGCAATGAAAAAGTTACTTGTCATAAAGAATAGATGGATTGCACAGGTTGTTAAGGGGAGTTATTTGAGGTACAGATAAACTTTATAGAGATTTGAAGGGGAATATCAGGGACTTTTCAGTGAGGAGATATGGGGGAAATATCAGAAATGCCAAATAGATCTCCCAAAACAAGAACCAATGGAGAAAAAATCAATTGGGGTGGATGCTTCTTTAAGAAAGAATGAGTGTGTTAAAAAGGAAAACTCTGTGAGGAGGTAATAAGAGAATATAAGGGGTCACAAATCAAATCATAGGGCTATTTGGGAGTCTGTGTTTGACAGCCCTGCATTTTGGAAGACAGCAATAAACCTGCTGTTTCCCCTGTGCTCATGTATGACTTGCTTTCGCAGACGGAAGGGAACTGGCGTCATTCCCACATTGACAAAAGAGCCACAGCAGCTTTCATCCTCCTGCTATTGGGGAAAAACTGGAGGTGCTATCTGACATCTTCATCCTTCCACAGCCTCCTTTATCATCACAAACTTCCTCCTAACACTTGTGTTTCCTGCAAATTTCCTAAATCATAGCTTTTGAATTGTTACAATTTTCAGTAGGTTCTTTGTAACTCCTCTTCCTTCAATCCAGAGATTGCTTCTGTCTCTTCCTTGATTTGCTTTGAAGCAAAAAGAGGGAGAGGTGAGCCAGTGGCTATGACTGTGTAAGGCAAAACTTGCGCATTAAGCTCTGTTGCTGTTTCACCCAGGGTATTCCAAGGTCTATGTTGATTTTGAAATCAAACTGGAAGTCTCTCACTTGGGAGGAATGATATTCCCATTTTTCACTGAGTGAATACAAAACTATTATTGATAGGAAATTTCATTATGCAACAAATTGCCACAAAAGAGGTCAGAATAAGGAGACACACTTAAACCATTTATTTACCTAGGAAATAACTCATTTTGCCTGTTTGTTTTGTTTGAGGATGTTATTGGATACAAGCTACCTACAGCTGTGGAGAGTTGTGCTCACAAAGAGAAGCAAGTTGATGGCTGTCCAGAGTAGAGCCATTTAGCATTCTGAGGAGCCATTTCCTACAAGCCTATTTAAAGCTTAACAGTTTTAATGTAGGAAATTTCTGAAAGAACTGCAGATGCTGAAACTAAATTTAAACCTTTTAGAAAACAGCATGAAGTTTTTCCTCTATTCTGTTTCTTCTTGTAGACTAATGATTTAGAGGAAGGGTATGAGGGCTAATGAACACATGGTGGGACTTTATATAGGGTATCAAAGTTGGTGTGACCCCCATACATCTACCTCTAACACTGTAACTCAGATCAGGAAAAAAGTATTTGATACTATCTGCTTCAATTGCCATGACCTTAAAACTTGGAAGTGTCCATGAAAGTCAGTGTATCAATGAAAGTCACACTTCTGCTGTCTGAAAGAAGTTGTCTTTTAGAACAGCACCTGGAAATGTCAGACTGTCTGTGTGAAATTCACATCCCACTAGTCAGTGGAAATATGGAATATCGCTTGGTTCTTTGCACCATGAGGTTGTGACAGCTCTTCCCACAGCAGGCAGTGGTTGGTGTGGTGAAAGACTGAAGCTCTGTGAATAATAAAATTGAAGTGGATTTGCAAACTTTCAGCAGTCAGTGGGGTAGCCTGTCATACAGTATTAGTTGCAATGTTCTTCTCTCATACAGGAAAGGTTATATTCCTTATCACATTTGCAGTGTTTTCTAAACTAACAGGTTTGTACCTGCAGGATCTTAGAACATGTTTTGGCAGATGCATTGGCCAAAGAAATGACGTATTGAGGGCTCATCCCCTGTTGTTCACAGGGGTCTGGCTGAGGGTCTAGCTTGTGAGATCAGCAGGTTAGTGTTACTCGGGACTATTACTGGCTCATCCAAACTCTGGTATGTATCTCTACACAGCCTTTTGCAAAGCAATCATTTTAGTAACTGAATGAGATGACTTTGCCTGAATGAGGGTCTAAGAAACCTGATAAGAATAGAGTTGAGAAACATATCTCAGTTTCTTTCAGGTTCACCTCCACAAAGAATTACAGAATGGGTCAGGTTGGAAGGGACCACAGTGCGCCATCTGGTACAACCTCCCTGCTCAAGCAGGATCATCCCGGAGCACATGGCACAGGATTGTGCCAAGGTGGTTCCTGAATATCTCCAGTGAGGGAGACTCCACAACCTCTCTGGGCAACCTCTTCCAGTGTGTGGTCACCTGCACAGTAAAAAAGTTCTTCCTTGGATTCAGGTGGAGCTCCCTGTGCATCAGTTTCTGCCCACTGCCTCTTGTTCTATTGCCCGGCACCATGGAGCAGAGCCTGGACTGAGCCTCTCAGCACCCTCCCTTCAGGAACTCATAGACATTGACGGAGTCACTTCCCTTCTCGAGGCTAAACAGGCCTCTCACAGCCTTTGCTCATAAAAATGATGCTCCAGCCCCTTAATCATATTTGCTGCCCTCCACTGGATCCACTCCATGAGCTCCATGTGTCTCTTTAGTTGAGGAGCCCAGAACTGGGCAAAATACTCCAGATGTGTCACTAGGGAAGCATTGTTCCTTCTCAGAAACCTAGGCATTCTTTCTAGGGACATGTTGTTTCCTCTCTCTACCAAACATATATTGCTATATAACCACTTATGCATCATTCATCCTGAATATTTTGTCCCAAAGATGTGACTCAGGGATGGCTTCTTTGAGAAGGCTGCAGGACTGAATCCTTGAACCTTGCAATTTTTCTTTCTTTCAATTATTTTTTTTTTTACTACAATGAATAGATTGTTATTTAGTTTAGACATTATTCTGTGATGTGTTTTCATGACCTCATATATAAACTTCCTGCTGCCAAAATACCAGTCTTCATTTAAAAACCATTATGTGGTCTCAGTAATTGCCAAAATACATCTCTGTTTTGCTGAGATCTGAGTATCTCTCCAACACATGCTGCTTTGAAAGCTATTAAAAAAATTGATTATCTGAATCAGTTAGAATTCGTGTTGTATGCAAGAACTAAAAAAAATTCTGCAAGTATTGGTGGCATATGGTGGAATGGGGCTCCTATCTAGTTCTGGATGGAGGAATACAATGGGGCTTAGACAAAGAAGCTTCATCGAGGTACAAGAGCTTTCATAGCAAGCTACTGCATCTGTATGATGTACAACTGCACTATTCCAAAGATGGTGTTGGAGCTGTTACCATGAAAATGTTGTTAATCGGACTTTCAGCTGACTTCTAGCTCCCAGGTGTGATGACCTATGGGCAAAGTGCCTCTTAAGAGTGTCTTTAGATGGTAGATCATGGTCCTGCTTTGTATGTTGCCTTGCATATGGTTGCAAAAATCCTTTCAGTGTTTATGCCATAAGACTGGATTCAGAAATACAGAAAATTCCTGCCTTCACTGTAGGAGCTCTGAGTAATGCTGGACAGGTTGCATTAGTTAGGGTGAGAATAGCATTTTCTTACCTCTCTTGGGGTCTTGGCATAGCAATAAGAATGATTTTCAAATACCAAGAACAGACAGATACAGAGGAAGAACACACTGCTAAAGAAAGTTTTATAATTGACACCTCTCTTGGTGATGTCATAATCACAATCTTATTGGCTCCTCCATGACTTCAGCCTAACTTGGGAACTACTTTTCATCCATACTGAGGATTCAGTTGCATGTTTTAGGTTTTGACCATTTGCCATGTAGCAATACTTGCACCTTGCACAGCTGATTGTTGGATCCTGAGTTTGGTGTATTATTTGATTGTTATCCATTTATTAAAAAAAATATTTCTATATTCATATGGCAAAATTGCTACACTTCTGTATGCTGCTTTGCATAAGCTTTGGAGAATTTAATTATGATTCTCACAGCAGCTTAAAATCTGGTCTTTATGTCCATCCCCACACAGCGTCAACTTCTGTCCCTCAGTTTAAGGTGCATGCACAATGCTTAAACTGCATGAAAATGGATAGTATTACATTTTCTGTCTTTTGCTTTGTCCTTAAAACCTGAGCCTTTATTTTCCTTCAGCTGTATTCCAAATTTCATTTTCTTAACAATAAGGCAAAGGAAAAATGTTTGATAATTGTGTGAACTTCTGCCCAGAGCACAGACGTTGGTAGGTTATTAGTATTTTAAGACAAAATGCTCATTCTGGCCTGAAGAGTAGTAGTCTGGTTAATTTTGCTGAGGTATAATGTAGGATATTCTGCTAAATACAAGTATTTAGTAGAATGCTTGTGGTATATATTAAAATTCCCATGCTGTCACGTAAATAAGCATTTATTTCTAGCACAGGCATTGTACACTAGGAAAGTGTGTTTTACACTGGGAACCTTCATGTTTCTAACCCCAGCATTAATGAGGAAACAGTAACATGAGCTGCAAACAGCACGCCCAGCTGAAGGGACTCCTGAAACCGGCTGCTTTGCACAGATGAGGAAGGAACTAGATTTATGAGTCAAGATAAAAGGACCTTTTTCCCCTCCATTAGCATCACTTAATTCAACTGTTCAGCTTCTTTCCCAATCTGTCAGATCAGGTCTGCACATTGTATGTACTCAGATCCCTGCTGATAGCAAGAGAAAGAGCATCTGCTTGCTCAGGAGAAACTTTCAGAACCAAAGGCTGAAATATTATCCTCTTCCTCCCCCCACCTCACACTCATTCTCTTCTTCCCACACAAACATACACATTATTTCCTGTCATTTATCTTTACTGATTCCTGTTTTCACTCTTCTACACCCTCCTACATTCCTTTTACATACACATACACATATATATATACATACACACATGAATTTATTTGAACATATATAAAGCCTGCAATGGATTGGCCCCCCTCCATATAGCTGACAGGGCACTTCCAAAAAGCCCCACATCCTAACAGATATATTTTCTTTCAGTGGTAATTGGGCTCAAGAGAAAAGAGAAAGCCTAGAATTGAATATATAACAATATAAGTGATATAAATGTGAATTCCTAAGGTGATGGTTGAATGGAAGAGTGTATACCAAAATTAAATTTCAATTTATAATAGAGAAACCTCTATGGAGCAAAGTACTTGCAAAGAGCAATATGAAGCCAAAAATATAAAGGGAAAGAAAGAAAATAACTCGTTTTTTAACAAGTTATTTAAAACTTTTCAAGGGAAAATCTTAATCTTTTTCTCTTGAATAAATAATGCAATATGGCAAGGACACCTGAAAGCTGAAATAGAACTCTAGGTAAGCAGAAAATATATCCTTTACCATGAAAGGTATCCACCCACAGACGGTAGTAGTAACAACCAATAAAATAGAGCTGGGGCTTATAAAACACATAATTTCAGTCACAATTAATTATAAAAGTTGAAAGAGAAGAGTTGCTTGCAGCGTGGTGAGGAGAATTTTCATTCCTCCTCAACATATTTGCCATGGAGAGTTCCCACACCAAATTAAATGCAGTATTTTTGTGGTTATTTTCCACACAGGAGTTAATTTTTCTGTAGTCTTGGAAAGAAGCTTTGCTCAGGCTTTTTAGCTCAGCAATAAAAAAGAATAAACCACTGTACTAGTTATGCCTTCTCTTCCACAGTACTCTGTCGCCTTGATATAATTTTATATTTTCATCTGAGATAACAACCAAAATGGTGTATCAGAGCATCAAACATCTGTTTCAGCTTCTAGAAAAGAAGGGTACAAGAAAGCTGGAGGTTTCTATTTTGTGTGAGAGAAGTCCAGTTAAACAGCAGAGGAAGTCGAGGAGCTTAACTCCAGGAGAGCAGACTGGGGAAGAAAACAGAGCTTGTGACTGTAGTGGTGAGATTTCAACAGTGGCGACCAAACGACAGTACAAGTCTCTCAAACGATTAGTGATAGATTATTGTAAAAATATAGATAATAGGTCAATTCCAAGAGCCAGTGTTAGTGAATAGGGCAGAATCCAGCAGCCAGAAGAGTCAAGTCTGCTGCAGCGCCGTGGTCTCAGTTCCAGCAAGCAACAAGGCCACACAAAGACAGCACACGTATACATCTCATATATGCATATACACAGCAAGGTACACAGAGACAGAAACTGAGCTCTCATATAGAAACAAAGAGCATTTATGGCCTCGTTCTTCTTCACTCTCTGCCTGAGAGGGATCGAGGTCTGCTAATTTGTTTGTGCGTTTGTACATAAATCCCTCCATCAGCTGGGCTTAGATACAACCTACTCAGGCACTCCCACTACTCTTCTCTCCCTGACTCATCTTGATGGGTTTCACACCTGTACACTGGGGCTGAGCCTCTTCCAGGACACATCTGGAAGGGTCTCAGATAGGATGTCACTTCCTCTGAGGTCTTAATTTGGGTTCCCTGCCTGCTACAATGTCCCTGTTCTCATTTGGGTTTGTGGAGACGGGCCTGTGGTGACTCAGGTCACACCCTGGTGGCTCGTGTGACTGTGCCACCCAGGGCAGGGGATTGTTTGAGCTCCTCAGACATTATCGTGTGTCTGTGCTCCTCTGTGGGTGTGCAGATGAGTTTTTATCACATAACTCCACAACCAAGAAATTATCAAATACTATATTGTATGGGAAAATAAATAAAAATAAAAGAACAAGATGCTGGGTTAGGAGTCTGCTCCCAGGAACAGGAAGTGTAAAGGAGAGGAACTGAAAAAGCATGTGTTGCGTAATATGATGTTTGTCAGTAAATGAAGGCTATCCCTTTGAAACAACAGATCTTTGGAGCCAAACCCCAAAATTAAGCACTGCACTCCTGGGAATGTGCAACAGTACTGTAGTCCCAAGGAAGTCAGTCCAGTCAGGGGCTACAATATATGGACAAAGAGTCTGCTTAAGCACATTGGAATTTTTCAAGACTGACCTTTTGGAGGTGTGTAAATACTCCGAGATTATTTTTTATTGAATCTTACTTGAAGAATTCCAGACCACAATAAAGATTAATTATGTGCTCTGTCTTAATCAGGGTAGTCTATACTGTTCAGTGTCTTGCAGACTTTATCATCCCTCTATTTAATTCTTGGTTGTAGCCTTTAATGTCTAGAGTTGCTATATTGTGAACTTTTACTTTCCAGACTTGTTTTGAGTGCTTTTGATGGATGAAAGATTATTCATATCTTGATATATGCATCCTACTGTAAGTTTTTCCTTGGGAATTAAAAAATATTGAAATGCAGCTCTTTATTATTTTAACCATCAGAAAAAAATTAACCAAATTAGTATTGATTTTCAGAAACATGTTTGATCTATGCCTGTCTGGCTCTTTTGAAGTCTCATTAGGATAAAAGATAGCAAAACTTATAACAAACAAGGACTTTGTTATATTTATTTTAAATACTGGTATTGCTTCTTTTGTATTTCATTTCTCATTTGTATAAAATCTAGATTTTTATGGTACTTAAATGTCAGAATTTTCTTGCCTCTTCTAGAGCTAGCAGGATGAAGCGATAGAAATCCAGAAATTTGAGCCAGTTATTATCATCTAAATACTTGTAGTAGAATAAAAAAGTGCATTAAATTTGCTTTTAATTCAGTCTAAGTGTTTGCTTAAAATTCTGGTATCAGGAGTACTGTCTGAAGCTGGTGATGGTTCTCTGAATGTCAACAGATATTTGAGTTTTTTCATCAGTAAACAAGTAGTCATGATATACATTGTTAAACAATGGTGATATTTATTCAAAATGGACAAAAGATTATTTATTCAAAACTACAAGAGTAGTCACATGAAGAACTTCCCTTTTCAATGCATGGTGCACAGCAAGTTAAGAAATGCCTAATCCTCTAGTTTGTTTCTGACAACATCTTGAGATGGATGATCAAGAGGAGGACACAAAGAAACCTTCAGTGCAAAGTTGTAGAATGACTTGCTTATAGGAGGAATGTTTTTATGCCCCATTAGGTCTTGTCTTATGATCTTTACCATAGAGATTTATATTTTATTTGATCAGACAGGGATTATCTGGAAAGACTGAGAAAGAGAGAGAGGTTGTGACCTCCTTGTGCTTCTGACTAATGCTACAAAGCACAGACTTTGTATTCAGATAGCTGCAAAAGGTCATGATGGATGACAGGTTTCAGCAAAAAGAAGAAATAAGTTGGTTCTGCAATTTAAAATTTTAGTATAAAAATAGTGGTGCTTCACAGTAATAATTTTGTTTGAAGAATTTCCCATTGAAATAAATGCATGTAGTATCATAACTCAGATGTGTGCCTTCATTAAGTACTACATGGAATTGCAAACAAGAAATGTGTGAACAGCCCATTGATGTTCCAAAATAGTTTTTTTCAGAATGGTATTTTGCCCCTTCCTGATAGTCTTTATTTTAAAGACGTCTAGCAGAAACCTAAATTTCTGTAAAAGGAAGGTCCTTCACTGAAGAAATTCAACATAAATTTTGCTGCAAAGAACGTGATCCTCTGAAAGAAATTGCAGTGGCATTTCTTCAGATATTATTGCTAAAAGTATTCTTTCATAACATGTAAATGCTGCTCAAACTGCTTGAAAAATTCAGCCAAATCAAACAAAATAAAACAAAACAGAAAAACCCAGTTGGTTTCATAGATTAAAGAGTTTATTTCAAGATCATTTGCTGTGTAAAGTCATCTATCTTAAAAAAATTATAGACGTGCTTCTTCTGGTATTTATAGCTCTCAGGTGAACAATGCAAGGGGAACAAAACAAACAAGATTACTGGTAATCTTAAATTATAAAATGCTAATTTTGAAGCATTCAGGATTTCTAAGTAAAATGCCTTTAATTTGAGAAGACAGATGTTGTATGAAGGAACATATGGCAGACTTTACTCAAGACTGTGGAATTCTTTGCTTTCATTATTTTTCATCAGAATCTAAACGATCTTTATGTTTGTGGATTTTTTTGCTTATACGTGATAAGAGAATGGCATTATTTTTTCTTTTTCCCCATGCTGAAGGTAAGTAAAGAAAAGAGATTTAAAAAGATAAGAAGCTGGACTTCAATCTGCCCAAATATCACTTTCGTTATTTTGTACAAAAATAACCTATTTTTTTCCAAGTACTGGAAACCTCATGGGTTTCTGAATGGACTTTATTTACCCAGTATGTCTAACATTTTTATTCTGGATTATTGACCAAGAGTTGTTACAAATTGACAGGTGTTAAACCAATGAAATTAAAAAAACTTGTTTCATGCCAGCGTTGTATTCACATCAGTGCAGATGGCACAAATTTGAAGTTTCAGGATTCAGTTCAAAAAAGGTGTTTGGACTGAATCAGCTCCTTAATCCTCCAATAAATATATTCTTCTTACTTGATTTGTTCCTTAATATGCACAGAACCATATTCCTTTGTCAGAAGGAAACCAAATGGAAGCCAAATTTCTAGCAGCCTAGCAGTGCGAAACTGCCTACGCCTTTCTGTGTAGCCAATGCACATGTTTTGGTCTAAAGAATCCTATCTCATAAAAATTTGAGAAGCGAATTAGAAATTAATGAGATATTACTTCACTTGAACTGCTTCCCAGCTGACATCTAATGTCTATTAAGGGATTGTTTGTTTTTTTCTTTAAAGTTTCCATTTACAGATGTGCTTCTGAACATGGCCTAAACAGTTTTATCTCTTGACAGGGCTGAGCAGCTCGGTTAAATATTCTGCTGAGATATACTAATTAAAGGCTTGGTTAATTTGCTTACACGTCTTTCTAGTGCCATGTGAGATGTTGCAGGATGCCACAGTTTCTAGTTAGTGCTCCAGAATGGTATAGATACCCTGCAAATGCTGTACCATATCTGGCAGACTTGCCAAGTTATCTTGGAAAACTTGGAGCTTCTGAGGAATCAGAGGGCCCCTATCGTGCAGATGACTGTGTCGTGCCCCAGGAAGTCACTCCACCCTTAACACACTTGCAATTCTTTATCTTTATGTCCACATGGACTGTAAGGACCTGACTGAATCAAACTGTAGGTGTCCAACCTTCCATTATAATCAGATGTCTACCTGACTTTAGTACAAATCGCGGTTCATAACGCAGGAGCCTGATGTTTACTGATACGCCATACATTTGCCAGGGCATAAGCAAAGGCCTATTGAATATGACTCAGGATATATTGGAGACTTAATGTCCATCCAGGTCGCCAGCAGGCAACAAGGTGGGGTTACCAAGATGGGAGCAAAAATTTCTTTAAATGTGAATGGTTTTTAACTTCTGAGCAGTTTAAAGGAATGAAAATACCCACCATGCCATACAGGAAAACCAAGAATCTTCGGTGCAATTTCCAAATAAGGAAAAGTCTTAGCTAAGGAACATTTCAACGCTCAATTTTTTTAGAATCTCTCTCAGCTTCTCTAGAAGAAATAGTTATCAACTGTTTTCTGAAATTCTTCTGTCCTTCTGTTCTTATACCAGAAGCCATTTGAAAATAGTTCAGTGGAGTTTGAGAATGGATACTGCAGCACATCACCCAGTCTGATGCTAGGGGGTCACACTGTACAAAGACATTCTCATTCAATGGCTGAAGAACAATTTAATTATCCATGTGACAAAGTAGTTGCATATGCACAACTACATAACACTAATTAACAAATGAGTTATGCTATATTTATCTGATCACCTGTTTCATCACAGGTTTCAATTATTAGTCATCACTTCCGAGAGTATTCGAATCCTAGAATCATTGAACCATAAATGTTGGAAAAGACCTTAAANTAATACTTCATAATACTGAGCCTGGGAAACACCACGAGTAAGCAGATGCCAGCTGGATGCAGCACCATTCCCCACCACGCCCTGGGCCCAGCCATCCAGCCAGTTCTGAACCCAGCAAAGAGTGCACCTGTCCAAGCCATGGGCTGCCAGCTTCTGGAGAATCCTTTGGGAGACAGTATCAAAGGCTTTACTGAAGT
>VZTG01009883.1:1769377-1790866 GCA_013397845.1 Melanocharis versteri
AAGGTGGACACACTTTGCATTATTGAATCTCTTACCTTTGGCCTTAGCCTATCAACCCAGCCTGTCCAGATCCCTCTGCAGAGACTTCTTACCCTCCAGCAGATCAACATCCCTGTTCAACTTTGAGTCATCTGCAAAAACTTGCTAAGGGGTGCACTCAATCCTCTAGTCCAGATCATTGAGAAAGATACTTAGCGGGACTGGCTTAATAATAATGTATACTATATATTTATTATGTATATTATAGATATGATATAGATATAGATATATTTAGATATATATATAATACTTCATAATACTGAGCCTGGGAAACACCACGAGTAAGCAGATGCCAGCTGGATGCAGCACCATTCCCCACCACGCCCTGGGCCCAGCCATCCAGCCAGTTCTGAACCCAGCAAAGAGTGCACCTGTCCAAGCCATGGGCTGCCAGCTTCTGGAGAATCCTTTGGGAGACAGTATCAAAGGCTTTACTGAAGTCCAGGCAGACAGCACCCACGGCCTTTCCCTCATCTACTAGGCAGGTCTCCTGGTCATAACAGGAGATCAGGTAGGTCAGGCAGGACCTGCATTTCCTAAACCCACTCTGGCTGGGCCTGATTCCCTGGTTGTAGCGCTCGTGATGTATGATTGCATTCAAGATATTATGTTCCATAACCTTCCCAGGCTGAAAGGTCTGCAGCTCCCTGGATCATCCTTTTGACCCTTCCCATAGATGGGTGTCACACTGGCCAACCTCCAGCCATCTGTGATCTCCGAGATTAATCAGGACTGATGATAAATGGTGGAGAGTGTCTTGTGAGTTCTTCTGCCAGCATCCTCGGTATGTTTTGGGACATACATCAATTGGAGCTGATGAGATTAATTTGGGAAGTCTAAAGTTTTATAAGGGCTTGGTGAATCCAACAAATGTTCTGTGTATGCGAGTCTGCATCTTGCCCTTTCTAGCACAGAGTGCTGAGTTTGCAATACTTTGTAAATCAGGAAATAAAAACACCTGGTTACAATTTAGCACCATTTTCTTTGGCTGGACTAAAGGGCTAGTCTTGTGATCTTTTATTGCTCTTGAATTCCCTCATTAACTCTTTCAAGCATACTTTTTATTGCATTTTTTTAAATCCATGACAATATAAGATGTCTGATACTATCACTGATTTATAAGAGCAGTCTTTATTTTAAAGGACCAGACACCTCAGCTTTCCCATGACACTATTTTAACTTGTAGTAATATTCCCAGTAAATTAGGCCCAAGCTGTGCAATGTTCAGCACTGCATCTTAAGGCTACCAAAAGGTCATATACAATGAGGCTGTATACTTATCTTTGCTCCTGCATGCATTGCTGGGCTTGCAAATTCTTGATTGAAGAGGAAAATCTCTCCTACTCTTGCTGTCCTGCTTAGCTGACCAGAAAGTCTAGTCATTGCAGTATCACTCACCAGCATACTATTTCAAACTTAACCTTCCAAACCTAACACCTGCAGTATTCTCATAAAAATGAGTGGATATTCACTTCATTTCATTCCCGGAGTGCAATATTATAGCTCTGATTCAGAGTAATGCTATGAGACCTTTGCTCTATGTGGGCAGTTCATTTGAATGGAGCTTGGGCCGTGTTGGAAGCTCTGATATTGTTAAAAATTTTACATTAGGACATAGGCAGGCTCTGCTCCTCTTTATTATATAGAATATGAAGGTAGTCCAATGTAATTTTTTTCTCACTTAGATTTTAATTGCTTCACATAAAAAAAGTCTCTACACTTACATTCTTAGTGTGATAATTCCATTTCCTAAACCAGTAAGGTACAAGGCTGGCAGAAATGGGTGGAGATTCTTAGATTAGCAAAGATTAGGTGTGTTCTTATGTTTACAACAGGGTCTTTAATAGGGTCAAGAAATATTGATATGATGTGGTCACCAACTGATGTGAGGAAATTGTTTTATGTCTGTTGCATGTTTATATACGCGTAGTTAGAAATGAAGTTGCAATCTGTTTTTCAAACACATTTTTCTGTACATGTGTTTACTGATGTACCTGACTTGATGGTACATCAGTGTCATGTTTTCTGTTCTCTCATGTAATTCCTGAATAAATTAAATACCATTTTATTCAACAATTTCATTACTATCCTCTGTTTCCCTCATGTTTTTACTTTTTTTAAGTGTCAATATCAGAAATGAAAACAAATTCATGTGAAACCTTTGACATGGCTTCATCTGTTGCCCTGTGCCTTAGACTATTAGAAATTTTAGTCCAGGATTATGTGTAAAGACACAGACG
The DNA here is from genome assembly GCA_013397845.1 of Melanocharis versteri. Classification (NCBI taxonomy): domain Eukaryota; kingdom Metazoa; phylum Chordata; class Aves; order Passeriformes; family Melanocharitidae; genus Melanocharis; species Melanocharis versteri. Next base: position 1,771,657 of record VZTG01009883.1, read on the forward strand.
GAGTAAACTAATTAAAACAATAGGTTTCTACTGTGAATTATTCTACTGATCTAAAAGCGTTCTAAATTACAGAAGGTATGCTGACATGTCTCTTCACTCAGATTCTTAAATTGCAATAAACAAATGAAATGCATTATTTTTATTATCTTGCCGTCAAATGCAAGCCTTTTCACTTCTACACATTATTTGTACTTGTCCATAATTTTTTCTCATGGGTCACAAAAGAATGTGCTCTCCAATGAAAAAGCTGGCAACAGTTTATCAACATATACTTACTATTAAGTATTCAGCAAGAATTGAAAGCACATTAAGGCCATCTCACATTTGCTCACTCTCTGGGGAACTCTTCAATTCCATGTTAGTTTGGTGTTTGTCTCTATGGAAGTTTTCACTCCCACTTTTGAGTCAATCTTATAATTACTTCAGTATCATTTCAAGGCTTGTGAGCTCCTCATTAAAGAGATGGAGAGTTCTCCTACCAGTAATGATCCTCTGAGTGAGTTATCTGCAACATCATTAATGGAAAAAAATGGCTTTATTTTACAGAAATAATTGGAAACATTGGCCACATGTGATAAAGTTGCATTTCATAATTATTTTGCCACATATGATGTATGTCCTTTGTTTCCTATTATGCTTGTGGAGGCATACTTTCCTATATTTTATGGAGGTTGTTTCAAAGAGCCCCTAATTTATATTTAACAATTTTTTTTTTATCCTAATTTGTTTTTGTCAGTAGGTTGCCTACTTAATATTCCTTAACTCTCTGTAATGCTCCCTTGATTTTAACAAGTCAAATTAATTCTGGATTTACAAAAAAAGTTATAATTCATAGCTGTATTTCCCTTGACAGAACTCCAGAAAAATCACCCCTAATTGTAGAAGTCAGGTCTGTCCACTGCTTTTTTCTCCATTGTTCTGCCCAAAACACTGTAATCCCAAATTGTTGAGGTTTTCTTCCTCCTCCAAACACTAGGAAAATTATTTCCTTTATTTTAAAATGCAGCCGCTTGCACATGAGCAAGTCTAGTCCTTTCTGGCATAAATGTCCATCAAAAAATTACATCCATGTAAAAAGGAGAGTGGGTTTTTTTCTGTATGTACCTGAAATCAGGAATAGAATACATAGATCCTCTTTTATGCTGCTCAACTTCAATTGTTTGGTTGTTGAATGGAGGTATAATCATATTTTAACCAAATTAGCACAGAGGATGAACAATTAGAGAGAGGTGTTTACCAATATTCAAGAAATTTAACAAAAGGCATAAACCAAGATTTTCTGCTGAACTTCAGTAACAAGGATCCTTCAGTAAGAAAATAATCTTGTGATCCCAAAACCACAAAGGCAACACAGCTGAAGGAACAGGGCAATCAGCTTGGTACTTATGGTTTTGTGTGGATAGAACACATCCTTTCAAATAAACTTCTGCTTTAACAGATAATATTTTTTTCTGGAAGTTCCAAAGGATTATTCTCCAAAACTCTGACAGACACCCACACACACCCATACCCACACCTCTGAACTGGGGGACATGCAGACACTCAGCTGCCGCTCTGCCCCTTCAGAGTTAGCACCAGGTACACAGGCTGTGCCTGTGGTCCTGCTGCTGCCACCGGTGCCAAGCCCCTCACTTACCTCACTCATTCTGATCCCTTGCAGCAGCTGTTTTTTGGGACACACGCCATCCCCCCCGCAATGGGTAGAGTTTTAAGACCTCACTCATTTCAGCCACTGATACTGAGACCCCTCATGCTCAGACCAGCAGCTGACACCACAGAGCAGGGTGTGACTCCACCTGTCACTCATACACACATAGATCTCACATAGACTCACAGAACTTAGAGGAGAGAAAGTAATGTTATGCAGAGAGTTAGTTAGGAAAGAATTTAGTAAAAAGACAGGACAGACTGTGGCCATCAGGCAAAGATTCCCCCCCTTTTACATGCAATCAGTAGCTTTTATAACCCTGTCTATTCTCTGTTCCTCTCCATCCTTTTGCCCTGCACATTTCCTCATCAGTTTCCATATTTCTTAACCCCACTCCAACATCCTGGATGCTTAGGCTTACATCCTTATCCATAGCAAAATCCTGGTTTGCCTCCAGCTCTTGATAGTCCATCAATTAGTGACTGACAAGGTTTATTTCTTGACTTTGTCTCCCTTCTGTTTTGCAAGTTTGTGTCTGTTTTCTGTATGGCTTCCTGCTTTTCCTTATCACCCCATTTGATAAGGTACTTACACTCTGTTTGATAAGGTTCTTGATCATATTATCTTAATGAAATAAACATTCTCACATACCAGTACTCATCAATTAAGTGTGACTGACCAGTTACTTCTCATAATTGCCTCCTTTATCTGTTGACCAGGTTTGAGAGCCTTCTCTTCTCCAGGCTGAACAGTCCCAGCTCTTTCAGCCTTTTTTCATAGGAGAGATGCTTTTGTCCCTTAATGATATTAGGGGCCCTTCACAGGATTCTCTCTGGCATGTCCACATCTCTCTTGTACTGGGGAACAGTCTTGGACCCAGCATTCCAGGCGTGTCCTTATCAGGGCTGAATACAGGGCCAGAATCACCTCCCTTGACCTGCTGGTAACACTCCTCCTGATGCAGCCAGGACACTACTGCCCTTCTCTGCTGCAAGGACACACTGCAAAGACTTGTGTTCAGTGTGGTCCGCCAGGACCCTCAGGCTCCCTTCTTCAGAGCTGCTTTCCAGCTGAGCAGCTCCCAGCATATCCTGTCCATAGTCATTTGCATTACAGCAAAATGTATACAGCGAGTGTAAATTGTGAGAATATGTTTGGACGAAAGGGTTTTGAAGAAAATAATATAGTGAATTCAGGAAAATTAAACTGTTGTGTATGCAGAACTAAGGTAGTTTATTAGATTTTAATCTAATCCAAATAAGGATTTATATAATCCAATGAGGACTGATCATACTGATAGTTCTGTTAACATTGGAAATCAGATGTCTGAAAACTGGGTTTTTTTGAACAGAAATATTCTTTTTCTGTCTTAGGACATAGAGAAATTAAGTGGAAATAGCCTTTCTATGTAGAAAGCCGTATGCCAAAAGAGGGTGACACCTTTTTTTACCAGAATGTGTGGGCCTATTTTTTTAGGCTAGACAGACAAGCAGATTTATTGTTGCAAGAATGGATTTCACAATTATTCTCTGGAATATGAAGACTATGCCAGCAATTTGGTTTGTGTAGGATTGTGATTTCATGTTAGTTCTGGGAAAACTAACTTTCTTCATCAGTGAATGTATTTTCCAGCAATCACTTTCATGATCTGATTATAAGTATCCAGAGGAAGGTAAAAGGGTGATCAAACCCAGCTAGTTAAACTCCCATTAAAGGTATACAGAGGAGGTTATGAGTCTGGCAGTGGTTATATTAAGTGCATATGCTGCAACGAGAGTTAAAACGTCTTTAAGGTTAAAATTTATTTCTACTTAGTTAAAAGGGTGATTGTATTTACCACTCACTGTGCAACCACTTTGAGAAGAAATGAGCTGCAACAGCTGTGAGTAAAAGAGGAGCACATATAGCCCATATTCTCATTATGTACACCCTTAATTGCTTCAAACCTGGCTGAAAGATATGCTTCTGCAGCTCCTTCTTTCCCTTGTTTCCTCCTTCTGCACATTCTGGTTTCCAAGAGAAGGTCATCCAGGTGGCTGTGTTGGAAGTGAGACTGAATAGGCTCCAGCCCTGCTACAAGCTGGGTTGCTCTGGTACTAGAACTACGAAATGTCCTGACTTTTACCCCATCAGGTAAACTTGGATACACCAGTGAGCTTATTAGGACACTATTCATGGTGACACTGAGATTCAGGAATCTTAGATTTTATCTGGCTCTGAAGTGTGCTTCTCAAGGCATACCCATGGCTAAGAGCTGTCTGCGGGGGGGCTGCAAGGGCAGCCTCTGTGAGGCCAGGCTGGGGCTGCTCCCTTCTCCACAGGGGCTCCACAGGATGTAGCTGAGCCCATCGGTCAAGCTGGTGGCACATTTGGGAAAAAATGAAATTAAGACAGGACGAAACACCACAGAATCATATGAAGAGTGAGGAGAAAAACATGCAAGAAACAAGCCTGTCGACACCAAGGTCAGAGGATGGGGATGAAGGGTTCCAGGCATCAAAGCTGGTATTTTCCCACAGCCTGTGGAAGACACTATAGTAGAGCAGAGGTTCCCCTCCAGCCTGTAAAGAGGACCAGGCTGGAGCAAATTTCCACAGTGCAGGCAGTGGAGGACCCAGCACTGGAGGAGGTGAATGTTCTTTGAAGGAACGGAAGCTTCTGGAGAATCCCACAATGGAGCAGGTTTATCCTGAAGGACAGCAGCCCATGGAGAGGGCCTATGGAGAGGACCCATGAGCAGGAGATAAAAACAAGGAAAAAGGAGTGCTGAAAAGGAACTGTTATGGATAGATCATTACCCCCAAATCCTCACACACTCTGTGGAGCGAGGCAGGGAGGAGGGAGAGGAGACATGAATGAAACAATGAAGTTAAGCCTGGGTAGAAAGGGTGAGGGAAAGGTGTTGCTCTAATTTTTATTTTCTTCTGATTATCTAATTGTTTTTTAATTTGCAAAAAATTAAATTATTATTCCCCAATTCGAGTCTGTTTTTCCTATCACATCAGTTGGTTAGTCATTCCCTGCCACTATCTTGACCCACAAGTTTTCATCCTATTTTCTCCCCAAATCCTGTTGATGAGAGGGCATGAGAGAGCAGCTGTGTGGGCATATGGAAGCCAGCCAAAGTCAATCCACCGCAGAATACTTTTACCAATATCTTTTTGAAAGTATTTCTTTAGTACATTTGCGCTTCAGTACTGCTTTTAAAAGAATATTTCTTTAGTACGGTCTAGTGAAAGGTGACCCTGCCCATGGAATTGGGGTTGGAACCAGTTGATCTTTAATATCCCTTCCAACCCAAGCCATTCTATGATTCTGTTATGATACTGTAAGCAAAAATCTTCTCTACCAATAAGGCCTCCCTGACCAGCCAGCCATTCAATTTCTAAAGTCTACTTTGTTTTTCTTCCAGGAGCCTTAGTTATTCCTGGTTTCATTCTTTTCTCTCCTTCCATGTCACAATAATAATTCTTCCTTTCTTCCCTCAGGACCTCTGAATCCCAATCCTTAACTTCTTCTTTAGGCTGTACAACAAATCTCTGTCCATCGAGCCTTGCTCTTTTCTATTTTGCAGTTATTTCGAACATCTTTTACCACTGCTGTGCTGGTCTCTGCACAGACTTCCCAGTCAGCTACTCCCAGTCTCCTGTTCTCAGTTTTTCACAGCTGGTATCTAATCTCTCTGTCTACTTCCCTAACTTGAAGTCTCAATTTTTGAGGTCTTCTCCACACTTGTGTTGATTCAGTGAACTGCAATCATGGTTGTAACCCTTGTGCTTTTGGGGTTTAAATTCTGCAGTGTCTTCTTCCTCCTTGTGACAATTGCAGTCACAGAAGAGTTATCCAAAATCACTCTTGGCAGAACTTTACAGAACTGCCATTTTAGGGAGAGCCTTGTTTAATTCTTAGTGAGCAGAATCTAATAGGATTTGAACTGCTTAAATGAACTATAAAACGAGGTTGCATGGACTGCAATTTTGCAAATGCTTGTAACACATCACCGTGTGGCTAGATTTTCAAGCTGATGGCAAATAGGTATAAACATTCCCCTCATTGTCAGAATTGTACGGGGTAAAGCACAGAGTCATGATCAGCAATTCCAGACCAAATGTTTAAAGTCTGGCAAAACTGTAAACATCTGAAAGCAGAGTTATGCAATGCAATCAATAGGGAAACCAAATAGTAGGTGGATTTACCAGCCCTGCTAGTATGAGAACACTTTAGGGCCAAATTGTCAGCTGGTAGAAATCAAAAAAACAGCAATGAGCGACTAACAGTACCTCTGATTCATAGCAGGTGTAGATTTAGCTTGTAAAATAAAAATTAAATTCTATGTTTAGATCCTATGTGAGAAAGCATCCTTTATTGTTGCATTTTAAGTGTATCCACTCCCAAGAAAGTCGTATGATCTTTGCTGCTCCCTCTAAAAAATCTTTGTGCTCAACAGAGATAAGATGAGGACGTGCATGTAAAATACGAAAATAAAAGATTGACTGTTTGAGGCTGAGTCCTTGTAAGGAGAACATCCGTACTAATGCATCCTTTATTATTCACATTTCAAAGACATTCCTCAAAAATAGTAGATGAATGCCATAAAACTGCTGAGGAAAAAAAGCATTTAGCTTACAGGTCAAAAACAGAACTTGATATTTAGTATCACATAAAGACTTATGTAGCTGAGAATTTTCTTCCTGGAAATCAGTTTATCTTTGCCTTTCTTTTGTTTTGTCCTGTTAAGCACAGATTTCTTCCCTGTAAAATCCCCTGATCATTGATTGTACCTTCCAAATTGTGAACAGACATTCTGATAATCTCATATTTTAAGCCTTTCATTAGCAATTTTTCTTTTATTTGTATTTTTGTTGGCTACTGAGAACTCTATTTTCTTGTGTTAAGTATTAAAGTGCACTAAAAATGTCATGGTCACTGTTCAGAATTACTTATATTTCTAGAGGACACTTGACCTTGATCTGTACTTAAAGAAAAAGATAAAATTATCCATTCTTGTCTCACAGAAAATAGGCATATTTGTATTGAAAAAAAGATTTTTACTAGTTCAGATCATTTTTGAAAAATGAAGTGCAAAACATTATTCTCACAAGTTCTTTGTTCTTCTAAAAGCAACAAAACCATGTGTTTGAGCTTCTTTCTTTCATTTTAAGTGCAGCCACGGCTATCACACTACCCATATTTCCTGGCATAGCCAGGGTCCTGGAGCGCTTGAAAAGAATGACAGACAAAGTCTCTCTCTGGTTCAAGAAAAATTAAGCGAGAGAACTTATGGAAGGGGGAGGAGAAAACTATTTACAAGACTTACAAGATTTTTACTGACTCAAATTGCCAAGATTTTACCCACTTGCAGTCTTTTTTTCATATTATTCACAGCCTCTCATACACATACTTTCTCACCGGGACAGGGTGCCATGAACCCAGTGGTCTGGCCAGGATCATTTGTGCAAGGAGGTGCCAAAAAATCCTGACCATCCAAGGCTTCACCACATCTCTGGGGTTTTTCTGATGAACAACAGCAAAGTAATTATGGACTTAATGGGGCGGTCCTCAAAAGGTTGCAAATTTCAGCCTTTAAAAATCTTGATTAATTCTGCTGCGTTGTTTTTCTTTGGAATATGTTTGATGTGTATGTCACAGTCTCTTTTCTCTGGTGAGCTAACAGGAAAAGAATTGCTCTGTGTGATATGTTGCAGTCTTGCTGCTATGCTCCTGGTCTACGGACGCAGGACTTCCACTGATCAGTCATCCATGTCTTATCAGAATGCAGGCCTTTGGGCTTCAGGTGAGCAACACATTCCTCAATTTTACTGCTGGGAAGAGCATCCTGGAAGCAATGATCTGGGGATAGTGTTTTCCGTGACAAATGGAAGCCATTTCTTTTAACCCTTTTCTCCTGCTCTAGTGTTTAAACACACGGTCATTTCTGTTCATATTTCATTCATACCAATCTTAGTATTTCCCTTAAAAATTTCCAAAAGAGAAGAACAGAGGTTCTCTTCCACAGTAAAAAGACCCATTAGGTGAAAAGATATAAATCTAATGGTCTATGTAGCATTCCCTAATATATTACTCTGGATGTCTCATAACTTGACATTCCTTAGTACCCTTCTTTGTGATATTGTCAATAAGAATGGACTTGCCAATACGCAGCCCATCTTTCTTCTCTGTGTGTCATGCTAATTGCCACCATATTCTAATCAATGCATTTATCTTTTGGAAACCTTCAAAGTCATCTGACTCTTTCTGTAGATTGTTTCAGTGTCCGATTGGCCCTGGAGTAGCAGTTGTTTCCTTTCTGCTACTACTGCTCTTCATGTGAATTATGAACACAGAAATAAAAGTCCATGAATTGATATCATAGATGCAATTTTCTTTTAAAATATACATAATAATAATTTTCAAAGAAGCATCTGGTTTTAATACTAGCTTCTCTTTCTTTCCTCTTTTGTTAATTCAAATTATCTATCAGCTTTTTGTGAACTTTTATGCAAATAATGTTATTACGATAAAAAATTAAAACTCTTCTTTCAAGAGTATCTCCATCAACAACCTAAACTGAAGAACAATGATAATCTATTTAGAAAACAAATATCCATATCTATCACGTATCTATTACCTAACCATAAGGCAATTTTAACTCCTTTTGTTGGTACTTCTGCTGGTGTCAAGAAATTTCATTATAAGTGTCTACAGACTTTTGAGACAGATTTCTTCTAATAATTTGTGAGCACAATTGCATTTACTTTACTGACAGAAATGAGGTTGGGGTATTCAAAACTTTTTCTCACAGTGTTTTTCTTTGTTTGTTTGGCTGCTTGTACCCCATATTAAAAGTGATAAAATCTAAGTCAAAACTACATAAAATGGAATTGTTTTTCCAAACATCTTTAAGTAAAAATTGAAATTTTATCATAGAAGACTCTCTTGCCATGGAAAGTGCTTCTATGTAAAAGACAACTGCATCAGGAAGCTTACAGGGATTCATTTATCCTTAGTGAGATTTTATTCCATCCCTTTCCCAGAATAGTTTCCACTGATAACTGATACACTGTAAGGTAATGCACGCAGGCGTTGATTCCCCATGAGCTCCACCTAATGCTTAGAAAGAAAAATCCTCTTACTCATCTTCAAACTGCTGCCTGGACTGTGTTTCTGATTCATCGTTGCTCCTCCGAGGTATAAACCACATTTGCAAAGGTGAAAGTAGAGTGATTAAGTTTCTTTCACAGTTGTCACAAAATAATATAACTTGAATTTTAAAATCCAAGGATAAAATGTAATGCTTTAATGGAAAACAGCCTGTGCACCTTGAGAAAGACAACCTGGTTTTAAACATTGTGATTTATGCTCATGGATATTACGCAGAAGATCAAAGGTCAAAATGCAGAAAAATATAGAGTGTTCATTGGCTCTAGAACATGAAGAAATTATGGATATAATATCTGATGTCCCGCTTACCACAAATTACATTTTCAGCAGCTCTCACACCAAAACTGGGTTTTAAGAACATCAGTTTTTATTAATTCTTGGTAAACTTACCCTTATATCTGATGCTTTTTCTATAACAGTTGTGCTACTAACTCTAACCTCAAGCTATCTAGTTTGTCACACACCATTAGTTTATTTACTATGTTAAAGTGCTACTGTAAAAATTCCAGTTCTTCCAGATACAAACTAGTTACTTCTTGGGTCTTCAGTGTTCTCCCATAAGCTAAAACTTCTTGACCTGTTTGAATTGAGATTTTATGACTATTTGAAGTTTGATCACTTTGAATTTTTGAATTCCAAGTTCATTCATCTGCGTGGATAAATCTCTGTCAACGCAGACTGGTAGAGCTCCGATTTTAATAGGTTTTTCTGATTGGTGACTGAGGCTTTTCAATGCTTTTTACAGAATGACACTCAAAGAGGAGATGCAGGATCTTCTTCAGTCAATCAATCTTCCTGCTTACAGAATTTAATTGATTTAGATCTTAGGAGATGTTGAAAGGACTAGGAATCTAGACAGTTCCTGCAGAGGCTATAGAGTGTATGTTGACACCGAAGAACTGTGCTGAGATATCCAAGGTTTTGTGCTGAAAGCAGTATCGTCATGGCAGCAAAGATTTTCACTTGAGTTAATTTCCTAATGAAAGGAGATTCTTTACTCCCTTCTGCGCTGTGAAATACAGACACACTCTTAATCTGTTTTCACCTCTTTCTCACTGTTTGAAGAAATTCTCTCAGTGAGTTGTCAAGCCGAGAAAGGATAGAGTTCACTTTGTTTTTTACAAGCTAGTAAAATAGACTCAGCTTAACTTAAATAATCCTTTAACTTAAATAATTTTACTTGGTCATTTATTTAATATTTTCAACACATTCATTTCCAAATGATAATGTTTTACAAAATAAGCTGCTCAGAGGATGAGACAAATGTGAGGAAAAAATTCAAGAATGGTGCTCCACATACAATAGGACACGATTTCTTAATTGTTCTTTAAATTTAGTACATAAAATATTCTTCAAAGACTGAAAAGAAAAACTTAGTTTATATTTCCAGAAAGCATAGTTTGCTATCAAGCTTTGTGCAGTAGGAGACTTCTCTTGTCTAAATGCTCTACTTTCTAAACAACTTAGTATATTGCTTTATGAATTTTTAAAAACGTTTCTGACTCATCCTCTGATTAAAATCTACTCTGCTTGAGATCCTGAAAACAGTAGAGCTGTTGGCACCTTTTAGAACTTCATAATGAAATTTACATATATCAAATAAAAAAAAAATATTAGTTCAACCGAGTTCTCAAGGGTACCAGTACAAACCACTTGGACAGTGTATTTTAAGAAGATGAATACAAAGAAAGAATTGGTCATGGTATTTATCTGCTCACTCCTAGATGACTCCTTGAAAACTTAGTTATAATTAACAGCACAGATTGGAATGACAAGTGCTGCCAGTATGAAAATAAAACTTTTTCCAATAAAGGAAAGTGAAGTTTTAAACTTTCTCCATCATTTGAAAACCTGAAATCTGGTTCCTTGCAAATTAATGCAAAATATGAAAGATATGGAGAAATTGCACATGCTCATCATATTGCAATGTCCTTACTAGAAAAAAACCCTGTTTATAAAGCCAATTCACTCTATTTAAAATTTTTAGAGCTATCAAAACCTTTTACTGAGTGAGCACTAGTTCTCTTTTTTCCCTGAAATCTGGTTCCTTGCTTAATCAAGCATTTAACCATAGTTCCAGAAACCTGACTTCAGATATGGCATTAAGACATTGTTGTGAAAATATGTAGTTACTCTACAAACTATTAGAAAATTTTAGAAAAGTAAAGTGCCACAGAATGCACCAAGTATACTGCTACAGTACTTGTTAAAAGACCAGAAAATATAATTTCTTGTTTATGAAAAAACCTTCAAACTAAATCCAGGTCAAAACATAACACTGTATTTGTTTATTAAAACTTTATTATTATTCTAAAAATGTTTTTATTGTGCACAATATTGTGTTATATCAATGTCAGCTGTATCCTGAAGGCTCGGGTGTGGCCATGTAGAAGTTTCTGTTCTCTAGTAGGAGTAGCTTGACAGTTACATTTAAAGAAAAAACAAAACAAACAAACAAACACCTGCAAAAAAAAACCCCAAAGCAACAATCCCTACACAAACAAACAGAAAATAAACCCAAACACAAAAAAAAAAAGAAGAAAAATCCCAGCCTGTGGGTATTTTTAAGTCTGTCTTTCAGATTTCACCTTGGGGCAAGTTTGGCAATAATGTGTTTTTCATTCTTCTAGCACTGTGCTAGCTGGAGCCCATTTACATGAACGGAAATCAATTTTTGAAAGCCAAAATTGGCCTAACCATTAATTTAATTTTACGCTGTTTTAACATGTGCTTTGCAGAAATGATGAAGTCGGGGGAAAAAAATAACCTCAAATCCATGAGAGAGGCCCCTTAAACTACATTTGTTTGCATACTTATGCTTTATGAGAGTACGTTTTAAAACAAGATTTACGGAACAAAAGCAACCCGAGCTGCAGTTAAACAAGATCCATGGGGCTGCAGGTGATGTTTTCTTGTGCAAGGCATTTAATTCTTGCATAGTAGGTGTTGTTGATGGATATGTCATAGATCAGCACTTCTTGGATATTTGAGTGGTCGGAGAAGTTTAGAAGTATTGAAATTGGAACATTCCTGTGTTTCTCATGCCAAATCTGGTGTTATATTTAGAGATGGCATCATGCGCAAGAAAAAAATTGCTAAAGGTTCTGGAATTAATGATCTTGCCTGTTAACCCCCTGCAATATTATAGCTATCAGGAATAAATATAGGAGACTTCTTAGAATAAACATTGATCATTTGCTTCACGTCAGATTTCTGCTTGTGAGGGCTGACTACAAGCCAAACAACGTACTAGCAGTGGATTCTGGCACTCAGAAGCAGGAAGTATAACTGATGTTAGGATTGACAGGTCATGCCGAAAGAATTAGAAAAGGTTATTTTCAAGAAGAAACAAAAAACCTATTTCTATATACTGACATGTAAGATTTTCAGCATAAACTTTGTGGGTACACTGGTTTATGCTTTGTTGCTGAATACAAATGCTGAAAACCTGCAATCCTCCAGTGTTACCTTCGGGCAGGGATTAGAAACAGCCCTGTGGATTTAGACAATCACCTTCAGTGCCTGCTAGAATACAGGGAATTCACAGAGCTCAGATTTATGGGTGCAAATTTACCTCTTCAGTATCTGGTGGAATCAAGTCCTAAGTGTAGTTAAGGCAGAGATTCTTCAGCATAACAATAACTTTTCAGATAACTGGAAAAGAGGACACTAAAGGCTCAGCACTAAGGTAACTATCAAACATGTTCTTGAACGCATGGAGTCTGTACTACACAATCCACGCATCACTAAAACTGTCCTACCAAGAAGAGGGACTTCATTATGTTTGGACGGGTCACTTGGAAGGAAAAAATCTCTTCCCTCAATCTTCCAAAATCTTTGTGCTGCTTAACACCTTATAATGCCCTCAATGCTCAGCTGAACGTTCCAAGGTTTTTGTGGGCTGATAATGTGTCTACTTTTCCGATTCAAAATGTTCTACTTTCTCAAAAGAGCACCGAAATGCACTGAAAATTACATTTCTCAAATTAAACGTGCATGTCTTACACACAATAAACATCATAAATAAGGTTCTTATGTAACTTGAGAGAAAAAAATTATGTCCCTTAACATGTAAAATTCAGCAAGAGAACTTTTAGAATTTGTTTCAAGACTTTAGATCCCCCTAATGTTTACATGGCACATTGCAGTTCTGAGGAGACTGGTGGTAAGGGAATAGGATATAGACAGCAGCACAGCACTGCTTTTCCATTACTAGTAACTAGTGCTGGAATATGAGAAGTGAGGTCATCATTGCACAGGGTCATCTTAGGCCTTATGTATACTTACATAGGGCACAACCAGTACTCTCATTTTATAGAGATGAAAACTGAAGGAACATCAATAAATAAATTGTTTTTTCAAGACAGAGATCAGAATTAAGGAATTCCTATAACTTCAGCATGTGCTAAGTCATATATTCTCTCTGAAAGTGCAGCAGCTCTTAGTAAGCTGCCATCAGTGTCTGAGACTTAGCTTGTACTAATTGGTTTCTAGCTATGAAGATTTGTAGAATTCCGAAGTCCAGACTCCTTAGGGCTATAGTTTCCCACCCATCCTTTCTTTACGCATCCTTTTAACAGCTATGAAATTCAGCTATCGCATCTCACATTGTCCTTGCACCTTAACACTGAAAAAGTGGAAAGGGACAGCAGAAATGTTTCTTTTAAGTATTTATCCCTCCTTTAGACATTCTGAATTGTGATTCAACCACCTGTAATTGGTTTTGCAAGAAAAGCATGTGTTGATAAAAGGAATATATAATGATTACCTGATTTTAAATATAGGGTCTGTGGGGTAGGGGGGTAGCTGAGACGATGAATATTTCCATGAGTTATGTGTCTTGGCCTCCTTGACTGTCTCAGTGATCTTTTCCATACTTGTAAACAACACTGCCCGCTATGAATATATGAAATGCTATGAAACCGATCTGCTTCCATAGTAATGTACTTCTTATGGACAAGATCAGTCAAGAGCAGAGGCCTCACTTTATAAGCAGTACTACAACCTCATAAGTTATATATAATACAGTTCTCCCCCCCAAAAAGCTAGTTTTGCTTCTCTGCACTCTATATGTCATAAGACAAAGCCAAAGGTTCATATACACCCATAAAGATATATTAAAAGAACAATGTATTTATTATCAAAACATATGTACACACATGTACATAAACACACCTCTATGTTTCCTGTATTCATATTCACTGTCTCTTTATAAGACAATAAATCAAAGAATTCAAGATTTTAGGCACCTATTAGACAATAACACACTGTGCAAGAACCTAAATTTCTCCTGTGGCTAAAAGAAAGCTTCAGGTTCTCTGGATTTAAAGTGACCTTGGAGCTTAAATGAAATGGAGTTTGTTGCCTCTTGAGGAATTATCAGCGTCCTAAAGCCATTTTACAACTAAATACAATATAGCACAGCTGGTGATCTCAGCTTTTTCTTTCTCTTTCTGCATCTCCGTTCTTCCATGTTTTCATTACTATAAATCCAGAGCATAGGAATAAAATGTGATTAATGTGTTTCCAGAGAGAGAGAGAGAGAGGACATAGCAGGATGAAAACAGCCACAAGCTTTTTTTTTTCCACAGTCAATGGCCCACCTTCCTTAGTGACAGGAGGAAGTATATGTACAGCATATATGACTGCACTGCGCATTAGAGCTGTGTGGGTTTTTTGACTTTTCCTGAGATCTGATGTGTTTTTTTTCATGAAAAACGCTGCAGGCATCTTGCCTGCAACCTTAATCACCTCCTCTCCCCTTCTAATGCAGATTTCTTGCACCTATGAATTTTCTCATAAGAGGATTTATTGTGCATAAAATTCCACTTTCTTCCTAATGTAAATTATACTGCCAACTATCTAAATTCCAGCTGTCTTCCAAAACTCAGTCTTTTGGAGGCAGTCAGCTGTCTGGTCTGAATGCCTAAGTGCTTTCTAAAGCATAATGAGTTTTGCTAAAGTGTCCTCAGGCAACTGTTTATTTCTGTGATTTTAATTATTTAATTAATACTGCCTTTTGTAAATAAATTCAGTATCTATTAATCCATTTTTAGAAGATCTACAGGATTGTAGTTTTAATCTTTTGTGCCTTCTGGATGATGTTGTGATTTTTGCTGAACGTTACATCTAGCAGCAATAGTTGGAATATCATTAATACAAAGCAGAATACAACTGCTCTCAGAATAAGATTCCTTCTGGATATATATGCACTGTAGCTCAGCTTGAGGTACATCTATGGAGGAAAACAAATAAAAAGTACCAGAAGGTATGCAAATGAAACAAACTGATTAAGAACTCACTGCTGAACCAATACTTTTATAAATATACACATCTATCACACTTTTGAAAGAAAACTAATAGCATGTCTGTAATTACAAAAGATGGGACAGAAATTGCAAACGAGCTATCCAGTACTGCTGACAATTACTAGCGCTGTTGCTGTGGGTAGAGCAGAGTGGTCCTAGTGAGGTTCTCAACAAAAAATCATTATTCTTCTTTGGAATAAATAACTGTTCATCAAATTAACTCTTTTTATGTGAAAGATGGCAAAGAAAAGGAAGATATACAACACCTATAGCCTCTATAAGCTGCAGCATACATATTTTCAGAATTCTTTCAAGTCAAACTATGGTGACCAACTCCTCAGCTGGTGAAGGCTCCTTCTCATGCCATTTGACACCAATTTATCTCTTATTTCTGGGAACTGAGAAGGTATGTGAAAAAAACCTTCAAGTGCGTCTCAGTCATGTGTTCTGGTCTGTGTTAAGGCCCAGTGACTGGCTGGAAGTCTGCAAGCTGTGCTCTATAGTCATTTGTTGATGGCTAAAATGTTGAGCTGATAGATCACATCACATGATATCAAGTGCTATTCAATGTCTTCTAATGAATCCTCCCTCAGCTCCTTAGCCCATTTTCCTTATTAATACTTGAGTTCCTTCAAAAAGCCACCTTCTACTTACTCTATACTTTAGTCATTTCACTGGATTTATTTGTTCTGGAAATACTTATTGAAGTGGATAGTTAAAAAGGTGAGTTAGGTAAAAATACTCTACGAGCATTATTTATTGTGCTATGTGCATGCTCCTGGCCTCAGTTTCCTACTGGGAATGGTGAACCTTGTTATGTTCTAGTCACAATGATTATACTATCTGCAGAAATAACAGGATACACTTCATATAAGGCTTCTAAACCTAAACTCAGAAGCAATATTAATTAATAATGTTTTGGAAGGAGAAAAGCAATAAATACCATGGTAGTAGACATTGTGGCATTTTAAAATTGTGCTACCATTGAATAATAAGTGAATATACCATATTAAGGTTTAAAATAAAAAAATGCTTTCAAGGTTAAATATTTTCCTGTATCAAGCACTGAAGAATCTTTGCTTGATGGAAGTACCAAACAGCACGTGTGCTTGATAAGAAGCTGTTGGACACTGAAAGCTCTTGCTTCAAGGGCCAGGACTGAGCACCATACCCGATCCATGTAAAGCTGTGAGGTAAGATTTGTGTTACAAGGGAGTTTCTCTTCCTGTTTTTCAGAGATCTTCTCTGATAAGGCCTCCAGGCATCATGTTGTTTTACTCTAACATAAACGGATGCCCACATATATCGAAGCTAATGTGCAGAACCAGGGAAGTTTCCATTTCTTTTTTTTAATAACAAGTTTATTCACAGCTCCCATACTGGTAGATAACATTTGATGGTTCATTGCATAAGGATCTTCAATAGCTAAGAAACATTTTGAATGATAGATTAAGCATTCTGTTTAATAGCCTAATAATAATATGTCTCCCTGCAATAATCAGCATAAATGTCTACTTTTCAGCTTCAGGGCAGTGATGGTAATAATTCACTGACAGGTATAGTTTAGTCTCACTGGAGCTAACAACTATTAGGAACAGAGAGCCTATTTATCTTTATTGCTTCAACTTAAGCTATACAAACCTGATGTATGATTCTGTCATGGGAAGCTCAGTGTCACCTACCAGTGCCACCAAATATTTCAGCTAAGTAGATAGTCTTGCTCTATGTTCTGATGTATGGCATGTTTCTTTTGGTTATGGATCAGTAACCCAACAAGGTCTGACAGCAGGACAAAGTTTGTTGCAATGATCCAGGGATCTACTCATGCTGCCATTTCCCTCAAAAACGGAATCTTTTTAGGTGATTGTCCACATACTGTCTTTGCGTTTACTGTACCAGAATGGGTATAAGTTACTTTCTGTAATATTTTTTGTCCACTTCTTTGTCTGCTTCTTCCCTACTTCAGGTCACACCACATAATCCTGCTTATGGATTTCCTCTCTGCACCTATTTAAATCCAGGCTCATCTTTCTGAACACCAATGATCAGAACTCTACATGTCTGTCTCTTATTCTTTGCATACCGACACTTATTGTCCCACTCCGCTGAAAATAGTCAGAAAATATCTTCCTACCCCATCTGAACTTTTTCAAATGCACTTTATTGATGATTCAAAGTAATTTTTACAGTTTTTGTACTAATCCCCAATTTCTCTAGTTTAATCAGTTCCCTTTGAATATTTCAGTGGAAGACCAGAGGACTAAGGTTGTCTGCACTGTTCTTTTACAAAAAGTGAAATTTTATCAAAGACAACCATACAGCTGACTTGGTATGACATCCTTTGGGTGTGTTGCACGTATTCCCATTTCACATGTAATGCCATTTTTCTGATTAGATTATTAAAATACCTGATATTAGAATTTATTTTATTTGCAAGTTTCTTTCTTTGTATTTCAGAAAAAAGAATGTCTGTTCTCTCATACTTTTGTGTCTTGAGGTCTTTTTGTTTTGTTGCCAACGAGGAGGGAAAAATTACATCTTTATTCAGAGTAATTAGGGCTTTGCAATTGATGTGTTTTACCCTTAATCTGAGAAGAAAGTCTGGGCAGTCAAAATTATTGGAAGCATAGCTACTTTACAACATAACTGCCACAGGAAACAAAGAGGTCCTGATAGGAACAGAAATTTTAGTAAAGATTCCAGGCATTGTATTTTGCAGAGATAAGAGAAAAAACTATATTGAGAAAGGACTTTCCACAGCAAATGAAGGAAAACTGGACAAGGAGAAGGATTTCCAACAAACTTTTAATGGAAGCAAAATGTGGTTTTGTTTTGATATTAAAATCTCCTTCCAGAAACTCACTTTGCAAATCCATTGGTTGGGAACACCAATTTACAAGTAACTGAAAGTATTTTTTTCCATTATGCTGGGCAGCAGGGTCAGATACCATATAGCCACTTTGAATTGCCTTTAAAATAAGATGTAACTGAAACAGGTGATACTTTTACTTCTTGAGAATGGACAAATATCATTCAAGACAATTAATGGGTTCATGCAGAATCACTGTGCTGGTTTGGGCTGTGCTAGTGTTAATTTTCTTCACAGTAGCTAAGTGCTAGATGTAGATGAAAAGAGGTAGGGACCAACCTGTCATTTTGTTTTTAGGACGCCAGAGTCTGAAGCAACTCTCTGTGTAAATCAGAGTAATCCTGAGTTTGTTGCAATTTACGCCAAATATTTGTAATTAAGAACATATACCCCAATTTTCATGGGCATTTGCCCATCTGTAGCACTGTTGCCCCTATTTAAAATACCCACATATTTTCATAACACTGAATGTGAAAAAAATAATACAGCATAAGATCCTTGTATTAGATGTTGTCAAGACAAGAGCATCAAAAACATACCACAGGAAAGAAGAATCTCATCATTTCTCCATATGGGAAATACCTGGCTTTTAGTTCAGCTCTTCCCCAGTGCTACAGGCAAATTCATAGCATTCACAGAACTTTCCCTGCAGCCTTGGTCTGTCTGCCTCTGGAGTTACCAGGGTTGCCGTGTTCTAACATCACCTCATGTCTTAAAAGGACCTCCACCCTAAATAGAAACTGAATTGCTACTGAAATTATAATAGCAGCAATAACCATAATTTCTAATTTTCAGTCATAATCTGAAAAAAATTTGATTCTTTCTGCATTGCCTTTACCCGTATGGTCCAGTTTCCATTCCCTCATTACTTCCTGTAAAATTCTGTCTTTTTATTTTTGTCTGTCTAATATTAAAATTCCAGCTCTTAACAAAAAAAAGACAGTGTCTTATTGGCTTACCCACATACCAGCGACATTTCAATGCTTTTGTTCAACATCGGGAAGAAACCACCACACTATTGCCCGTTAATAAATCTACTTTCAGTGAGATAACTTTTGTTTTTATAGTGTGTTGCGTTCTCTCTCCCGGAGAGAAGCGGCAGGATCTTTGCGGTGCTCTAGGGCAATGCACGGCTGGATCGTGCTGAGGCGGGGCTGCTGCAGCGATCTGGTGGGCCCGAGTCTTCCCTCCGATCTTAAAGGGGCAGGAGGAAGGGAAAGACGC
>VZTG01009883.1:1791819-1804263 GCA_013397845.1 Melanocharis versteri
CACCCCAACAATAGTGCTTTATAAAACATTAATCTCTGATGCCACACTTTATCAGGTGATTTTTATATATATTTAAGTATTGCCTGTTTTGTCAATGATGTTTTCCTTACATATTGCAAAAACAGAATTTCAATGTTATAATACTGCTTTCACTACTCATTATTTCACTATTCACTATTATCTCCTAAATATTTTGACTTTAACGGCTCCTCTGATGTATTTGTCTATTTGATACTATGAAATGTTTTAATGATTTTGCTCCTCAACTAAGCAGTCTGTATTTTTTCTCTCTCCTCAGGCTCTTTCTCAACAAATGACACCATATAAGCCAGAGTACAGTCCCTCAGGATCTCTCAAGATGCAAAAGACTATCACAGTCAGCATGAAAATTTCTGTAATTTAAATTTTCAGTTCATGTATAATTCCTTGTTGTTGATTTTGAATCCTCAAACATTAAGCCTTTTAAGTATACTTGAACTTTGGGTGGTTATGGTACATTAGTGCTTGACTTTTGGCTCACCATTCAGAACTGGAATAAATTTTTCTTTTTATTTTCTTATTCATTATTATTCTACCTTTTTGTACAACTTTTTTGCAAGACTATATTAGATACGGCCCTCCAAATTCATTGGAAAACTAGTGTGAAACGACAAAATAAATACAGTCTGTGATACATGCTCTATAGTGTGGGTTATTATTTTAATTCTAATTGAATTTTTGTTATAATCTGATACCTACAAAAGATATATTATTGTCTCAAAAAGGTTAAGGTTTACAAACATAAACAAATCATGATCTATTATAGAATGAATGTCCTATTAATTTCCCACCAACATCTCACTCATTCACAGTCTAAAATCAAGAACATGCCATGCCATTTTTTGACTCTTTCACAGCCTTGTACATTACTCCTTTAAAAACTCATGTGTGCATGCACAACTTGAAACAACACAGCTGTGATTTCAGGACTCTGCATCCTATATACCACACGGGTGGGGGTTCCCCATTTCTTTTTTTTTTTTTTTTNTTTTTTTTTTTTTTTTTTTTTTTTTTTTTTTTTTTTTTTACCTGAGTGTACAGGAAGCCTAAAACAAATTGATGTCTGTGCAGGAAAATGAAGAAACAGCAAAGCAAGCCCCCAGGGACCAAAGGCAGAGTACTCATGAGCCTGTGCTTGGTGTTTCCAGCTCCTGAGCCTTCACCACTGTGTAGCAGTAGGTTGTGTGGGATAGATAAAGCATGTCATATGGAACTGCTCTGGGTGGAGTATATAGAGTGTTACACCCACCAGGGAATAGGTAGCTCCAAGACTTACAGTTATTGCAGACTATTCCCAGCAA
Organism: Melanocharis versteri; assembly: GCA_013397845.1. Taxonomy (NCBI): domain Eukaryota; kingdom Metazoa; phylum Chordata; class Aves; order Passeriformes; family Melanocharitidae; genus Melanocharis; species Melanocharis versteri. The sequence goes on from VZTG01009883.1 coordinate 1,793,160, forward strand.
GTCAATACTCTGATGGTTCATTTCAGGTGAACATATTTTTCAAGTAAGCCTTACGCAGTCTCTAAAAAACAATTTTGCGAAGGGTGTTTGGAAGCACACGTTTAGGTTCCCAGAAATATCCCTCAAAACCTTTTCCTGATAAATGCTCTTAACTCTTTCTTAGGAAGAGAAACATTCTTAACATGTCTTCCATAAACTGCCTCAAAATCAAGCTGAATTTCTATAAGGTAAGACAATCTGTTCATGAAAAGTTGCCTTTTGAGGTTTAGTGTTTTCGGCTCTTCAATCACACCACCAACAAGATAACTAAAAATCACAGAGTTTTAACACATTCAACAGATTTATGCCATTTATTCGATGTCATTCAATGGTAGATAGCAGGTTTTGAAAGAGGAAGATCTTTCATGTTGGATAAGAATTTCAAACCATGGCAGAGCAGTTCTTACACTCACAACTTCCTAAGCTCTGGTTCCAGTCAGCCAGTAGCCATATCAGGAAAATACTATGCTATCACCTTGGCCACTTTCTGTGAAAGAAGCTTTCTTTCAGAAACCTCATCTATTAAAAGATATGATTCAAATCAGTAATAGAAGTGGTCTTTACTGTAATAGAGAGTATTAGTTTTCTCCTGTTAATAGCTTTGCCAAAGGAATGAGAAACCTTCTCTGACAGGTCCCATCCACGTAAGTTAAATGCCTTTCTAGACACAGCCTGTCTGTGCTCACATATTTCTCAGCACAGTATTCTAGGAATATAGTAAAGTAATGATCTGAATTCTCAAAGAACTTGGGAAAAGTTATGCTGGATGACCTGGATGTGTGCTTGAACAAAGCACAATATGCGCAGCAAAGGTCAGAGCTTCTTAGAATAGCCCTGATTTCTTCAGACAGCAGGGGATGCCAGTATTCCTAAAACACGAAGAAAAACTTTGTCAAAATCTCAGTTTCCTCACTGTTTCCAATAGGATTAACTTAGGTATCAGTTTTCCCATACTCTTCAAAGACGTTATTTATTGCAAAGCCTTGCATCCTGTAAACTTAGTCCAAAATAACACCCCTGAATTACCAGCTCTGTAGATCATAACTCAGGTTCAGCTGATGTGATCTGATGTAAACTTTGAATAGAATGTTAAATCTGAAGAGGAAATATCCCCTTGTGTCTGCAGAGGACTTTTGAAGACAGTGGAACGTTAAGCAGTTTTGTGCCCTGGTGTGGTTGGTGAGCAACAACCACTCCTAGATGCTTGGGATTCTGCAGATATTTTTTTCTGCAAGTTACAAAGGAAGAAGGAACATAAAAACACACATTCCTTTTTTGTGCCTCAGCTGCACATATATTCCACAGGCAGCTCAGTAAACTAGGAATGCAACACCCACAGAGACTGAAACAACTGCAAAAACAGCTGAAACAAAATCAAAAAAAATTTTGGTCCCAGTAGCTACTGCTTAAAATGTCACTGTAAAATAACATGGAAGAAAGAAATCTCTCTGTACAGCCATTGGAAGGGAAGTTGTTTGGGTTTTGTTTTCCCTCAAATGACTGTGACTGACCTGGAAAAGGATGGAAAAAGAAACTGCTCAGACCTTATCCTTAGAAAACATGGATCCAATTCCTGCCTGGTTAAAACTTAGGGTAACAGCTTATTTCAGTTAGAGTAAAATCAGAGCATACGAATCACTGAAAGCTTGATTAATCAAGTAGTTTGATGCATGTCATTGATATCTTTGACGGAAAAATGAGGTTTCCAAAAACAATTTATGTGGCAAAATGGCTAGTTTACACCTAGAATACAAGAGACAATGCTGCAATGTTTTTCTTGCTTCCAATTTTTCTCTGCTATAAAGGATAAATAATTGAACCACATGCATGGAACAAATACTTTTATACACCTTTATGTTGGCAAATTAGTTTAGATCACAAAGCATCACACAGGAATTTAGATGACAATGTAACAAAGGAATCTGTTGGAAAATATGGCTTTCCATTTGGAACAAAAGTATCTTAACTGTAATTAATTATAGTACTAGTATGGATAATTTAAAGAAACAGATTTTATCCACTCTGAATTCCACTTTATACACAGATTTTGTCTTCAGTACCTAGAACAGGAAATATCAGAATAGATTCACACATAAAGATTTCAAATGCAACACTTACAGCAATGCCCAATGTGCAGTTTTAGATTCAACTGTGGTTTCCTCCAGGTTAAGCAAATTCAAATGTTAAACTCTCTGGGTTGCTATGAAAAAGCTTATGAAAACTAAACAGTAGACCTAAAAAATGTCAGAAATACAGTGCCTGCAGCACAGAGCTCTAAAATACGATAGTTTTTGTTTTCAATATGTTTCAGTTTTGCTTCACATGAACCAAATCTAAACCTTAAATGCCCTGCTTTAATTGTCATACACAGCCCACCTATTTCTCACCTTTGCTGAGCATTTGACCCATTCCCCTTTTTAAGCTTTGATTAAACTCTTGTGGATCTATGAGGATTTAAAGTGTATAATGAAGGAAGGTAAGTTGCCAGTACCTTGGAAGTTCATTTTGAGTTAATTCTGGGCAGGAACAATACCTGGCGATCTCTTGCAGCCCATCAAATCTGTACAACAACAAGTCTCAAACTACAGTCACAGATCTCAGTAGCCTTGTGTTCTTCTGAGGCAGCCCACAGGAATAGCTTAATATTTTGTTTGTGATGGCTTCATTGTGGTTCATAACTATAGGCCATTCTTCCCTGTCTTCACCACGACGAGAATAGGAATGAACTTCCCTCTCCAGGATGGGAGAAAGACAAGTATGCTCTCCCACCAGGTCTCAACTAGAGTCATGTGTCACTGCATGTTCTACAGCAGATGTAGAGTGCTGAGTGTGGACAGTGTTTCAGAAGATTTAAGAATTCCTAATTTAGATTTGTTGATAAATATTGGATTATTTAAATCTTTTCGTCGTTCAAGAGTCGTTCTTTTTCTACTCTCTGTATGCATTTTTCTATGGTCATCTTTGGGTCTCTAGTGTGTACCTGAAGTGCCTTTATAAACTGTACTGGATCTTCAGAAAACTGGGGGGAAATTCTGCCTTGTTATTTCAGCAGCTCTTTAGCTTTGATTTAGTATCTGCATCGCAGTCTACATTTTATATTCTTGAGAGATTTTGTGTGTTGGAGTTATTTCCAGATTTTCTGCCTTCCTGTGACAGCTGCTGAATCTTTGTATGAAAAAGAAAAGCTTGCTTGATGTAAAAGCAGCAACAACTTTAGCACTGTCCTACTAAAAGAGGATAATTTTTTCTTTTATCCTAGGAGAGTTTTGATTCCTTGAAGACATTCAGGTGAGACCAAAGACTGGTGAGTACAGAGAAGAAATTCGTTACAGGACGTTAAAGCAAACTCAGTTATATCTGAAGGCATGGATCTCCCATTTATATTCTTCTCTCAGTATCTTGGTTCCAAGGAGTTCTGGGTATTCCACAAGCAAGAAATGGATGTTTTCTGACACATATCTTCACAAAGATAGGAACGTTGTTTAATCTTTTTATTTGCTTAATGTTTATATTGACTTTGAGGGCTTGAAATCGTGAATCGAAATATTCACTAAATAACTGTCTCCTCTTGGTTTGCAGAGTCCTTTATTCCAGATGCCTGTGTTCTTAAATGATTTCAACTGTTGTGTCCTTGGATCCACTTTTGATAAGAGCCAACAGGCACTCTTCTAAGCAATTTGTAATAAAGCTAAGGGTCTGTATGGGTCAAGACCATTAGTAATGGATAGTTTGAATGTGACTGGCCTCCTAGAGACATTAAGATTTTAATAGAATAGAATAGAAAAAGAGTACAATGTACTTGTTAGCTGTAGTGACAAAGAGTGCCACATGAAGCATTCAATTTATTCTTGTAGACATATCCAATTGATTCCAGTTCCTGAATCTGCAGAACCATGCTCAGGCATGTTTTGGATATCTCCAAGGATGGAGACTCCACAAGCTCTCTGGGAAACTTTTGACAGTTTTCAACCACTTCAAGGTAAAATGTGTTTTCCTACACTTAAGTGGAATTTTCTATTTCAGTGTGTACCCATCACCTCTTGCCCTGGTGTACTGGGCACCACTGATAATAAACGTCACTCTCTTTCACTCTCCCTTCAGTATTTATACGCACTGATAAGATCCCTCCTGAGCCTTCACTTCTCCCGGCCCAGTTCCCCCAAGCCTCTCCTTTTACAAAAGATGCTCCAGCATATTGATCACATTTCTGGCTTGTCTCTGAACTTTCCCCAGTATGTCCATGTCTCTCTTGCACTGGAGAGTGGACACCGTACTCTGGGTGTGGCCTTAGCAGTTCAGAGAAGAAGTGCAGAATAATTTTCCTCCACTTGCTTTCACTAGTCTTCTTAATCCAGCTCAGGATACTGTAGACAAAATAATCACTATTCAACTATATAATTTGAAGACATCCATTATTTGATTTGTTGTTACAGTTTATCAAATCACTGTTATTTATAAGCTTTTGCAATCATGACTACAGGTGATAGCTATGCATACTGGAAAGGGATATTCTTTCCCAAGGGCTGCCCAACCAGCTACTGTCCTGTTCCCGCATATGGAATTCAACGTGGCTGTGACTGGTTTAGAGTCACTCTCTTGCTCCAGTTTTTTCCAAAGTTAAAACAGCAGTGATGTGTGACTTTTATGCCTATCACAGACTGTAAAGAGGCAGGTCTTTGCAGATTTATCTCCTTTGTGACTGATAAGAGATGTGAAGCTTGTCTCAAATGCTGCAGTTTGGCCTGGGTGTGCCCAAAATCGGTCTCTGGATAAGAGATCAAGTTATGCTACTGCAGCACAGCCTGTTACTCTTTAGCAACTGAATCTTTTAGACAGTTTGAGTAATCTCACCATCAGAATTAGATTTGAGAAAAGCCTACTGTGTCCTTGATGGGATGGATGTGATGTTTGCTTTTACAGTCACTCCTGAGAAAATAGTTCCACCAATTTGCCAGAAGTAGAATACAGTTTGTGACTTAGTTTGTGTAACCCGGCGGTTTGCATGAATCCTGCAAATTCTGCAAGCCTTAAGATACTGTCCTTTTGAAGGCCTTTTTTTTTGCTAAAAACTGAACAGCAAACTAGAGAAATTCCATGCTGTATTAGCTGATAGTGGAGATAAAAATTTAATTCAAAGCCAATTGTTTTGAAAAAAAACAGGCTGTGTGTGTTTTCAAGTCATGGTGATCACTCTATAACTAATGTCCCAGCCAGTTTTGCAGGAGTTGGTTTGTTTTCATTTTGGAGTCAGCTATGTAAACAGTAATTCTTTATAATAGTATTTACTTGCTAGTGAGAAATATAGCCAGGTTAAACATTACATGTCTATCTTTTTTTTCTTTTTAATGATTTCTCTTTGTTTTAGAATTAATTTTGCTGGGCAAAGCTAATTTGAAAACACAAGCCAGATGCCAGGGAAGAAAACATCTCAAAGGTTCTATACTTGGAAAATGCATATTCCTTTATTATTAGCTCCCATAAAATCAGCAGCCTGTGTTTTCCAGCTTGGCTTCTCAGAAAAACAAGTGCTTTTAATAGCTAAAAAATTAAGCTAAAATAGATATATGGGAAAGAAAATATATGACAATATTGTTGTTTTCTGCAACAGTGTTTTTATAAAACCCAAAAAGCTTGATTCAGAGGAGTTAAATATTCAGAACCAATGATGGAATCTCATAGGTTTTGAGCAGGTTCTTATTTTATATGATACGTTGTGAGTCTGAAAAGTAAAACTGGTATATGATTTTGGACATTGTATTTAATTATTGTTTCCAAAAATGAAAGGGAAAACAAATATCCATTTAAATAGAAAAACAAGTTATAAACATTCATTTCCTGATTACCATTCTTAACTTTGTACCACAGCTAAAAAGTATTGCTTGAACGGGTTAAAAAAATAATAATTGGTATTTGTGTAGGCAGATTGCAGTTTTGTTCCTTGAGATAATTTCCAGGTTAACTTTCTTCAAAGACCATTTGCATTCCAAAGTCAATATTTTTGCTTGTACATTTCTTTAACAGTTTGCAAAAATGTCTAGACTTATATTTCAAAAACCCTTCTTGTGTTCCAGCTACATGAATAAGCACATTTTTTTTGCTTAAATCTAACATTTTCTAGCAGATTAGGTATTTAGGAATGTTAAACCTTCCACATTGTCAGTAAATCTCTCATTCACAAGTTCGTGAAACTGTAATGAAACTAATAGGTATGGCAATAATATCTCATTAATTATATAGCAAGGTATTACAAACAGGCAGAAGAGAAGGCCACGCTAGGTCTGACTGTTTCAGACAGGAGCAGGGCGTTCCTGCCAGCAGGCTATCTGCTTTTCAGTTACATGTCTAAATTAGGGAGCCTCTCCTCCAGCCGTAGTTCATGGAAGGAGCTGTGTTCCAGCTCTCAGCCCCTGAGAAAGTGCCAGCACTACTTTGTGGACTCTGCCTTTGGCCACCTGGTATGAGATGTGCAGAGCAATGCTGGGGTAGCAATGACAGCAGACAGCAAAACCTGCTCAGAGCTCTGCTGGGTGCTGGGGTTACACAGATCCCGCTCCAGCACAGTCACAGCTGAATGCCACACATATTCACAGCTCACCAAGTCCTTCTGTGGGGCCTCCAGAAGGAGCACAAGGCATTTTTGGAGTAAGGTGTCACCAGAATTGAGGCAAAGTGTGCCACTTGAGAAAATAAGTTATTCTTGGCATGTTTCATCCTTCAGGCTCGTTGTTATTCAGGACCCAAACATGGAGGCTGACTGACAGCAGCAAGGATTAGAAGAGCTGCTAGCATGCAGCTTTGGATTGAAGGGGGAAAGGCGGAACCCTGCTTTTCTGGCTTCAGCCTTCTTGAAGACGAGTTTCAGCAATGGGCTTTAAAGGCAGAGCTGGCAATGATGGAAGGAAAACACACATTTGCGATTAGAGTGGTGACTCTATGTGTCTTCTGGAAAAATTAAGCCACACTGATTGAAATTAACTGTCTATTAAAGACATAAGCAGTACTGACTTTGTAAGGAACACTTTCACCTGAGTTTCTATTGTCAAGCTGGAAAACCCCTGTGACACTTGCATACCTAATATTCAGAAAAACAAAAACAAAAACAAAAAACAAAAACAAAAACAAAAACAAAAACAAAAACAAAAACAAAAACAAAAACAAAAACAAAAAAAGTTTGTGTTGTTTTCACGGACACAAGGCAAGATAAAATGACCCTGACCAAACCCCCAAGGTCCACCATTTTGACTCACTGCCTGGATGAGTGGTGTTCTTTCCAGGCCTTTTAATTTATACTCCTGTCTCCTCCTCTTTCCACTTTTATTTACCTTTTTACTCAGATAAAGGTAAGTGTCACTGCTCAGATTGTGTACTGAATTGGTCTTCAAATCTTTATCACCATCTCCATCTTCCGTAAGATCTGGCCTTCCACAAGGAACAGTTCTTTTAAGAAATTTCCCTTCATATCTACCTCATTCTTATTCCTCACATCACGCTCTGTCTAAATTAGTTTCCTCAGTCTGGTCTCCATTTATCTTTTTCCTATCTTAGAGACTATAAGCACTTCAGGGCAAGGAATGTATCTTATACCACATTTGTAAAATGATATGTACATTTACAGCTGTCTATAAATGACTTTTTAGTACTGGAAGCAAAATCCTTCAATCCCTAAACAGGCAAAAGTCTTTCCTTCCCACATGAATTTTACTTGGGGTAAGTCAGACAAACGCAATGGCCACTAGTATAGTAGTAGTAGTAATAATGGCTTAGTGAATTGATAGTTTATTAAAACAGAAATTCTGGAATCAGTTCTGCAAAGTTAAAAAAACCTGACAGCACTGCCTATTTTATGCAAAGTATAGCAAAAGAAGGAAATTATTCTCAACACACTGCTCTAGTAGGTCAAAGTAAACTATTCCTCATCTGGATTTTAAAGCTCTTGAATAAGATCAAGGTCTTGAGGGACTCACTCTGTAAGGGAAGTATCAGCTTTCATGAAGACTGTCTTCCAATTAAAATTTTATGTACATACCTTTATGTTAAGGGACATATGGTCTAGTAAAAAAACTGTCTTTTAAGATCAAAGTATCTTTCCAATATGACTATATGCACATGCACACACACACACACACACACACACACACGTATCCCCACAGTTTGAGGCTTTTTTTTCAAAGTTTATTCATAGAAATTCTAGACTTGCCATTTATTTTCTGAGGTTTCTGTGGTTGTTGTTGTCAGAGGTACCAATACAGCAATGAAGTGAAGGAACACATATCTCATATTTTCTACGTGCGGGCTTAAAAAATCCAGACTTCTGTAGATTTTTCAAGCATTGGTTACTTTACAATTTCCTTCCTCCTCTTCCATTTTCAGCCTTTGTCTAGATTGTATGCATGCCAGACATAATTTTCAACAAAGAAATATTGAAGTAGGAAATACTTCACAGTATTCTCTTGATGTTGAGTCTGCAAATTCTGTAGCGTAAATCTTCCACTTCAAAGATATGCTTAAAGAGTAGGAGCCATTAGGGAGGACAGAAATACTGCAGGCTGGAAGTTGAACCTACACCATCCACTTTTTGTATGAGGACCATGACAAAGTTACATGCAAAAAAAGTCAGCCTTGAGATACTACAAGATGCAAGAAACCGACACAAACGAGAACAACAGTTGTCTGATGTGTGAAACCGGAACAAAGAAGGGACATGAAAAAAAATGATGGCAGTAGTTCATTGCTGGAAGGAATTGTCAAATCCTGGTCACAAGAAAAGGCAAATATCTGAATCAAAAGAATAAGGGTCTAATTCCTTTTGACATAAAATTGTGTGCTGTCTTGGATAATTTTTCAGTATTCCTGGGCTGTGAGACTTAGCTTTACTTTCATGGAAAGGAGAATGAGGATTTCATAATCTCTGTAAAATCAGAGAGAAACATGTGAAGAGACACACTCTAATGTCTCTACTGCTTATGAAAAGTCATGCTTATACCCATATAGATTTACTGAGGATTACTCTTTTTTCATTTGCTAATTTTACCTTTTCTTAAAATATTTTTAGATAGGGTTCTACTGAAACTCATTTTAAGACAAAATTATTATGAGGAATATAACAATCTTAATTTCAAATCCTGCTCTATGCCATCATTGACTCAGATTCTCCAGCGACCTTCCTTGCATTGGGGCAGGATGGGCTGTTCAGTCTGAGCTCAGGAGAATTTCTGGAGGCTGAAAGGCTGCTTGTGGGGACATGTGTACAAGAGCAAACCCAACCAACATTCGCAGTTGTTTCTTGTGTAATAATGCAATGAATGAAAAACAGGACATTTTTTCAATTTTTTAAAGTGCCAAGTCTACTATATAAATTATAAAGACTGCAAAGGAAGCATATGTTTTTGTTTAATATCAGGAGTTTATATTAAAGTGCAATGCCAAAGGATTGAGTTATTTGTAGTTTAGGGGCGTAGGATTAGAGTTTGGAAACTGTCTTGCCTTGAAATTAGGTTTTTATGATTGTTGAGATCTTTATAGTGTTGACAGGATAAATAATATCTGACCTTGGTGGGATCCTCCATTATTCTCACTGTTTCATCTTTTAATTTTTAAATTTTTTTAAAAGTTCTTTTCTAGAAAGAATGGCAAATTTTGTTTGGTATGAACCAATTACATAGTCTTAATTATCTCAAAATCAAAAATGCCCTGTTCATATCTTTACAGCAGAAAAATACTGTATAAGGCACATTAAACCACTATGAACCTTTCTTTACCATTCCTTGAAGAATGAGAGGACTGAAAAATTGCTTGTCAATTTTTTTCTGGTACTGGTCTGTGGATCAATATATGAAATTGTGGACATCAGACAAACTTACATTGCCAATTCCTGATTGAAGTTCGATTTAAATTATTCTGTTTATTAATTTATTTTTTTTTTCCTGGTCTCACAGTGTTCTTGGACAATGTTTTATTGTGTGTTCAAGCAGATGCTAATTATAAAGCTCAACTTCAGCAGCATTATTGGGGAGGTGACAAAGGAGGAAAGTAAGAACATAAATGTCTTTGCAAGGACTGTTGGAATTCAGATGCCTACACTAAGCTCAACATCCTGTCTCTGATAAAGGCCAGTAATAGAAGCCTAGAGGAGGGTATGAGCAGGATAAGGATATGTTGGTGTTACCATAGGGTGTTGCTGACCCTTAAAGTGATATTTCTGAAGCAAAGAGGTATCTTGGACTGTTGTAGACATCAACAGATTTCTCTTCCATACATTTCTCTAGTTGCTTTACAATTTTACAAGAAAAGTGTTCCAGAGATGTGAAAAAAATATTCCTCTTTGTTTGTTGGGAAGCTTATATTTCCTGCTTTCATTTCATGCTTCCTGGTCTACGCTACAAGGTAAGGCAGAAAACTGCCCTAAGACTAAGCCCTGAGACTTCTCTTTTCTGATAAAAGCTCTGATTCATGGGAATTAGAAAAAGGCAATGGTAAAAACTGCATTTATTATTTATTAGGAGCCAGATCCAAAACCCACTGAAGGAATTTCACTGGTGAACTTATCTTTCCTGGTGATACCTCATATAATCCAAGATTTACCTTTTCATGGCTGTGTTACATCATTGGCTGTAAATATCTGGAAAAGATAAGCCTGAACTCCACTTCTTGATAACTGAGGGAAAGAGATGAGAAACAGAGGTGGCTTCAGCTAGTGGCTTCTGTCTGGTATAGGACACATTTACTCCACGGAGAAGTGAATAATAAATCGGCCTGCTTCTTTGCAAAATTTTCTACATTTTTATTGATTTCATTGATTTCATTGCTTTTTTACCCCTACACTCCTCTGACATTATTATATTAATACATATTTGGCAGTACAAAACAAATCTAAATTTCTGAAGGCCAAAAGCCTTTGTGAGATATGTATAAGCAGAACTCACTTTTCTGAGGTGTTTTCAGTAGAAAAATGCATTTAATCTGCAACAAGAAATTACTTCAATTCATTGATGTGTTTACTGCACAACAGTGTCTTAGACTCCACAAAGGTTTGATAATTTTTTGGCATTTTTTGACAAGAGATGGA
>VZTG01009883.1:1807657-1888339 GCA_013397845.1 Melanocharis versteri
TTTTTTTTTTTTTTTTTTTTTTTTACTTTTTATTGTTTCCTTTCTAATTTCCTGCACTACAGAAACAACTATCACTGTGATAGACAGCACAGATGAATATTGTGTTCTCATCTGACACTGGAAGAGTCTCCTGCAGGATAATGATGAGATGGCATCAAAAAAAGTGTGTTTTAGCAGAATGATAGGGTAGCTTTACCTCTAAAAGAGATGGAATTAAACTTCGATATAAAAGATCCATGGTGTTATTTTGTTTTCCTTTTGCAGCAGAAACCTACACAGGATATTTATATAACATGCTGTTCTGATTACATCTCATCAGGTCTCCCAGACTTACATATGTTCATGTTCCTCATGTGGTCACGGGCCTGATCTTATAGTGGGAAGCATTTTGCTCCCTCAGTTCCCATCCTGCTGTCTGTCCATTTATGAGGGAAGAGAGGACTGTTTCACACTTTGCCCAGAGGGCTAAGCTTGACTAGGGCCCAAAAGTGAGACTTCAGCCTGATGCCCTGAATTATTTGTGTCCTTTGGACACAATTACATTCAGGATTAAGGCTGGGTTCCTCGCCTGGTGAAACACTTCCACCTACTTTCTTTAAAACACAAGTAGCAGAAATACTATCCGCGTTGTTGGCTTCTTCCACATAAGGCCTGTGTCAGCATGTGTGTGAAAGGATCACAGTCATTTATTCTGAGGAAAATCCAGTTAATACCAGCAACACTCAGTGAAGCACTCCTATCACTGGCCACCTGTTCAAAGCTGGGCTGATGCTCCACTCTTCTTGTCAAAATCAAGTAAGAGAGGAGTCAATTGTACAGTGAGTGAGGCATTCTTTTAAAAAGCAAGACCATGGAATCAATTTCTTCCTCCAAGTAATGATTCTGAATTTTTAACCAATGACCAGAATTTTGGGGAATCTTTTCTAAGGATTATATTTATAGATGAAGCTAAAATACTCAGCACTTCAGGTCAGCCAATTTTTTACATGTATCCTTTAAAAAAGTATAAAAAACTTTAAAATAAATCTTATTTTAAATTTCATTGGTATTTCAATTTCTCTACAATCCAGTACTGTACATGTTTTTGCTGTCCCAATATTACATGTCCAACCTAATATCCCTGTCACAAATTTCATTATCCCTCTAGCCACAAAAATTTAATCTCAGATACATCAATAGGAAGCAAAAGAGAATTTAACAGAGCTCTAGCAATTATCTTCAAAGTATTAAAATTTTCCTCAGGTAGAAAATAAAATATTTTTTTATCTCCTGATCTCCTGGAGACACACTGAATGTTGGTTAGCATTACAAAGATTTTTTTTTTTTTTTAACTTCACTGTATCTACAGCAGCAGCCATTAGGCATCCTGTAAAGAATTAAATCTGAAGTCACAACATATATTTCCAAAGACTTAGCAGAAGTTCTCCCAATGCCATTCTACCTAAAAGGTTCTTATTGGAAATGATGAAAATGCAGCTCAAAATAAAGCTTTCCATAATGAGATTATCATAAGTGAGATATTTTATAAAAACTATTTTAAAGTTAAAATACAGACAAATAAATGCATCATAAAATTTCATTTCATTTCCCTATCATTTTTTCATAAATGTAATAGAAATAGAGGACAAAAAAAATGAAGAAGGATGAATCAGATTAAAATAAAAATACACCAAAGAATTAGCATATGTTCCAGGTTCTATTGAACCAGGCCCCTTTCATATATCATTCAAAATGAAAATAGGCAAAAGGCAACCAAAATTGATTTAATATTTCATGGTGTAAAGACTTAAGATAACATTAGGAATTAAAATGAAAACTGTGTAGAGATGAAGGACAAAATATTTTGTGGTGGAACAAAAAGGCATGAGGAGATTCGCCTGCAAAATGTAGAATATTTCTACGTAAAATTTTTTTGTAAGTCAATTTGAATGTAGTAAAAAAGAAAATTCTGCAATACCTCAGACCTACTCCTTATGCTGTCTTCCCAGAATATTTGATGTGTTGTTCATTTTCTTAGCCATTGCCATTGCCAAACATACCTGCAAGCTGGCTTGGTAAACACAGTTTGTCACCAGACTATGTCATCGTTTATTATCCGATCAAAACGGTCTAGAAGGGACAGTTAGCATTTCTACAGTAAAATGTGTGGTTAAATAAACTTTGATTTCTTTCTGGAAGCAAAGGTTAGAAAATCAAATTTCCAACATTTTTACTGTATAAATTTCATTTTGAAAGTTAGGTATGCATGTTTTAATAAAAATTATTGGGGAAAATATTTTACTGATGTTTTGATTTATCGGTTTTCATCAGAGATTTTGCCAGAACTTTTTCTCAGTTTAATTTTCAGGTTGCATCTAAATATACTGAATTTTTCTTCCCCTTCCATCTCATAAAAGGCAGTATCAATAGACAATGTTGATGAAAAGAAGAAAAAAATATTTATAGCTCAAAACTGCTGCAGAGAATCCTTAGTCCTATGTAAGTCAAATGTGTTTTGATCAAAATCTTCAGACAGGACTTTTTAATGAAATGAAAGCAATTTTTAATTGAGCCCTTTACGCCAGACTTCCTTTATTCTGTTGAAACACATTACTGTTCTCATCTATCTCACATCAACAAGAGATAAGGGTGGGGTTTGCCTACAGGATCTTGCTGTAGTTCTTAGCCACCGTATCAAAACTATAAAACGACAATGCACAGCAATGTGCAATTAGTTTCGTAAAATTAGGCCAACAAATGCCAGTTGTATTACTCTTTAATAGGCAAAAAAAGCCTGAAACCACTTGTTTAAATCTTGACAAAGTCAATCAGTATCATGATATTAGCATGTAGGGAAAAGTGCACTTAATTAAATTTTCATGAGATTTGGAGCCACTCATCTTCATCACCACTCTCTCCCTGGCAATAAGATTTCGGATACAGCTTGTCTAAATCAGTCATGTGGTTTTACGTTTCTTAGTGTTTTACCAGGTGTGCAACTGATTGCCTGAATTAACTCCTTTTTTCAGTGTATTTCTCAATGGACAGTGGGATCAGAGATCATTCACGCTGTGACTGTGGGTGACAAGGTACAATGCAAGAGGCTTTCTTATGCAAGGATGAAACTGAATATAATTACAAAGGATGAGGTTTCACAGCCAAGGGGTGATGTGAGTCAGAAGCACATGGGAAACATGTCACTTTTAGGTACACTTGAGAGTAAGAGGGGGCTGCAGGAAGTGGTTTAAGTGATTGCAGGCAGGACTGAGTTCTTCGAATCATTGAAGAGTCTGTGGTTTTCTATGGTATTGGACACATATGACCTGCACTTGTGTTTCTGCAGCTGAGAGCACTTTTTTTCATAGCCAGGGGAAAACAGTTATTAAGGATCAATACAGAAGTGTCTAATCTTTCAGGTACATGTGTTAATCACTAAGAAGACTAAGAAGGTGTTGTCTGTACTTCCCTGACACTGGATTTGCTGCCATGGCCATATTTCACTATCCCTGTCAGGAGTGTTCATCCAGTACCAGGAACAGCTTCTCTTCCTAAACCTTGCTTTCCCTCCGTGGTGTGTGCAGGGCTGCAAAGTGCTTGCATGACAGCAACAATCTGTATCCTTATTCTTAGATCCTACTTATCCTGTCATGCACCCAGCAGAGATTTCTGCCACTGTACCTTTCAGCCATAAAAGATTTGCATTTGGCCTGGCAGCCACAGTGTCTGTTCCTCTCCTTCCCTCCTCTGCCTTTTGGGCCATAAAAGGGCAAGGATGGCAATGGGCAGGTCCACGGGTGAGGAATCAGCGCTAGCAGAAATCATCATTGACAACTTCAGAGGCGTGCTCTAGCACCTTCCGAGACAGCCCTGCACAGCAAAGAGCTTTCCTGTGTCATCCGAGGTCTCAGCCCCTCAATCCCAGTGCAACCCCATCCACCTCTCCTCGCGCCAGCTGTCACAGCTCATTGCACGATCCTGTCCGCAAGGTATCTTTCTGTAAACACCAGAGACTGCTTAGTGAAACAATATTTACTGTTTCTTTGATTTGTAAGACTGTTCCCATAGGCACTAAAATGACCTCCCGCTGTTTAGGGTGTGGTGCAAGGTGTGGATACAACCTGAGGTTCACCGTTGTTTTTGTTGAAAAGACAAAATAGTTGTGGTAGAACTGAGGAAAAACCACAACAAAACGTGGGAATTGTCCACATCTGTGCTAGAGATGTGATGTTATTTTCCATGTGTTATGTATCTTTATACATCAGAGCCTATTATTTGAAGCTGTCACTTGAGACAGGCTTTACAGTGAAAAAGATAGTACTCTATTTTGTACCCCAGCTCCCTCCAACTCTTATTCTAATTCTGTATTTATTTTTCATAAGCTGAGGCAAGAGTGAGACCTGCTATGAGAACATATCTCTCTTAAAACTATAAGGAATGGAATGCTTTATGTAAGTACCAATTCTTGCTAGCTCAAAGGGAGAGTTAGGAGGCAGGAACCAGCCCTACATAAAACAGGCTACAGAGACCTAGCTGTGTAAAGTTGAAAGAAACTGTCCCAGAAAAAGAAAAGCCAATAAATGACTAGATGTAGAATAGCAAAAGGAGGAAACCAACAGAAATGAGGGTCACAGAGGTATGAAACTGAATTACTTTGTGAGTGTTAATACCACAGCACTTGCCCTTTATTCATAACACTGTAGATTTAGCTCCTCCCTAGGATACAGTATTTTTCCATACAACTCATTTGTTTTAAGATTTCATAGTCCCCTCTCTAGTGTGAGATGCAATGAGTGGAACTATTGTATAGGATTACTCTGCACAGCTAAATAGTTCTTGGTTTTCAATTTACTGGCTGTTCTTCAGAGACGTGTAAAGCAGTACCTCTGTATTAGATCCTGAAAAGCCCCCTGGTTAATATTATATAAATGCAAAATATTATATTATTTTAAAGCATGTTAAGACTGGAACGCAGAAGGATGAATACATTTTTGGTTTTTTTATTTTCCGTGGAGAAGAAACTGAAGCTGAAAATAAAATATGGTTCCTGGAGAGCCAGCCTACTGTATACAGAGGATGGGGAAACTGAATGAAACCCATTCACAGTAGGTTAAAGTTGGCCACAGGAGCAGCTGACATTGGAACATTACTAGAGAGACCATGTTGTTGTGAGTTTATTGACGGCTTCATGGACAGCAGAAACAAACAGAGCACTGGGTTTTAATTTTAGGGTATATTTGTACCCTACTAAACTAGAGACCCCAATGACGTCTGTCTCCAGTAACTGGCACCTGGTCTGTTTTTTTAAACAAAAACTGATAAAAGCTGATTCAGCACTGAGGAGGTGCACCATACAGCATGTACGTTGTCTTCATTTAAGCTATCAAAAAACACTACTTTCAAGCACTACTGATATAATCTTATTTATACCTATTTTGATTGCATTTCGAATAATTCAGCTTTGAAAGTAAGAGGTCCTCTCCTATGATGGCAGTCTAAAGATACTGGCTGAATTCTCCAGCTTCCTTAGCACTGTATGCCTGCAAAGGGACAGCACAGCTCTGGTGAGAACTTGGTGCATGGTTACAGAATTTTCAAACCATAGCAAAGCAGAGTGAGTGTTGAGAGCACATTGCCTGTGCCAGATGGATGCCTGTAATCCAGTGAATGTCAATCATGTTTTTTTCCTGAAAGTGCTATCCTTCCTTGATTATTACTAGGAGTCAGGATGAGGACTTCTCAAGAAAGAGCCTGGCAGCACTGAAGAGTCAAATTGATGTAAATATTCTTTGCAAGTGTTTACACAACTCAAACTGATTTGAATCTTTAATTTGAAAAGTATTTTTTAAGTAGTCAGTCTCTTGTAGTTTTTCATGCTATTTAACTCCAAACTTGCTGCTTTTGGCTGCTAGGGCAGCTAAGTGACACATACAAGGGTAGCCTGTCTCATGCAAGTTCTTTGTGGATTGGTTTTCTTCTACAGACTAGCTGCAAAATATGAATATTTCCCTTTTTATGAATGAAAGGGAGAATGAATCTCCCTTTTAAGCAAACCTTTTAGGTCACATCTTCAGGCTACTTGGTTTAATTGGGTTTTGTAACTCAAAGGAATGACAAGAATACTTATAAGCAGTTTATAAGCATAAATAAGCCGTGCATAGTTAGCAGGAGTCAGTACTAGCTATGTTCAAAAACTGGTGGTAACGAACTTAAGCAAAATTTCTTTTCCATAATGAATTCTTAGCACTATAAATTCAGAAGTAGAATAAACGACGGCTAAACAGAGGAATTACCTAAGGCCAGAGGGGTTACCTAAAACCAAAGTGGCATGTTTTTGAATAAGGGAACCACATGAACTCCTGAGAGAAGTTGGTGTTCGCTTTTTGTATTATGATCTTGATGGGAGAGCATTTACACAGACAGAAATGTAAGAAACTCAATATATGCAAAAGGATCAAGTGTTATTATTGCATACAATCCCTTTTTTTCCGTAGATTTTCTGTAAATGTGAACTTTCTTTTTCACAGTTGCCACCTTCTCCAAGCACAGGAGAAAACTATACCTTGTGCCTGGTGTAACAGATCTTCTAACAGGAAAAGAAAGTATTTTAGTCTCAATAAACAGTATTTTTGGTTTGTGCCAAAATTAAAGTTGCCCACATGACAAATCTCCTCTCCAAAATTCTTTCAGAGATACTTCAATACAGGATATTATCAGACTAAATAAAGACAATAAACTTTATTAGCTAGAATAGAGTATAAATGTACTGAAAAATATTTTCAAGAAGAGACAAAGTAAATCATTATTTTAGACCTGGGATATTCCAACAAGGCCCAGGCAGGATAGTGTTTTTATTTAGAAATATTAATCCTCAAACATCCATTTTCCCAAATGAACTATTTACTGTCTTACATACCAAGCATATTTTTCTGTTCATCTAGTGTTCATTAGTTAATTCTAATTTCCTTTTCTTATTCATTATTCATTTATACTTCACTTTTATTTGATGAGAATTTCCCTACCAGAGATTGATCATTCATTTCAGTTTTAGATAATCCAAAATAATGCTGTGTTGGTTAATTGTAATTATTCTGGTATGTCACATGCTATTTTTCCTGAATGAATGAATTTTGTGATTATAATCTGAACAAAGGCTTAAAGAGGTCAGCAGAGTTTGAGTTTCCCAGGAACACGCACTCATTTAATGAGCAGTTAAAGATAAAAACTGCATCCTGAGGATGCTGACATCACTGTCTTAATGGTCCATGTGGGAAGAGGCAGGTCTGTTTCATTCTGGCACCTTGAAGGAAAAAAATCACTTACACAACAGGTTGTATTTTAATGTCTATGGACCTTGAAACAGATGGACTAAATTTTTTTTGAAGAGGGTAAAATTTCTCACTGAATCAAAGGAAAGGATGCCAGGCTGTATAAAGCTGCTTTGAATTACTATATCACAAATTCAAGGCCATAAAACAATTTAGTTTCCTAATTTCATATCTTTTGATTATTTAACTTGGAAGCCTAACTTCCTAACTGCATTGGATAACTTTGATATGATCTGATTAAGGTTTCATGGTAAAAATCTCTACTTGTAGCTGTAAAACCCTGAGGGGTTTTCTTTTCACAGAAGTTATCTCTTTTTCTGAAAGATAAACAGTTTGTTTGGAATGTTGGTAGAATAACTAAAATTATCATGTGGTAGCTGTTACTGTGTTCTGTGTGTGTTTTAACCATTTTAGTAACCTATAAACTGCAAAAGTGAAAAAAGATGCAAAGTGACCACACGCTCAACCCCATCATTTTCTAGGCACTTCTGGAATATTAGTCACATTGGCAGGTGATCTTTGTTCAATGTTTAGCAGAGAAATAGCATCTTTCAATTTCTTTTCTCTTTTGCATCTAATAAAGGAACAGTAGGCTTCTGAACCTTTACCTTTGCAGAGTGTTTTTAAGCTTATGCCTGAAGTCCCCTTAACATCTGTTACAACTTAATCCATAGCACACTGTTAGCTTTCTCCACAAAACAATAATGTAATTATTTCAATTAACAAAGCATCAAAAAATTTCTTTAGTTAACCTGTGCTGCTGTCTTCCCAAAACCTACTGCTTAGCCTCTCCAGGAGTGAGAATGAATTTGAGAAAAGAGATATTGACAGGTTATGCTGGACTGTTTGTTTCTTTCTTTAGCTGTGTGTCAACACAGAAAGAAGGGTTCCTGGCACAGATGAGTAATTTTTTTTTACATTTTTTCCAGGATAATATTTTTTAAATGCTCTGTGAACAACTTCTGGATTCTCAATATGTCAGAAGGTTTCTGGAAAATGACAAAGAAGCCACACATTTACACTCAGGAAGCAAGCAAGTCAACAAACACAATTATGTAGAGAAATAAATACATGCCCAAAATTTAACTTAATTTTTAGCTGCAAAAGGCAAAAAACTGACAACTCTGCAAAATATGTTATGTGGGTATTTCTGGAAGGGTTAGACTATTGCTCAAATGAAATAATTTTAAAAACCCTGCTCTGAGACACATTGAAGATTAAAAGAAATCACCAGTCATTCAGACTTTTTTCTAGACTAACTCACAGAAACTGCTGAAGACGTTTAGTTACGTTCCAAAAGTTCTTTTTTTTTCCCTTGAAAAGCTCTCACCTCTGAATCTTCACAAGGAAAAGTCATCCACAGGGTTCTCAGAATTTTGCAGTAACAGTTAAGTTTTCCAAAAGATCAGTGAGTTATCTATATTTGTGCTAGTAATTTTTTTAAAAATCTATTTACAGAGAGCTTTGATAAAATGTTTTCACTGGGTAAAGAAAAACTAAGCTCTTCTGTTCTATGTTGTCCTTTAATTTTCCAATAGTTCTAATTATGCCCAGTAAAAGCTGGATGAATGGCGAAAACGACATGTTAAATTATTGGCCTGAGGTCTAGATGTGTGATTTTCTCCGATTTTTATGTTTTTTCCTGGAACTCCAGTTGTTTTCTGGTTTTCAGGTTCCAAGATTTAACATAATTTCCATGTTTTTTCTCTATTTTGAGTTAGATTTTCTTTTTTTTTTTCTGGTCAAAGGAGGAAAAATTATTCTATTGGTTAAAACATAATACAAACAAAAAGAATTCTAAATATAAATCATCATTTCTCAGCCCCAGACACATAATAAAAGTTTAATGTTGATGTTCAATTGTTCTGTGCATAACAAATATTTCCAGACAGTGCTGTCCTTCCTCATCTTTCTTCCTAGGGAAAGATATGATGTTCTTTGACCAGAAGACTAATGCCATCCTCTCAAAGTCTTCTTTTAAAATTATTTGCTGTCAAAACCCCTCAGTTTCTAAAATAAGTGATTTTCAAACTATAGCCTGGGGTCCCTGAGGAAATCCCCTGGACCACAAGTGATGCACAGAAGGTAACTAATAAAAATATGCCTACCGAAAGCTTGCCTTCACTAACCTGAGACCTGCTTCCTCAGTGGAAAGATATCTAGGGTGTGCTTCTTGTAGACAAAATCTGTATCTAGGCAACTTAAATTGTTTGTAAATAAACTTACAGGATGAAACAAATTTATTGTTTATTTTACAATATATTCGCATAAGTATCCTTATATAAAGTACATTAGCAAGAAAACACAGAACAAAACCCTGTATTTGTAGACTACATTAAACTTTGGTTAAGAGTGGATTGAGCCTTACTGGTCAATTCTTACAATGCTGCTCTATGGAGATGATGAATTCCAAGACAGCCTTTGCAGAATACATTGCCTAACTAAGTGCAAAGCTTCAGGTCATTTGACCAATATCTGGCTATGTGTAAATAAAAGTTTAGGTCTTAAAGAGAGAATCCATATCCAGGAATTAATCTGCACATGGGTTCATAAATTAAATCCACACGACAAAAATTCCAAATTATAAAAATAAAGTTAATCCCATTTTGTAGCCAGTACTGCAAAGAATTCCAATGTGTACCCTCTGTGTTTCAGTAGTTGCGATGCCTCCAGAAGTCCATGTGAGCGCCTCCAAACTGAGTGCTAAAAACTGACTGAATCTTAGTCACAGATGACTTAACTTTTGTCATCCCTTGGCATAATTCTGTTACCACAGAGACAATCAATTCGTCTGAATCAATGCAGTCTGAACAATGGAGTAAATGGAACTCTTCACAGCAAGAAATATTCAATTTCATTCCTGAGCGAAGACAACTCAGATTGTCTATTCTGTCTGCCAAGCAAGACAATTCCATTGTTCGGGACTTAACAGGCATTGTGGCAAAGGACATGAAAACTCTTTTTCTTTCCAGCAATGCTAGGGCACAGAACTCTGAATCATAAATCTCAAAAACTATTTTACATTAGATCTTGTCAAACTTGAAACAAAATGCTTGCCATCATGGCTTGGTCACGTCTCTTCGCTCCGATTGTCAGAAACCAAATATCCATATTTTCATATTTCTGTGCGAAGCAGCTACAAGAACAGAGAGTAAGATACTAATAATATTGATTTAAAAAGAATAATAATTTTCTTTATGATCACTTGGGAATCTTAGTGCCTGATCAATATTCTTTCTCTAAAACAAACAAAAAAAAAAAGGAATTCCTGCTTTTATCTTCTTTGCCCTTCTAGTTTTGTCCTTTCAACTATTTCCAAAAGAAGTTGTAGTTAGATAAGACACTGTTTACTCCATCCTTAAACACAATTATGTAACAATATTATTTATGAGTAAAAAAATAAATCAATAAGTATCAATAAGCAAAGATCATACTTTTTTCTTAATAAGCATAAATTCACTATTTATAAAATTCATGCCAGTCATCCATGTATTTTCAATGACTGAAAATTTTAGACTCTATAACTCTATCACTCTTCAACAGCAAATGATTTTTTTATTTACAGTCAATGGATGAAATAATATTGTTTTGGAGTATTAAAGAAAATTGGTGTGAAAACTCTTTTGGGTTATGTTGCTTAGATCTTGCAAAAATATTTGTATGCAGAAAACAATATGTTTTTTTCTTTTTCGGAAAGGACTAAATTTTCCTTAGATATGTAAGTGTACCAGTTAAACTCCATTCCACAGTTTTTGTTCAGTTTGCCTTATTTATGAAGGCAGATTTTCCAATGTAAAGGCAACTACAGGGCTGAAATTATTAAATAGGTATCTGAAATATATTCTGGTGGCTCTCATATTTTGAAAGATACTATGGTGATCCCAATACCGTTTAACTAATGGGAGCTTTATAGTACAATATTCACCATAGTTATTAAAAGCATAAAGTATTGAAAGACATGAACTTTACCAGAGCAACATTTTTGTGGGGAGTAAATCTTTTACTTTTGAAAAATAAATATTTCTTCAATCACATATTACAGACATTTTAACCACAGATTTCTGAACAGCACATCTGTTGCTATATCCACAGTGACGCATCATGTGGTGACATGTCCCATCTATTTATGTCAATTAGGCCACTTTGCATCAGTAAAACACCATGCTTAAGAGAATAGGGAATTCTTATAATAAAGAGGAATATACATGTAACTGGGAATATGCATGTTTTTGTGCATTTGCCAAATAGAAAAAAGAAATTTCTTGGATCTTGTTCTGATTTCAGTGGCAGTTTTGGCCTGTCAGGGGCAGGATGTGGACTCATGAAGGAAAAAATATGTGTATGTGGTATGAATGCAAGGGAATTATTCTATTTTATAATGGAAGTGCAGCAAGTAAAATATCTACATATGTAAGGGTATTGATGTCTTCCTGTCTACATTTAATATTACTGTCCCATTATATGTCTGCTTTTGATATCCAAATTCTTCTAGTCTTCCTAAGGGAACAGCAGTTTCTGAGATTATTTTAAACGTGATCTGCTGTTACTTGTTTCCTATTTAAGAGGTATTTCTGATTTCTTGGAATGTTTTCAAATGGTTTCTGGCTCAAAACCAAAAACCTTGTCCTAAAAATATCGAATTCTTTTGAGTTCAGTCAGTAGTATTGACTGTTAGAATCACTGAAAAGTTTTTAACAATGTGATGGTTTCTTCACTGAAAGTCAGACAATATAGAAAAGAGAGATTAAAGTCAGTTAAGCCTGCATAATATCAACCATGCACTGCTCAAAATGAAAAATCAATTACACAGATCTAAAGTAGGCTAGAAATTTCTCAACCTATAAATGAGTGATCAAGAGAAGACAAAAAGACTTATAGCCTCTTAAAAATTCACCATTGAGTGTTTCATACATGGTTTAAATAACAACTTGAAATGCTGTTTTTCAGGCAGACATGGCAGAGTAGCCCAAAAGTGAAGCAGCAAGAGGCTTTGTTAATATATGCTGTAATCTTCCTTCCAAACTCAATTAACTTTCTCAGAAGTGAAAGACTGTTCTAAGCTTTTTTATAAAGTGACATATCCAGCAGAAGACAACCTAGCTATATAAAAAAATGTAATAAAACAAATCTGTTGCACATTTGAGATTAATCTTAGGAACATCAGCTTACTTTTCTACTTGCTATGTTTAAGCATGTTTACCTTCAAAATGACCTTACTGCAAACACACCTAGCTCTTGCAGAGTTCATGAGCAAATTTTGAAAATATGCATAAAGTAATTTAAGAACATAAATTCTGCCCTGTAAGACCCTAAAAGTAAATAAAAATATTTTCAATTTACATCAAAGCTTGCCAGCATAAATAAAATTGACACTGGCAAATTCCCTCTCTTCTATTCCATGGACTTCACTTTCAGAAGAATGGTTCTTTTTGCTGCTCATTTACTTCATTGCAAAGTGACTATGAAATGCTTCTTTTCTGAGAGTAATATGCAGGTACTTTGTGCAAAGCAGATGCAGGATTACTTGGATTACATTAGCAATGCATTTCCAGATATGCAACCTTTTTCTTCCTAAAGTATAATTTCAGTTGTTACAGTAAAATACAAAATTTTATTGCATTGTAATCTTGAGACGTACCAACATGTTAAGTTCAAATTCAAGCTTAACCAAATCTTTCAGTTTATAATGTACCTGTAAGTCAGCAACTAGTGCTGTATTTGGACCTTCTCAATTTTTCTCAGTATTTGTCACAAAGAACTTGGCAGATTTAAAAAGAAAATCTTCTACTCTCACGTCCTAACTTCTCAAGCTGCCTTTTTAATACTCCATTATTTCCAAAATTTAAACCAGGCGTAAAGTTGGTCTTTGCAATCATACAGGCAGTAAGAAAGGATCCATTTCCAGCCATAATCAGAAGGACCTGTAGTATACCACAAAAAAGATGAAAGTTACATTTTCACTTCAGTATTTGAAGACTTGACATCTATGCTACAACTGGGCCCCAGTTATTTCTGCTTTTACCAAAAAATCGCCAAGCTTTGTTCAATGTTCTTCAGCATTTGCATCTTTCTTTTACAAGACATGTTAAATGAAGTCAGGTGAGTTAGCAGTGGCCTATCTGAATATATCATCAATGGATTTTGAAAGATCTGTTCTGATCTAAAGAACGATCTAACTCATATCAAAATATGCTGCATGTATTTTGGAGGGTATACTGGAATTATTTTCTTCTGTGAAGAAATGACATGGATCAAAGGCACTCCAGAGGTGGTCGGCAGTCCACATCTGTTCATGGAATTGAGAAAACAAAATAAGCAAGACCCATTTATGTAGCACAGTCATTCAATGCACAGACATGTTTGGCAATAATGAATGCAGCCAACCTGTCATCTCCCAGGGAGACTCTCTCCCATTTTGGAGTATTCTGAGCAATACCTAGAATAGCAAACATAGAAAGCAATTATTGTATAGAAAGAAGCGTTCCTCCAGGAACTGAAACTCAACAAGTCCTACAATTTGAAAATTAGGTCTAACAACTAAGAATGAGTATAACACGAGTACAACATGAGCATAGATGTAAACAACTCATCGGAATAAGTTTATTGCTAGTTTACTATCAAGCTAGCAGAATATATTCAGAATAATTCCAACAGTCATCTGGTCTGGGTGTGGTCTATTTTTCATTAGGGACACAGATGATGAAATAGAGAGCATATTTGTTCAATTTACAAAAAACTACCATGCAGAGACAACCCACAAGCATTTGGCAAGGCAGGATTTGAATTCAAAGTTGTCTCAACAGAAGTGGATTTTAAAAAACAGGATTCAGTTCAATGAGAGAACCAGTGCTACCCCTAGGCTGGAATAATCAGCTGAATAAATACACAATGAGAAACAACTATCTAGTCAGTGACCAGGAGGGGGTTTAGAGGGACTGCTCACTCAATGTGAGACATCAGGACTATATCCACTGTGATAAAGTTATTATCCAAATTCTATTAAAATAAAGTAATGTCTCTTAGAAATTTAGTCTGCTTCATTAAACTCAAGTCATAGTCACCAGAGAGAAGAGCCTCAAAGTGGAGTTCAGTTAGTAGCACCAGCAGAAAACCTCAAGAAGAATGGTAAGTTGTCTGAAAAATACTGTACATTGACAAAGATATAGCTAAAGAACAAAAGGCATAGAAGAGACATAAGAAATATCTCCAAATAAAAATGTGCCCACCATAGAAAGAAATTACTTATTTCCCATGATCATTAGTAATAAAAGGTAACAGATATAATTTAACAGGTGACGTAGGACAGCACAAGAAAAAAACCAAAAAAACAACAACTTAAAGAGATGGGAAGAGTAAGCACAGGCAAAACCAGTTCAGGAATATTGAAATATCTCCATCAGAAAATAATGTTTACTTGGGTAATCTATCCTGGTTTAAGAAGGGAATATGGACTAAACAAGGACTCATGCCATAGTGAGAGGGTTCTGTCCATTTTCAAAATACTGTTGAATATCCCCAAAATTCCTGAAATTTTGAGATTAATTTTATATTGCAAATATTGTATTCATAATGGTGGAAATAATCACTAAAAGCAATCTCACAGAAACTTACTCATTGTGAGCCAAAATCTAGCAACAATGTCTTTCAAGTTTTTATGGTAAAAGAACCCACTCTGCATTTTAGTCTAACCAAGGCTGCTGGTGCATTTACTGCACAAGTGAAAGATGGTTAGGGGATCAGTAGTAACTCCCTACCATAATCATAATACAGTTTTTTTTTAAAAAAGTGCACTGCGTAGAATTAATTTCTTCAAGCCCTTGGTGGTTTCATATGAGCCTGGCTATGCAGCAATCAGCATCTGAATTCTATTTTCTACCTAGATCAGCTGTGTTTAAGACAGAAAAGGATTGCATTGCAATTCTTCAATGGTTTTAAAAAATCTGACTCAACTACTCTATTTGGAAGTGGACACCAACCAACAGGAAAATATAGATCAACGCTGGGAAAAAAAAGTCATACTGATGATTGGAAATGCATCATGAACAAGAGTGAAGGGATACACCATATGAAAATATACAGAAATTAAATGCTTTTATCAAAATGTGTCAATATTTACATGGTTCCAAAGACAGAAGAAATACACCTTTGATACTGCTTTTTCTTTTATAATATTTTTTCCATTTTTTCTTCAGAACTGTAAGCAGGTTAACATGTTTTCGCTGTCTCTTCAAAATTTTGTGCCACCAAACTGTAAATCCATAGCTAAAATATTTTACCCCCACCTATAATTTAATAAATCTGATGCACACAGTTGTTGAGAAAACTATGAAGAGAAACCTACACTGAAAATATCCTGTATCTGTGTTTTCAGTTACTATTTATTTGAGCTTTTTCTAAACCTTGCTGATGTTTAATACAACGTGCCAAAAAAAAAGTTGTAACTCTAAGTATCTTTCCATTACAATTTGATATTTTATGGCTTTCAGAATCCCACTTACTTTTTTATATGGAAATAACATTCAAGATAGTCTATGGTCACATAATTAAAGTGTTTTATCTAACCATGGTGGCTAAGCAGTCAAACCCAGATTTATTTAGTAAATGGATCAAAAGCTCTAGAGGATGTGGTGTGCTATGGAAGAAAGCCAAGAAATGTTTGTTGGACACTCAGTAAATATTTAAACCACAAAAACTGGATGGGTTAAATGATTTTCCCTTCAGGCCTGTTTTTTGCTGCTAAACAGTAAGGTGAAAATAAAAAACAGCAAAAACAACAGTCAAGAATCCTATTCAGTGCTATTCAAATAATCCCCCTAAGGAAGAAATAATAAAGACTGATCATCCCCTATATATTATTACTACATAGTCCTAAGCCATCGAGTATCACTTGGATAAACATCTTCTCAATTATTCCACAAAAATTACAGCATTTATAGGCCTTTTCAAAAAAAAACAAGGCTATGGAAGAAAAATAATTTAATCAATAATCTTTCAGAAGTAAAATACTAGAAAAAAGAAGTAAAATAGAAAACCTCTGACTGTACTTTTTGGCTTTTTTGATGTTTTCATTAATTGTGTACAATAACAAAACTTTGACCATTACTACTTAAAATATACTTAGTTGTTAATTCCTGTGGCTCCTACTGACCTTGAAACTGAAAATGCACTTAAGGAAAGATCTTCTTCAGTGGAGACAGCTCTGCCTAAGCCACAGTTAATCACAGGCTCCACTGAGGCACGTATAGAGACCAAAACTCATTAAACTCACAAAAAAGTTGTTAATTTGATTTCTCTGCACAACCAGCAACTGCTGTTACCATGCTTTTGATCAAAACCCGTGAGCAAGCATATGTAGGAACAGACGTCCTAGCAAAGAAGAGCAGGTTACTCTAAAACATTACCTTAATTAGTCTCAATTTTCTCTAATGGGGCATTAAAATGTCACTTTATTTTTGGTGTCATTTTACATCATGAATAATTGAAGGTTCAAATTTCGTGTCTGAATCTTGCAGAATGTTTAATTATTGTAAAATGCCCCCAAAAATTAGGCAGAATATTTTCCAGAGGAAATTATTGTTTATCATCCATCAGTTGACAAACCCATCAAGAAACATTTTCAGAGAAGTTTGCAGTATATAATATCTTGGGGATAGTCAGCATTATGAGCACTACCATGAAAAAGCAATCAGATAGAAATCACACATTTTCATATTACAGTTTCCAAAGCAGCTGTAACTAATCTAAGGTAAGTTAGAGATGCATCAGAACCTCTAATTTTAAATAAGTCATCATCTTGTTTATACATAGCACTTCATATCTCTATAAACTGTACCTTCTTTTATTTATGTCTCACATATAGGCATAATGTGCTAACATTGCTGTGGGAGTCATAATTTGGTTGATAAGTTTCTGACTTGTGCTGTTAAGTTCTCAACAAATCTCATGACTAATGTTGCATTAACATATTATTTGCACAAAATTCCTTTGCTCTTAAAAACTGTGGTGAGTAATTGCACATAAAATGGAAAAGCATTCTGTGCCTTTGTTGAGTGTGTGTAATATTAAAATGTTAAAAAAGAGATAAATCCAGCAAGGGGAAAAAACACCCAAACAACTTGCTTGATTGCAAATTGATATAAATGCATGGAGTAATTTCTTTCAATGTGCAGTGTGAGATTCAAATGTGATAATATGCACCCACATGACATTCTGCTCAATGCTTTCTGAAATGGCTGCACACTGAAATAAACATGATGAATTTCAACCTAGAGAATAACCTTTCCAGAAAGTTATAAGGGCTTGAAAATGGCTGTTTGGAAAGAATATACCTTCTGAGTCATAGCAGCAGACAAGTTAATCTAAAGTTTCTGAGTTTTATTCAGATCAGTCAAGAGCTAAAAAGAAACAACTTATTTTGACTGATTTTTAAACAAGAAATTATTTAAGTTTTTGTACTGAGGAAATGAATGAAATAAGCAAACAAAAATTACAAAATTCTAAACCAGTTATTGGGAAGTTATTTGAAATAGTTTGGGGGTTCAAGCAATTAAGTTGCAAAAAATATTTCGGAATCTTAAGCTTAGGTCTCTGCCAATGCAGACCTCATACTTCAAGCCCCTTTTATTGTGAGAAAAACAAAACAATCATGATGCAATAGTAAAGTCAGTTTGCTATAGTCTTTCCAAATATTTTTGCACATTCACCTGTATCTCTTTGCAGAGTTACACTTCATTTCTTAACTGAGTACCAACACAGATGGGGATTCTGAACGCAACTGCTCTTTACTTAAGAAAGAAAGCATAAGCAGGCCCATAGGCTCTTCACATCATCATCATCATCATACTACAGGCTTTCCAGAAAATTACTTCCCCTTGCAGAATCCTGAGTAACTCTATCATAGCACTTTATGTTCCACAGATGTCAGGTGCGTTGCTTTTTTTCTCAGAGATTTTGAAATAGTACTTTTCAAATATTTTTCTCCTAGTTTCATCACTGTTAAATGCTAGATGAGCCTTATGGATTTCTCAGTAAACAGTTGCAAACTTCTATATTGATAAAACAAATGTAAGAAGAGTTTCATGTGAGGAGAAAAAAGGAAAGAAAATAAAAAAGGCATGCTATACCACCCTGAAATCTTCTTCAGCTTCCTATCAAACCTAGTAGATCCTGTTCGTAGGATGAACAATCCAACTGAGTAAACAAAGCTAATTATAAAGGCTTCATGTTTACATTTTGGTTTCAAGACATCCTCTCTGAAGCAGGAACTCTTTTTTGAAAGTCTGCAGGAGACAAACTTATTAATGGTCTTTGTGTCAAAGTATCTTGAACCTAAAGTTTATGTTGAAGTCAGTGTTTTAAAAGTAATGCACATGTTTACACAGGTTACAAAATGAAAGGTATTTATGCCCTTGCTTAAAGACAAGTATGTGCGTAAACACTGCTGAACAATAATTTTATGATTGCTCATTGTCTAGAATAATTGCTCTTTTAGAGTGTAAGATTCTTATGTAACTCCCATTTGCTTCAGTGGAAGTCTTTTATCAGCTTCAAGGAAAATTGGGAAGAATTTTTTATTTGCATGCAGAGTTAGATGCTACCACTTCCCTCATCACTTGATGCTCAAAGAATGCTGGAAGAGTGCTGTTAATGAGGAGAGGAGGTAACTTGGTGGGGGAGAAGGGGCAAAACCCCATTAGTTTCCCTGTTAAATCCATGCTTGGAATTTTATGAAAGGGCTCAAAGAAAATGTAATGCAATAGTATCCGGTCCTCACAGCTATTTGCTCAACAGCCAGTGACAAGTTCAGATGATGTAATGCTTCTAGCACGTACATTGTTACTTAAGTGAGTTGCTAATTAATACCGTGCTGAAAGAGATTTGGTTGGGTGTCAAGCTACTCAGAGTTGGTCTCTGCAGCTCAGGGAATGCTTCTGCTTCAACTCCCTCCACTCTTACTCTGCACAGTCTTCTCTAAGCAAGTCTTTTTTTTTTTTTTTCTTTTTCAGGGTTGTGTTGTTTGGGTTCCCTCCCCTCGACTGCCTCAGGGCCCTTAATTGCTACACACACAGCACATTACAAATTCTGCTCCCACATGATTCTACCAAAATGAAATTTCTTGTGTGTCCTGGCAAATTACCATTAATTTATTGATGCCAGAAAATCATTCTGGCAGTAGTTTTGTGGGACAGGATCTGGACTGTAAGAAGAAATTTTAAATGGAATGGAAAAGCCATTTGAGAATGATCCTCTTAAAATATCTGTGAGAAAGCATGATGCACACTTCATATGCTCTAGGGATGCAAGTGATTTTTTTTTTTACACGCAGCTGTTTTTCAGTATTTGCTCTGGAAAGTGGTTGTAGTTATTAACTCATATGCTAGGAATAAAATACATGTCCAGAGTCTACAGTGAGCTTGCTAGATAAATTTGACTAGGCCTTCAACCTCAATAATATTTAGAGGTCTAACACCTACACATAGTTCCTATTTCCAACGGAAACAATAGAAGTTAACACTTACCTAAGGACCAGTCATACAAATATTTTCAAGAAACTAATCCTTAGCAGCTTCTTCCACTAGCAATACTTAATTTCTTAGTGATGCATCCTGATAGGCAGTGAATATTAACATTTTGAGGAATGGAACTGGAAATAGAATATATAATGCACATAAATAGAATCTATTTCTTTCTAAAGAGAATGGTTGTTCTCTGAAGTGATGTAAAACAAACTGTGATGCTCAGGCTTTCTTATTAATGAACCAGAGACAAGTATATTTATATCTTCCTGTTTTAGGTAGAAGATTTATAAACTTCAGCAGGCATTTTATTTATTTATTGAAATAAAAACAAAACAATAAAGAGCAGACATTGAATTACACACATACTTCTCATTGCTGAAGTCACTGACCAGAGTTAATATGAAATAAACCCTTGTTAAAATGTATTCACAGAGTTAGAGCTGTCTCTGTCTGGGACTATCTGCTCTCATAGGTATACAAACACATCAGCATGCCTGCATCAGGGCCACGCTTCCGTGCCAAGGCCTGGCACTGCATCACAGGTTACAGAACAAAGCTTCCAGCAAACACACAAACTTTTTTCACAGATCAGCTCCAGACAGTAATACACCTAACTCACTCATTGAGTTAATAATTAGACATGATCTATCTATTTGTAATGCTGGAATTTCATTCAGGATGTCTGCCTTTTTTGGACAGTTCAAAGGAACTGACTAAAACTCCATCTGTTTCAGCCTAATTCCTATTCTCTTGTAAAATTACCTAGACCTGGAGCACATTTCAATTAATTACTAGGAATTGTAATATTTCACTATAACTTCTTAAACATTATTACAAATAACTCGTTCATCCAATGTATTGGGACAGAGATAATTGTCCCTAAAAGAGATTAGTGTAGGTTTGCTGAAAGCCAGCTTCTCTGAGAGAGTTATGAAATATTCCCAGATGCCAACTAGATTTTCTACTGGAAGTACCGCCGAGTACACTGAATGCCATGCCTGTAAAATGGCACCAGAAAAGCTGCTTCCTAGAGTTAATCCATATGGTGAATTTATGAAGGCTGTGAAGATTAATCTAAGGCAATAAGATACAAGTAAACAACCAAAATCCATATTACATTTATTGCATTTTTAGCTAAAATTTGGATTGTATGATAATTCATGAGCAATGGAGAGTGAAGTGTGAAGCTGAGATTGATAGAAGTCCTTGGTCAAAATGCTAGAATGTCTTAATTGTTTACAAAGAGTAAGATTAAAGTTATTTCAATGAAAAGTATGCTTGTGTCCCTAGCCAGACTTCTTGTTTAGAAATACTATAATTCACTAGGGGGCTTTTTGGCAATATCACCCCTTGGCTCTCTTCAGATGGTCTTAAATGCATAAGCAACAGGTCCAGTCTTCAGAGAATTAGCTAAGTGGCAGAATATCTGAATTAAAATGCATGTCATAGCATCAAGTCTTGACTAGGTTGCTGTCAGGATGATTTTTTAAATGCAAAATCAACAGGCACTCCATAGAATTATATCTTGGCAAAAGCTCCAGGTAAGTTCTTTGTGTTACATATAATAATGACTCAATTTCTTTCAGAAAGAAAGCATAAGGAAGGCTCAGATGAAATTTTCTTATGTTCAAACTTTCAAACCTAGAAGATACCAAACGCTGATATCAAGGTACTGTTTTTCTCATATTTAAAAAAAATAAATCTTCAAACTAGAAGATTATCCCATCTAGAAGCTTATCCTGTTATGCTTGTTTATGGCAGTTCAAAAATCCTAAAGCATGTAAAAGCTCCAGACAGGTTTTTCATATGGAAGCTGGCAGAAGTACAGAATTTTCTTTAAGGACATTAATGGTTTTCAGTACACATGGATAAATTTTTATCCCAAAATCCTCTAGTAGATGACTGGTCCTTCCTCTGGACAGCAATATAGATATGCTGATACATTACAAGTATTTTCCTCCACGTCAGTTCAATCCTTTTCACCTAATAACCTAAAACAAGTAGAACTAGAAGAAGGTGACATCAAGGTTGGACTCGATTTCAGAGGTCTTTTCCAGCCTAATTATTCTGAAATTGATTCTATTATAACATTAGGTCATCCACAATGAGCATCTAAATCTGACTTCAAAGGCATGAGACACAAATGCAGCATTTTCCTTCGTAAACTAAATATGGACCCCAGTTTAATTCTCTAGCACTTGAGGGCATGCTGCACAGCTCAGCCTGAGTACAAATACTTTGCTATGTTTTCTAAACCTATATGTCTTTCCTCTCAAAAGACCTACTCTCACTTCTCATTGGGCATAACCTCTGGACAATTATTTTCCCAATATTTTTGCCAAGACAGTATCTAAAAAGGTCCTGTAGACTGTTAGGAAGAGCAATGCTAGACCCCATGACCTGGCCACAGAGTAGCTACACCTGTAAAACAGTACAGCCTTTAGTAGCACAGACCATTGGGTATATACACAAGCATAAAATACTTCATAGTTTATATAATAAATTACAATAAAAATAGTGGTAGATTAGACACAGGAGTTAGGGAACCACCTCCTCTTCAGGATACTCTTAAGTACCGTAAGTGCCACAAAAAATGAATGACTACACCCCTTGGGAACAAGGCAGTAGGTGTGCACTTGGGGTGAACTACATCTCTTTTATGGCTTTATTAAACATGCTGATGAGTTTGCTATTGCTCGTAGTGGGACCTGGCATGTATTAGAAGTCTCCATAGAGACACCTAAATTTGTGTCAGTTTAATTTAATCCAATACACAATTAGTATAAGGATTATCTGGTTTGTGCCTAAGACATCAGACCTGAGATCATCCTTCACAAATAAGGACAACCAGAATGATATAGAATCCAATTGCTGTTTCATGTCGTTCTTAATGAAAATAGTGAATGCTCTGCTTTTTCCAGTTCTTCAAATTCAGCTGGACAGGTTTGGATATGAAAACAATCTGCAATCATTCAACACAAAAAATATTTTTCTCAAGAAAGCATCTATATTTTTTTCAACTATCATTGAGTTTCTAGCTTTGGCTTAGTTTCCTAACTTTGGGATTTTTTTTATTAATATTTACTTGAAAATTATATATGTGTATATAAAATATTATGTGTGATATATAATATATAATGTATAATAATATATAAAATGGCAGAAAGCAACACTGATCTAGATGTGCCCTGATTCTTCTAATGAGACTAATTATGCAATATATTCAGAGGTTATAAACTATCATAATTTTACTGACTTTTGCAATTTCTTTAAATTATAGAAGTGCTGTGTTTGATCCTGTTTCCCTAAGTTAGAGGTGCTAAACATTTTAAGCATAAGCACAAGATCCTTGGTGGCACCACACCCATCTAAACCTGATGGAGTACACAGTTTTAGCCCAGCATTTTTGTGTAGTAAATACTTTCACATGTCTGGCAGGATAAAGTGGTCAAGAAATTAAGCAGTAAAAACCATTGATAGTCTTCTAGTCTAAAAGGTGCAGGTTGTTACTATTGATGATTATTCCCTGAATGGGAATAGAATGACTAATGGAAGGCATGTAGTTATGTAGTGATAACAGCCCACAGCTTGTGTAAGACTTTGTGTACAGTTGGCAGCACACAGTAAGATTATTGTTCATAATAGAGACTGGTTATTAAATGGTGTCATAAATTAGAGGAGATCCTGAATGGAAAAATGCAGACAATGGGATAGACTGAAGCCACCATACCAACTCAGTTTAGAAGGGAATTTGCCAGATGACTGAAGAAGACAAACAGCGGTTTCAAACGGCACAACCATTTGTTCTCTCTGCATGTATAGATGTGAAAAGCAAAGGCAGTCTGCAGTTACTTTAAATCCGCTAGTTCCCAAACCTGATCAACTGAAATAATAGTAAAATTCTAACTATTTCAAATATCATCCTGACTATCTTTCCTTCTATCAATTAAGACCTTATTGAATAGAAGGATCAACAGACAATTTTTTAATTCTCTACTGTATGACAATGCTACTTGATTCACTGACGAAGCCCTTTTTCATTTTACTGGCTTTTGATTCTACTATTACTTATGAAAAGGCAAAAAAAAAAAGAAAAAGCTAACAAAGAGTCCTATTTTGGTTTTAAAATTTAGGAAATAATACTGAAAATTTTAGTCCTGAAACTTACTAAATTCTCACTCAGAGTGCTTCCTAGTAGCTGACACTTCTGTTAGCGAGAGAATGAATGCACAAGGCTAAGGTTTCTATCTTAACATTCCTGAGTAATTCCAGGCGTCATTACATCCTTAGTCTTTGGCAGAGGTATGCCAGCTTTGGGAAGTTTTGGTCTCTGTCCTATCACCTCTCAAATCTGTTTGATTCCAGCTCCTTCCACCACAATTAAATGCAACTCACCTTTATGCCAGAAAAGAATTTCTGTAGGTCTGGGACACGAATAGAATATTTTTAATGAGACACATTTCAAAACGATGGTGTTCTGGGGTAAGGGAGCTGGAAAAAATCTGATCAGTAGCACTCTAGGTAGAGAGTAGAGCACTGTCTTATGGGACACGTCAAACACCTTTTCATGAAAAACGGGAGATCTTTCCATGAAGTAAAACAAGCAGGAACATATTAGTATAGAGTAAGACAAGATTTGCCAACACATTCTTCTGAAGAGGGTAAACATTTGGCAGATCATCCAGTTGGGAAAATTTCTGCCTGAACTACTCTGCTGGTGGATCAAGAAAGGAAGTGGCAGGAATCTGTGTCTCTCTCAATCACCTACCTTTGCCACACCTGCTGTGGAGAATTATATAAGCAAAACCATTAAAAATAATCAGCTTTGTTTCTTTAACTCTATAGCTACAATAACATCTAAGGTATTAAAAAAGTGAAAGAAGTCATTCTATGCTTGAAAGCATAACTTCTAAAAGAATTATTTGGAAACAATTATTTCAAAAATTTTAAAACTCTCAAATAGTATTAGCTATATAGAAAGAATTAGAAAGAATTTAATATAGAAATTTTCAGATAGATTAAATATAGGAGAAGGATGGGTTGAAAGGAAATCTTTCACTACCATGACACTTTTCTGATCCTTGAAATTGCTGGGTGGGCAATACGAAACACAATCGAATGGGACTGGCAAGAGGTGCCAAGCCTCATACTGGCATGTAAAACTAGCCAAGATCTGGAGAGTAGCATAATAGATTGGGAGTCAGGAAATGTAGTTCTAGTCCTAGCTGCACTGCTTTCCATGTGTCACACTGTAATATAAACAATTTGCTAATAATCTAATTTGCAGAACCTTTTGATTTCTCTTAATCTCAAAGTTGTTCTCCCTGCCCTCAAAAAAAACCCCAAAACTAGGTAGCATCACTGATATTCTCAGGTATCATTATTAAAATACTTTAGTGAAGTATACTTGCTAGATATTTTTAAAGTATGACACAGAAAGTAATATGTGGGAAATTTTGAGAAAATTCATATTTAGGAACACCAAACAATTTTTCATAGTCACTGATCCTTCTTTTTTCTTCTTCTTCTTTTTTCATCCTTTTATTTTGCCTTCTTTTTTCATTCTTTTTTTCCTTCTTTTTTCTTCCTGCTGTGTCTTTCCACCCAATACACAAACATAAAACTGAATCAAATCCTAAATTAAAAAAAAAAAAAAAACAAAAAACAAAAACTTATCACAAATTATTTGGCTTTTTAAATTTTTGAAATTATTGATTCTGTGTGGTATATTTCCTAAAGATGATGAGCAGCACATGGATATTGTCTTCTGTTAGAAGAGAGAATAAGAGGAAAAATACCCAAACAGCTCTTCTAAAGGAGGCTGTTAAAGGTATGGGCTAGCTGTACTAGAAAATATTAAAAAATATAATCATAGAATGGTTTGGATTGAGAGGGGCTGAAAAGATCATCCAGTTCCAACCCCCATGGGCAAGGACGCCTTCCACTAGACCAGGTTGCTCAAACCCCATCCAGCCCAGCCTCGAACTCTTCCAGGACTGGAGCTATCCAGGTGACTGATACTGAAGATTGATTGATAACATCTGTTTTATGGCAGAGGAAATTGGTAATTGACAATTTTAGAGAAGACTTCAAACATTAGATAAACCTCTTAAGCCCTTTTTGCTTACATATCTATTGCAGTTTTGGTTCTACATCTTGCCTATATGTATCTGGTCCTGCAAAGTTTCATATTTATTCAAGTGTTGGTAAAGATGTTCTGAACAAAATGTGCAGTTGTTCAGGTGCCTTTTCATTTGGTTATATGCATGTACAGCATTCCTCAATTTATCTAGATTTTGTCAGGTTAAATTTGGGTTTTTTTCCTCACACACTCATTTTGAGTGTCTAAAGAAATAAAATTATATAGCCCAGTACATCTTTTTGGACAACAGAAATTCTATTCCTTTTGTGAAGCTAAATCAAATGAATACCAATCTCAAGCCAATTATGTAAAGATGAATAGGTTGCCGTATGGTAACAAAAGTTTAAACAGACATAGTAATTATTTCTTTTACTGGGGATACTGAGCATGTTTACAAATATGGCATGAGAAGTACAGCTTGCTATACATGTTGGTTTTGGGTTTTTTATTATTTTATGCCCATAATAATAAAAATCTATCTTAAGACAATTAAAAGATAAACCAGAACTTGTTGAAAAAGTCAATAATTAACTACAACTCTCTCATTAATTCTCCATTATATGTGTGTGGAGACTGTTCTAATATGAAAATAATGGCGTCTGTGTTATACATCAGATCCTCAAACACATTTGTTTTTAATTGCAGCATTTTTTTATTACATGGTTAAACCTGTGAACAGTTCACTATATAAATATTCCTCACAGAAAGCTGTTTAAGAATGAAATTTATGGCAGCATCATTATCTCTCTGTATAGAGAATATGTATGAGGGTGTAGATACACAAAAGGAATTGATTATTTAGAATTATGTCAATATTCATCACTGTAGCAAATTAATCTAAGACCAATGAAATTGTTAAGCCCAGACTAAGAATAGATAATACAAGGTAAGTGGCTTTGGACACTCACACCTTTGTAGATAAGGGTGAATTTCATGCACAAATCTAAATATACATTGTTTTTGCCACACAGTCATTTAAAATGTATAATAAATCATCTTTAGAGAATACACAAAAGAAAACTACTGCTGTGGTTAAAATTTGGAACTTATCAGTCTTTACCAGTAATACAAAATAAGAGGCAGAAGCACTCTCTAAGGGAACAGGTAGTATCAAAATTCCAGAAACAGGAAAATGAAATGACATAAATTAAACGATTCTTTCTTGTCTCCCATACAAAAACAAGAAAAAATGTTTTGAAATAAAAACCTGATTTATCTTTGGTTTTTTGTTTATGTAAAGGCATACAAACAGGCATGCAAGCAATCACTAGGTAAGGATTTATGCTGAAATGTATGCAGAGTAATAAATGTAAGTCTCACAGAGGGCACTTAAACACATTTTAAAAATATATTTGATATTACTTTTCTTTCCTAACCTAGAATCTGTTTAGTCATAGTCAAAGAAATAAAATGGTGTGAAAGACTGCTTTTGTAAAATTGTCCAATGTCAAGTGTTGAATCATAATATATGTTATATCTTTTAACTTTAGCCACAGCACATGAAGAGGCAAAGTAGATTCATGAAGGGAGATTTTTATAACAGTCCTTTCATTCTTCTTATGGAATAAATAAGATTTCAATGATGCTTTAGTATATATTTCATTATTATAAAAAGGGCAAGAGGCAAAGTCAAAGTTTCATGGTTTGATTGTCCTCTTTAATCAAAATGTTCAATAACTGCAGTGGAGTGAATTCTGCTAACACTGATCACCTTTGTTCATGGGACAATAAAAGGACCACAGATGATTGTATT
The DNA here is from genome assembly GCA_013397845.1 of Melanocharis versteri. Taxonomy (NCBI): domain Eukaryota; kingdom Metazoa; phylum Chordata; class Aves; order Passeriformes; family Melanocharitidae; genus Melanocharis; species Melanocharis versteri. The sequence goes on from VZTG01009883.1 coordinate 1,835,375, forward strand.
GCTTATTAAGTCCAGTAGTGCAAGCAATGCAGTCTTTACGCTTGGTGTCTAAACTGGGGTGAATTCCACCTGCAGGCAAATTTGGCCTTTTGTACCAGCAATTATATTATTATAAAATATGAGTTTTACAGATGAACTAAATCCCATCTAGAATCTTCACCCAGAAAAACCAGCACTGCTGTGCCTTGTTCAGAATTTTTCTATTCCAGAGCTGGCATCCAGGTGTGTACTTGAAAAATATCTTTGATTTTACATTTACAATGAGCATAACACAATTTAAAAGCATAGATGCCACAGAGCTTAATTTAGAAGCTGCTGCTTTTATTAAATTTAGCTACTTTTCCCCAGCAGCTTTACATCAATATTGACTTCAAAGTGCTAGTAGCTTTCATTAAATTGAATTACTTTCTTCTGTAATTTGAAAAGTAATGAGGCAGCTACTAAATGAAGTTGTTGACAAGAAAAGAACAGAGGCTATTAAAAATTACATGGCAAAGTGTGAGTCATAAACAATGATGGTTAGTGTTCAAGGGTGGTTTCTGAACAAAATTGCACAAAATTCACAAAATAAGCAGTTCTTCTAAGTCATCTCCTCTGTTCATCTAAGAAATGTGAATTCCACCTGATTAATTATATTCTGTTCTGTTTCGAACAGGTTCTATAACGATGCCCTGCTCATTGTGTCTGAGTATCTTCCAGTCGAGCATTGAGTGATACAATTAATATCTGCTATCAGTAACTTCTGGTTTGTGTCATTTGTTCTTTTATTAAAGGTTGGACTTGATGATCTTGGATGTCTTTTCCAACCTTAATGATTCTGCAGTTCTGTGATTCTCCCCAGAGAGAGAAGTGGAGTTTGTTACAGAAGCATTTTTTGTTTTGGCGTGCTTTGAAAGTGCCTTTCACTTTCCAAAGGAAAGTTTCTCATCTTACAGACAAATATGAAAATATGATGTTCTATAGAACTGATTAAACGCACTGAAAACAGTATAGGAAGAGGATGAGTACAGTGTACCTTCTGTATTCTTCAATGATTTACACGTAGCAGCATTCACAATAACTGGAGTTTTACAAATCCTAAAGCCTTTATACTTGAAGTTGATTTTCCTGAATTCTGTAATATGCAGAGCTGCAGTAATGGGAAACTGAGCCCTGTTTTACCAGGCTACAAAGAATTGCCCACTCAAAAAGAAATGATCTGAGCATACTCTCCTTTGATCTTACTTCTGTCTTGCTTGTTGGTTGACAATTTAATGCAGAAATTGACTTTATCTTTGCAAGTACAGCAGTCCAATATGATGGAGCTTTATACCAGTAGCTTATGACCAATTGAACCAAATGGAAAAATTCCCCATTTTGACCTCTTTGGAGGTCTCCCTTTGTAAATGATGCAGACAACAGGTTTGATTTCGTGTGATCTGTTATGGTTTCAAGACCAAATGTGTCACTCCTATAGGTATGCCCTTTGTGAATATTCCTTTTATGAAAGCTCAATTTATCATAATAAATTGTCTAAACAATTCATTCTATTTCTGGAGAGCTATCTTTCTTCTATAAGTGTGAAAAAGAGGTTTTAGAGATTAAGAGTATATATTTGCCCTTTTGCATGGATAAAGAAGATATGTGTTGTGGTCAAGAAGTACTGTCTCCTGGCCAGGAATCTTGTTTTTGTGAAATTCTAGTGGTTACTATTTGGGTGGCCAGAACACAGTGGGCACTGATGGAGAATGTGCCTCACGCGAAGCAGCACAAGAGCAGCAGTGGCCTGGCCAGAGCTGGTTTTGTTGCCCAATAACTTTAGTGCAACACATTACCTCTCCTGTCCCGAGTGATCAACATAATTGATGGAGCCTGAAGCAGTGAATGAATTCCTTGTTTTGGTTTGCTTCCTTGTGTGGCTTTTGCTGTCCTTACCAAAATGTCTTTATTTCAACCCTCAAGTTGTCTCATTTTTGCTTTTCTGATTCTGTCCCTTATTCCACTGCAGGGGGGTGAGTAAGCGGCTGTGTGGTGCTTTAGCTGCCAAATGGAGTTAAACACAACATATACAAAACAAATATAAATTACAAAAATCAAAGAAAAATAAATGTTTATTTAGATTTGCTTACTCTTTATTTGTGTTCCCATAAAATTTAAATTCACAAAGAACCCCCAGTGCTCAACAGCAGTGAATGTTGAGTTAATCATTTATTTGCCCAGGTATGGGCTCAAATAGCTCATTTTTGACATTTCTTTTAGAACATGTAAGATTCTGTATCTTGCCTTAAGAGTTTAAATTGAGGTCAATGTCTTGCTCAAAAGCAAAGATCAGCTGGTGCTTTTCCATTAACTGGTGCTAACTAAAATCTCTAAAGGAATCAACTCCCCACAACTGCCCCCACCCCAAGTATTCGCATTACTGTTTAAAGGCCCAATTTAGTAATGTGACTGCCATCTCAGGCCACTCAAAAATATTTTAACTAAAGACAGTAAATGTTGTACTATTAACTAATGCTGAATACCTTGTCTGTTATACAAGAAACCTGTTCATGACTTCTAAGTAAACTTATATCACAAAAGGGTTTTACCAGCAGGTATTGCACGGCAGGCATTTGTCTCTAAAAGATCTCTGAAACAGGCACTGAGCATAGTAGTCAGGAAGTATACTTCTCATTTGCTGGGTTGCAAGGAGACTTACTTATGAAAAATGGTTCTTAATTTCATGTTTCATGGGTGATAGCCAACCCTACCACAACTAAATGAATGTATATGGCAATATTATTGACTCTTCTTTCCAAAAGACCATGTTAAATGCTTAGTGTACAGCCCCAGGCCTGTGAAGGGCTATGGATCTGACAAGAATGTCAATGATTTTTCAGTAGCTGGCTTGTTCAGAAGTGCAAAGCAATAGAGCTGAACACAATTGAATGCCTGCTCAATGCATGCTCTCCAACCTTATGGGTTAACTACCAAAGAGGGGAAAAGAAAAACTAGTAGTAGTCTGTAATAATGTAATCTGTCTCTCACTTCATCACTTCAGTGTAATTTGCTAGTTTGTTTTATTTATTTACTGAAGTTTCATCAGTATTAGAGGGAGTTTTAAGGACCAGAACATCAAATCATTTTGAGCAACTTTACTAAGAAGAGAAACTTTACATTCAGTAAGAACTCAGCTGGCACTTAGAAAACTCCACCTCTTCTGCTAGCTGAACTTGACATTGAAAGTAACCGGTTCTCTTGAAGAAGGGCCTGGTTGAATACTTAACAGTTTTACATTCCTATAAGTAACTGCATCTCTCATAGCATAATGCATTCTGCAAAACCTGATTCTATATCATATATATCTTCCCTATTTTTTAATGTTGTAAGTCATAGGAGGCTAAAGTGTAGATAAAATTAGGAAGAGAGAAAGGAAGGAAGTGTAGCTTTATATATGGAACAATCTTCCTAGTCTTGCATGAAGTTCAAGAAGATAGTAGAAGTTAAATATTAATAACATACTTGGCTCAGTTTCAGAACAAAAGCACTTTTCAAGGGACTCTGTTAGAAAATGATATCCTGCAGAAGTTGTAGCAGATAGAAAGGGAAAAGTCAGTCTCCAAAAACAAAGCACTTACTTTTACTGAGTAATCTTTATTAGGAAATTCCTTATGGCAGAAAAAAAAATAATTCAGCTTTAGAACAGATTTGGCGTTTTGAAATTGCCGCAACCACCCATCAGGTTGTTGCCTTTTTGTGGTCCTCCATCTTAGCACAGCCTTTAGGGCACAGCTGAGATCCTTTTGTAGGCAGCTTCAAGATCACTGTGCCTGTGGTGCGACCACAGCGGATGAAATCTGGTGTGGCACAAGAAGCTTTGCAGCCCCACCGTCACCATGCCCAACCTGATCATGCCCTGCTCCTGGATGGGTTTCCAGGCCCTGCCCTGCCACTCCAGGGAGCCCCCGCTGCCCCCAGTCCCCTGCGTCAAGGCATCTTCTGGCTCACAGGTGGCCAACAGGCTAAAAGTTGGTGATTTCCAGGTGGTTGGATAAAAGGGAGTGGTGAGCACCAGTGGAGCTGCTTGACCCACCACCTGTGTATGATACCTTTTCTAACTGGAGGAGTTATGCTTGCATTAGGGAAGGTGTGTCTTCAAATGACACACCTGACGGACATACTTATCCCTGCCCAAGCTCCTTTACAGGTATTGTTTTTGAAGTCACTGAAGGTAATTTTAATTATGTCAAATTCAGGTATCTCATTCTCAGATAAGGGTGGAAGGAATACATTAAGATACTGGTAATTCAAATATATCAAGCTAAATATTTTGTGGTAGCCCATAAAACTTTATCCAGACAAGTTCCAGTCAAATGCTAACTTTCATTTCAATAATTTTCTTCTCCAATAGCAAGTAGTAGTCTATGCTGGAACTGTCGATTTTTCTTCCGTATAAAATTTAAGGGGTTTAAAGAGATTATTATAAAGGCTACCATACTTTTTTCCCCCTCAAACATTGTTACAGGTTCATCTTACCCCATTGACAAACGATTTTGCCTTCATTCAAATTTGCCTATTCACTTTTACCTCTCAAATTAATACATCTGGTATTGTTGTGTGTACAAACTTTGTAGCTCTGATTTTATTTTTACTGAGCCTGGCAACAACAAAATCAAAATTATATTGGATTGCTTATATTCAAATAAAAAGGAAACACGGCCTGTGGGGATAGAAATAATCACGTGCAATTTAAACTACCCCTTCAGGAACCTCCAAATATTGAGGATGTTAAACAATAATACATGGACAAAAGACTGTGTGAGTGATGACATTTTAGAAAAAGCAAATATTGGCATGGGAGTATAGTCAGTAATGGAAAAGGAAATAAGTAAATTTTATTTCAAAATTGATCATGAGCTCCTACTTATTCCTCAAGCAGGACAAATTTTGGTTTTGCCCCTTGAAAGTGGTGGTGTACTTTATACAATTTTTTCCATCTGCGTTAAGTGATGGAGCACTGGCACAGGTTGCCCTCAGAGGTTGCAGAGCCTCCATCCTTGGAAATATTCAAAAGCTGTCATGGTTCTGGGCAGCAGGCTCTAGATGGCCCCGCTTGAGCAGGCGACCAGAACACCTCCAGAAATTCCTTCTGAGCTCAGGCTTCTGTGATTCTGTGAAATGTGATGTTAATAGTGCTTATATGAATTATAGTATTCCATGTAAAAAGTTATTGCTGAAATTTGACAACCATCTCAGCAGATGATAGTACAATATTTTTCCAGTGTTGCAATGGTTTGATTTCAAAGAAGTAAATGCCAGGCCAATTGTTAGCACATTTTACTTACTCTCTGATTAGAAAATGGCTCTGCTTATCCATTCCAACAGAATGCAACAATTGTCACACCTATTTAATATAGAAATAATTCTGCAAGTCTATAAAAGATATATTAGCTTTCTTTCCTTTTTCTTTTATTCTTCCTTTCCTTACTCCTTAATATTTTCTGCATATTTGCATATGTACATACATATATATACGTACACTGATTGTCTAAAAGGCTGATGGAAAAAAACAAGAAAAAATATGACTATCACATTGTTTTATAATGTAGTTTAAATATGTTCATGATTTAGTGTAGCTATTTTTCCCCAGAATTATATACTAAAATGATTAGGTTTTCAAAATACCTCTGATCTTATCTAGTGCCTTCTACAAGGGACAGATTTTCCAAAGTACTAAGTGCATTAAGTTTTGTTTTACTCCGATTTTATGTACCTACTCATAGTTTCTAACCCTGTACTCCAGAAATCAGATTTTTTTAGAAAATTTGTCTGTAAATATACGGGTTATATAGCAAAAAACACATATGAGTACCCATATGTGTACCTATCAAATAAAAACCCACCATTGTTACTACATTCAGGTTCACTTAGGACCATTTGTATCATTAGATTTTTGTCCTGATTAATAGAAAACAAGAGGTGTGTGTATTTTTCCCTCTGAGTGTTCCTGAAGCAATGCTAAGGAGGAAAGGTTTGGGTTCTGCAGTACCGTACATATTCATAGGATGTAATCTATATTCCACCAAATAATAGCAAAGACTAAATCCACACAACTAATTTAAAGAGGTTCTTGTTCAGTCCCCCTAAATATTCACTAGATGCAGAGAAAAAAATCAGAGCACTCCCATGGGATTTGGCACATTTTGGGGCCAGGCAAAATATCATCTAGAACTGGCTCACCAAGACACACCTATAAAAACAAGTGCTTATTAGTTTGTACCAGACTGCTCTAAACACCTGGATTTTTACATTACCCATTATTTTTACTGAGCTTAGCTTAAATTCTGGCTCTGACTTCAGCTTGCATAAATAGGTTGTGTGCTGGGGTCTCTGCAGGGGTTACCAAAAGAGCTTCTCTCTCAGTCAAAGAAAATTAATGACAGTAAAATTACTTCATGGTGCAAGCTAGAGTTTCTGTCCCATCCATGCAGCAAATCCAATTCTCTCCTGCTTTATTTCCTGAAACCTTCATGCTGGAAGAGATATATCCCATTGTATAACCAGTTATTTATGAAACATTTATTTCAATAGCAGTAACTTTTTAAAAATACCATCAATTTAAAGAGAGTTTTGTTTGTTTCCTGCATTACCATTTTGTGGTGTTGACCAGGAAATGAGCCTGGGAACAGGAAATCATGCATGCTCTTTTGCATAAGTTTATGGAGGTGACAGAGTATGAAACCAATTTAGGTGTCCTTTTAAAAAGCTTTGCCAATGTTTATTTTCTATGTGTTTTTGAAGACTGTAGCTTTAGAATTCTAAACTATACCATCAGCTCATGTAAATTAGCAAATTTTCCCTGAAGTCAAGATCGCTGGCCTGATTGACACCAGCTGAAAATTTGGCTTGAGCTCTTAAAAATCACTGTGCAAAAATGTTGGTGTTGTTTTTCTTGACTAAGATTGTTTGCCAAACTGGAAAATGAAGCAAAAGCTTCAGGGCTAGAAGAGTTTCAGCTATGCATCTCAAAGACAGCTGGGACAATGGGCCATTACAGGCAGTTGCTTCTTCCACATGACAGTAAAGTTAGCCAATCCTTTTTTTTTTACTAAATTTGTGTCCTTTATACCAATAAATCCTGTTCATTTATGCCAGGGCATTTATGCCCTGGCAGAAGGAGATCAAGGGAGCTGTCAGCTGTCAAGCACAGAGATTGTCGGAAAGCCAAAAGAACTGTAACTGCATGCCAAGTTTGAGACCAGCCCACATAAGAGAAGGCAGGGAAGCTCAAGGCTTACCCGGGGCAGAAAGGCCTCTTGCAATGAGACCATTCCCCTGTCTGTTTCATTCCTTTGGTTGAAGTAAATTGTTCCTTGCTTGGAAGAAGATCTTTCTGTGTCTTTGTGTACTATTCTTATTCACAGCAGTGGAGGGTAACAAGATAAGTCGGCTTGCTGTGCAAAAAAGCTGGCATACAGAGAGATACACCCAACTGGATCATAGCATAGCACCCCAAAAAGACATGCGGGGATAAGGCTGTTGAGAAAATGTGTGTAGTGGAGAGAAAAGAGTGAGATCCAAGATAAGCCTCCTCATGGAATTATAAACACTTCTACTCAGGCTGTTTGAAGTAAAATGAGAGTCAGTCAGACAGAGAAGCAAAGTATTTCGAACAATCTGTACACCTCTTTGTTAGTATTTTTTTCCTTCTGAAATAATTTCTTACTGTTTTGAATGTTCTAAAATTCATGCTACTTCCTCGAACATTTCTGAACCAAAGTGTTTCACTTCATCTGCTCCCCATAGAGCTGTTCTGGTGAAACCAGATAAATAACATTTTTTTAAAATCAGTTCATTCATCACACTCAAATCTCTCTGCTTAGTTTATGGATATAATGTAGAAAAAACATTTGCTTTTTACAGAGTTTTGTCTTATCTCATGATACTGCAACACTTCCCACTTTTACATTGTCTTCTGAGTTGTGCCTTTAGCTGATGCAAATAGGGATGAATAAACTGACACGATGCTTAAAGTTTGAATATGTCTGCCAGTGATTACAAGACTGAGTAACAGCCACCTGAAATAGCAAAACTGATCATCACTTTCAGCCTGCTGTTCCATTTTGTAAAGGACATGTTCTGAGGTGGGTATTTTGGGCTCCTGACAGTGGAAATTTGGGACATTCTAGAGCTAGGTGAAGGTCACAGACACACATCCAGCTTGAAGTGTCATATGATGAGACTGAAAGGTTTTTTTTATGGAAAATAATATGAAAATATGACTGCATGTATATATATATTTATATATATATAGAACATCAAGAGTAGTGTTTGCCAGTGTCTGCCCCCACCTAAAGAATGAAAAGCATCAACTAATCCCTACTAATCCCTGCATTAAACTTCCTGATCCTGCAGCCACTGGTTGAGCAGATTAATCACACACTAGTAGGAAGCACTAGAGGCAAGGCATAAAGAGGATACTCTCTGTCAATAGATCAACACTGTTTCCCTTAAGACCCTTGCAGAGAAGCTTAATGAATTGCAGCCTTGATGAGAACAGAGTGAGGAAGATTAAAAACTGGATGAATAGCAGCGCCCAGAGAGTCATGATCAGTGGCACAAAGTCTCATTGCAGGCCAGTGTTCCCCAGGCATCCCTACTGGGTCCAAGCCTGCTTAGCATCTTCATTAATGATCTAGATGAAGGGGGGCAGCATATTCTCAGTGAGTTTGCTATGACACAAACTGGGAGGAGTGGCTGAAGTGCCAGGTCATGCTTCACAGTCCTACAACTGAAGGAGAACAACTCTGCGCACCAGTCCATCCTGGGGGACACCCAGTCTGAAAGCAGCTTTGAAGAAGACAACCTCAGGGCTCTGGTGGACCCCAAGTGGGACATGAGCCAGCAATGTGCCCTGGTAGCAAAGAAGGCCAGCGGTGTTCTAGGCTGCATTAGGAGGAGTGTTGCCAGCAGATGGAGAGAGGTCATCCTGCNAGCAGGGGGTCTGAACTTGGGTGATCTCAAGAGGTACCTTCCCACCTCAGCCATTCCATGATTCCGTGATTCCTTGATCATGCTCTACTCAAATGTCCCAGTGAACTGGATTAGCTACCTTCTTACAAAGGTCTCTTCATATTAAAACACCTAGTACCTACATAAGACATCATGCAGAACAGGCAATGCTGACCCTTCTTCCACTAAAAACACTTGAAACACCAACATAGCCAAAATTTTATGATGATGTCATGATTTTTTAACAGCTGAAGGATTATTATTAGGGAAAGAAAAGCTATCTTTATTCCAGTTTTTGAGGATCATCACAGATATTGGTGTGATTATTCTGTCAAATGACTTACACCAGTTTAACTAAAAAGATAATCCAACCTCTCATTTATCAAATTCACACCATTATATCTAGCAATAAAGAGCTTGATTGCTCCATAATACTTTTTGCTAAATTTCCTAGTGCTCAAAAACTGTCTGCTGTCATTATTATTAGAGTACTGAAGATGCATTTGTTATCATGCTTCCTTGTACATGCTCCTGCTATGGCAGGACTCCTTCCCTCCCTCCCTCCCTCTCTTCCTCTCTCTGTGATTTCACACGAGCATTTCCAGTGACAGAGCCCTGCAAGGAGTCTGCTATCCCTCTAGCCCTGCTGTGCAGAGCGATATCACCACAGACATCCTTCCAAGATTTTCTCTTCTTTTGAAACTCCCACCTTTGACTAGGAAGGGAAAGAGGCATTTATGCTCTTGCTGAGACACAAAGGAACTGGGTTAGGTGGGAGGAGAGACACTGCCTCTATTTCACAGTCACTTCTGTCACTAGGCATGAGTTATGAGAGTTGGGTAGCAACTTCAACTGTGCAGATACTTTTTGTAACTCCGGGGTCAACCCCAGAAGTTTCACTGAATAACAAGTCCTTCACTAACACATATCAGTTAGTCAGTAGGTTGAAAGATGCTATTTCTTTTGCACTGGCTTTTGGGAGAAACAAACTGAATTTGCCACAAGCAGATTACTTTCTTTGCACTGTGGGGATAACTCACAGATTATAACAACTTTTACAACATTTTACCAATGCATATTATCTGGATTTTCACTCCTAACACACTGCTTCCTAGAAATACATATGTCAGGAGAGCATTTCTGGCCAAACTGGCAGAGATACACAGTGAACTAAAGATTGGAAAGAGCAAGCAAAGAGAAGAGTTTTGAGTTGAACAGAATACAGGAAAATAAATTCAGTTTTAAGTTCTCGTAAATTATTTGATTTAAAATTTTGGGTTAGCACATATCTACGAATTTAAATAAGTAAGTATCTAACTCTAGAAATTAGGAGATTGTTCAGTTTAGAAGACATGAAGACATACTCGCTAACTAATCTAAGCAATTTGGGAAACCTATTATGGCGAAATTATAAAACAAACAAACATCCATCCCATCTTCAGCATCCATCACCTCCTGACTCTTAGAATAGTTCTTAAACGTGGAAGATCCACAATAGTCTCTATTTCATCAGAGAATAGTGAGAGCTGTAGCTCTGTATTATAAGCAGTTTCAAGGCATAAAGAAATATTTCTCATATAAAATAAGGGATATTTCTTATTTCATCTAACAGCTATCACTAAATTACTTCAGACCCACATTTGTTAAAACTAATGGCAAATCAATTTTTTTCTGCCAGTCTTACAAAACAGGGAAATGTAACTCAAATGGATACCCATTTAAGTATTTTGTTGGCAGAAAGAATAAAGCTCACAGGGAAACTGTGTTCAGAGAGTTTGAGTACTTGTGAGTGAGCTTGAAATTTTGCATCAGATTTTTGTGCATCAGTATACCTCACTCAAGTTCTCAAGAAAGAACAATACTTCTACTGTGTAGTAGATGCAGCAGCATATCTCAGTCAAGGTGTGACTTCCTTATTTCTAGGACAAATCTTTATATCTTACAAAACAATAACAAATTAGAAATTAATTGCCTTGTAACTTTAGAAAACCACTTTAAAATGTTTTAAAAGGTGCCAAAGAAGTGTGAAAATTTAAATCCTTTTAATATTAGTGGCAAGCAAAAAAAAAAAAATCATGGCATCTGCACTATCTGCATGTCACTGAACATGTTTGGTATTACACGCATAAACCCTCAATCACTGGCAGAAGGGCATGTCTTTATTAATAAGCCCCCAAACCCATCTGTCTAGCTATTCCTGTTATTTAAAAAGGCAAACCGATCTACTTTACCCCACAACACTTATTGCATAAGAGAGAAGGGCTCAGAGCATTTCACAAAATTATTCCTTGGCTCAGATTTATAGCTGTGCTGGAATAGGACTATCACCTCCTCTACAGTAAGCACTAAATCAATTCATACAATGCACTTCTTTGTGTAACGAACTGATCTAAATCCAAAATCTGAGACTAAGTCCTTTTGCATAAAATGATTGCTCTGTTTCTGTGTTCAGTGCAGCCTGCAGCCCCAAAGGTCTTGCAGTTGTTCTGACACAATGAAAGAAATACTTATTCAGAGGACATTATCGACAGTAGGCAAACAACCACCAACAAGAAACAGATGGATTTCAACAGATAAACACAGAATGAAGATTGAACTGACCACAGGGAGATTTATTTAGCAACTGTTTCCAATTTATCTTTGGGATGTACAGTAGCAGCAATTTATAAGTCAGAGCCAGCTTGCTATTTACATTGCATATAAACAAGCCTAAGTGAATAATTAAGCCACTGAAGTACTTGTTTTTCAAACTCTGTAGGTTGTTTGGAAGCCTTACTACTTCCTAGCACCTTTAATTTCTTGAGGATCCTAAAAATAATTAGCATTACTAAAAAGTCTTATGAGTTTCTCAGCTTGCAGATATTTGAGCAAATCTAAATGCAAGTTTTTGTATTTATTCTAAGATCATACTCTTAATATGGATATTGTCATAGAAAATAATTCATTCAGAAATAACTGCAAAGACATCAAATAAAGTTTTTTAAACTTCATAACCAGACTTTATACTAAATAGATTTCAAGATTATTGCTAATATTTTTATAAATGTTTATGTTTTAAATTAAATTTGGAGATTTAAAAGCCCAAGAGTTACTGATATTGGCAACTGAAGTCTTTTGTGTGCCTACTAAGGCATAGTGTTTTTTGGCCAGCATACCTCAGTTTTTAACCAAAAGCACTGCTGCCAGCCCTCAGACACTAACTCCATTGTTAGCAAAGACAAAACCAGTATTGGATAGAGCACTGGGGGCAGATACAGAATTGAATAACTGGGGTGATTATTGCAGGAATCGATGCAGATAGTGACACATAGGAGCATCGTGGCTGGCCGTTTCGGTTGCATGTTCTTGACTTTCCTCCTTTGGTCTCTTAGATTTTCCTGAGCCTTATCATACCAAGCTAGTCTGACTGGGGGGCTTTGCTAGCTTCTGAATATTTAACACTTGTTATTAGCACTTTATACAAAATGCTATGATGGTTTAATGATGTAGCCATCTGTCTCCTAGCAAACAGGCTAAGATGAACAAGACAGCACAGATCATTGAACAGCTGATGGCAAATTTCAGGTGTCACATTATCATCCTATGCTAACATGGAGCAGGAATCACATTTTATTGTATTTTCACTTGTCATGTCAAGGACTTCTGCTTTACTAACAATAATATCAATAATATAAATAATGACCATATATAAAATACTCCTTCCATCATTTATTTCTGACAGCAAAGACAGGCTAAAGCTAAGACTGACAGCATGGCTTCTTTTCCCATATTCACAACACATGTTTTTATAAAATCATATGCAATTTTCTGAGTGTTAAAGTGTGCTGTCATTTGTATATCTAAAGCTCTCTAAGATGCATATTATATACTGAATGAAACAAAAATCTTCAGGCTTTTCACTCCTTATATAATTCCCAAGAGTTCCACAGATGCTATAAAAACCCTTAAGCCATAGAAGTGTGACAGTATAGTATTTCATACAGTATTTATATACATTTCTGAACAGAACATTGCACTGTATGAATAATCTTTGTAACTTCCAAATATTTATGTTTCTAAATCTTGCCCTTTGTATGACTACAGAAATTGCAGGAAATAAACCCTCCCTTGTGTATTCACAGGAATCTGGGTTATCTGGCTTTTAAGCCAAATTCAAAACATACTTCAAAAGCAATTGCCACACAGAAGACACTGTTAATATGAGTAACTTGGTTACATCTCTGCCATACAAAGTGAAGAGTCATGCATTTTCCTGAACATATATATCAATACATACAAAAAAAGCTGATGTTATTTTCCTCTTTCAAATCCACTGACAATCCATAGACAGATAACAGTCTTGACATTTACATAAAATTCGAATCTATTTCGTCAGTTAAAAAACAATAAACCTACACACAGATTATCCCAACCTCTGTTTCAGGCTTGGTTTCAAAATCCCTTTATGTAAAATTTTTAGATCAGACTGTCCTCTATGCAGAAATCAGACACAAGGAAGTCTGTGAACCCTTTAAAAAAAATTCCTCAGCATCCATGTTTTAGGAAATGTTTTTTTAAGTTTCCTTAGTTTTTGTCCAGCTAGTACTATGAGTATATGTCCCAAGTTCTCTAAAGCCAAAATATCCTCCTGTAGCTCTCAAAATGGTGAGTGACTGTTAAAAGAATCGTCCGTGTGGGTCCGACCACTTTAGTCATGAAATCAGCTACTTTGGCTGGACAGGACGCAGCACAGCAGAGCAATGCATCAGCTGAGCAGCTCACCAGGCAAATGACCTATGCTTGACAAACGCTTGACTCCTCTCCAGATAATTCCCATGCACTTCTTTGGAAAAGACTCCTCATGAAGCAAGTCTTAATCGGAAATACCAGCAGATTGTGGGAAAAGGTTCATATGTACCCTTTGCTGCTTCATATGTGCTTTTAAGGGCCTACTGTACTTAGCAGGCTTATATTTCTTGGAATTTTAGCCCTTTAAAAATTATGAATGACAAATACTAGAACAGTATTAGTGTATTAATACATTAAAAGTATCAATGCATTAATATATTTTTGTTATGTATAAATTGTAATAATTCTTGTTGGCTACTTCTAGGTCTTCCCTTAGAAGAAATATAAATATTATGAATAGCAATTATTAAGCTTTAATCTCTTACTGATTATATATTTTTTTTTATTTCAAGTTCAGAACACAATTTTTTAACTGCTCAGTCAACCAAACTTTCTTCAGAATTTAAAAATTGACTTTCCTATATTTTTTTTCATTAGGCAAGTTTTACAAGTTTTCCAATACTGTTAGTTATTTTTGCGGGCTTTGTGTGAATTAGTTGTGAGCATATGGCCTAAGGCTGCATCTGCTGCAGAAAGAAATACCAAAAGGTACCTCCCACTCTACAACTGTCTGGAAATGTCTACTCATTGATTTATTACTTACAGTAAATGCAGAAAAAAATTTCTCAAAAAAACTGTGTTAGCTGGAATATTTAGATAAGAACAGGATAGTCATTGCATAAGGGAAAGCAACAGAATTCCAAAAATTTGGGCAACAGAATATGAGGAGAAAGGATGGTGAGTGACTTTCTTCTTGTCACTCTGTTGATTAGTAGAGCTGTTCACAGCAAATATTCACACATGGAATATTGCAGGCGTCCCTCTTTCTCCTCCCACCAAGCACAAATTTTATTGTTATGGCCTCAAGGGTCCACCCCTGCCCCACTGCACAGGAACTTCCAGGAAGTCTAGGCTGGACTTTACAGATGACAGAAAAAAGAAAGCAAAGGTACATAGAAGAACAAAAAAAGGCACCAGGAAAAAAAAAACAGAAGAAAAAGGCAGAAATCTGGTGTGGCAATTGTGTTTCCATGCAGGACTCCGCTCACCCACCTACCCGAAGCAAGGAAGTTGTGGTTGTGGCTGGAGGTGTGACTGTCTTGCTCGTTTCCACCCCGCAGGCTCTGCTCTGGCCACAGGAAGGGATGCGCTCTGCTGCCTGGTGCATGGCCCAGGCTCAGCGCCCACGCTCCTCAGCACCCCACAGGCTTTCCAGGGCTTCTGGGGACACTGCTGGGGACCACATGCCAGGCAGGGGACACGGAGAGCTGCTGGAGGGCAAGGCCAGGCTGCAAGGAAGCACCCTGCCTGCTTGGAAAGCGACACTATTGCTGCGATCAAAACACTGTGTTTTGAATGCCTCCCTCAGTAGTACTGTATGTCCCTAATTTCAGGGGTGGCTTTACTGCATTTCATGTTCTGATAATCTCAGCTGCAGATACTGCAAGGCTGTGTTACTTTCTGTGTTACTGCTTTGGTGCTTTTAAGAAAAGGTGGTGCAAGTCTATCTCAAGCCTTTGACTGACTTGGAGATTCACCACAGTCAAAGTCTACTTGCACTTTGGTTTCAGTCCTGAAAAATGGTTAATGCCAGTATTGCAAAATCTATATAAAAGCTTCTTTCAATGGCCACCACTTGCAGAAAAAAAAAAGGGTTATACATAAAAGACTCTTTGTCTCCCTCATCAATTTGACCCTGGTCAAAACTTGAAAAAATGAGATTTATCCATAAGACTTCTGATGCAATTAGTGGAAGCTTTAGGTCTAAACTCCCTTCACAGTTTTAGAACCTCAGACTATGGCTGCTTGCAATGTTTAAGTCAGAAAAACAAAAAAAAAGACTTATATTTTGCGTGGTTGTTAATTTCTTTCTCTTGAATCAGGACCAAAAAACAAAAAGCTGTGAAAATTATTCTTACAATGTAAACTAATTTTATTCAGAACAGATTAAAAAAACTAACAAAGCTTGCCTAACTACATGAGGTAGTATATGTAGCAAAAGAGAAGGCAGAATATAGTATTCTGAAATATGAAGAATATGAATAAGTTTACAAGTTGGAGTGAAATAAATTCAACAACAGAAACAAAATACACCAAAAATAAAGTTTAACAGCTTTTCAGTCTTAAAGCACCAATACACATTTCATAGAAAGAAACACAGTATCACCACTACATGTTCTTCAAATACCATAACATGGTAAAATTAATGCACCAAGCTGTTCACCATAAAAGAATTCTTTAAAATTGTGAAGCAATAAATGACATAATTGTCACTGGGCTTCGTACCACTATACTTCCTGGCCTGCAGGAGTATTTGCCAGGTCACAAGGAGCAAGGTTAGCCTTTGTTACCATTTTCTTTGGTTTTTTTTAACATTTACCCCCATATTAATGTTTAGTATATAGATAACATGTACAGCTCAAGGCTATAAGCTTGCCATTTCTTTTTGTATGTGTACAATTCTACATTTTTTCTGAATGCAAATTTAGGTAAATCAAAGGAATCACATGGCAAAAATAAAGCATGTGTTTGTGCAGAACTGCAGGGTTATTCCTTAATTTCAGGTTGCTGCACTTCTCAATACAAAAATTTTATGAGATCCTTCAAGGCTATATATGTCTGTCTCTCACACACCCATCCCAAGACAGTAGAATATCTGTGAAGGACTGGGCCATAATGAATTATGGTTATTTGAACTAAAGAGCTTAGCAGCATCCAATAAATATTTTATTAATCTATTTAAAAAATAATAGACATGAATGGCCCAGTCTCTTTAGAATATTTTTTAGAGGAAAACATGCTAACATGACCCAGGGCGGCTTCTTATATTTTATATTTCCCATTTTATTTCAAAATAGGTATTTTCACTTGTTATGATTGGTGTGAAATTGAGAACAATCTAGCTCTTCATTTATGCTTGCATGGCTAATGCTACTTTAAATCATCAAAAAGTTATGTATGTTTTCATTTTACTTTAAGGCATGATTTATTTTATCAAAATATTGGGATGACTTCTTTTATGGACATTGAAAATAAAAACTCAGGCCTCCCTCTGGTATAGTTTTAAGGTTACTGTTAGTGGCATATATAAAGCACCATATAATAATATATTCAGATGAAGGAAACAAAGAACATTTGTGAGCTTTGAATTAACTGTATAGGAGTAACTGCTAAGAAAATATAGCAATATTTAACACAGGATTCAAAGTATTGTTATATATCATTATAGATTTTGAAATGAAGTTTTCTCCCATGTTTATTTTTACAATTTTTTTCATTAAGATTTATATGTAATTTAAACTTTTTGGTGGAAAGCAGTATACATCTTCTGTACAATAATGTTACAGCTTTATACAAATTTTAGGAATTACAAGAAATGGCCTGTATTAATCTTTTCCAAGTGCTCTGGTTTCACTTGCCTGTTTTATGTTTTACTTGCTAGATTCAAACAACGGCAAATACTCTGAAAGCCTTGCTTCCTGGAGGATTCTGTAAACTGAAACATAAAAACATTTCTTATGTTATTTTTAAGACCGCAACACTCCAATAACAACTTGTTTTAATTTTTAATGGTTAATTCTAGTATCCTGCAGCACTTCTTGTGACAGCTTATAAATTTAGGTATCAAGGATTTCTTTAAAACTGCTACAAATAAAAACTACATAAATTTCAGGTTTTTTTTTTCCAAAGAGCTTAATAAGAACAAATCACAACGTAAAAAAAATTCAAGTAATCCTTTGTGATGAGGAATTCTGGCTTAAAGAGTTGAAGCAAAATACAAAAAGTGTTTTGGAAAGAGAGAAAACATACATCTTATGCTTACTATTCTAGCAACTGTGTTTGGAGAGAACTTGCAGATCCAGGAGATCACTTGTTTGTTAGTTGCTTATACAATGAAGAATAAATTTCTACAGAGACCTAATGTTTAACAAAAGCAAAGAGAATGCCTTCTGAATGGATAAATATCTGGCTTCAAAAGAAAAGAAACAAAAATACCCAATTGCAATGAAATTTTGATGGAACAAGTATTTTTGCCTTAAACGTTGGACCAGCATGCCCTATTTAATAGTCCATTGTTTTTTCTTAAGCAAACCCTGTCTGAAGACTATGTCTGGGAAGGAAAGGGAAATGGAGGTGAAAGCAAGGAAAGGCACAATGGGACAGGTTGGCTGCAATAGCATTAGAATTCATCATCTTCTCCTTCACAGAAAAACTGCATGGGACTCTTTTCCAAACTGCTGACCTCCCAAACTTTACCAAGATAATTTATATGGAAATATATGTGTATTTATACTTTTTTTAAAAAATTATATTTATAGATAGTATATAATATGTATATTAGATATAAAGTATAAATAATGATCAAATTTGCAACATTCTCCCTGTCTGCATCTCTACTTGAGAAGATTTATATGGAGAGCAAAAGTGTTAGTAAGGAAGCACTCTAAGGGAACTGGATGATCATGGAGAAAAGTCAAAAAATACGTAAAATAAGTCATCCACTGAGCAAAGAAAATCAGTTTTTTACAAGCTTCCAGATTTTTTGAAAGGCCTGAGAGAAAGAGACAAGACATTCCCCTGCCCCTAATTAAAAACAAGACAAAAATACTCAGTATTTTCCTACTTTTGATTTTTCTACAGAAATTTCTGAGGTTTTTTTCCCCACTCAAATTTCTCTGAAAGACTATGGTCTGGTTAGGTAACAATCATTGTTAGTCTAAGAAACATTCTTAGCTTTATAGGACAAAAAGAGTGATACAATGTTTTTAAAGTAATTTCTTCCTTTGGAACCTGGAGAACCCTTTCAGGGATTAAATTTGATCTGCAACATATAGCCATGTGTTATCATCATACAATGCACAAATACACTTAATACAACTAGTGAACTTTCACAGCATCTCCATGCCTTTCAGAAAAAAACTGTTAACAACAAATTATTAAAAAAAAAAAGGACATCAAAAATATGTTTCAATGATTGTGAATTTTAATGTTTGTGAGTATTAAGTATGATTCAGGATCAGTGGCTCGATACCATGTAAATCACTAATGAGCTGTTCATCAGGAACCAACGAACCTGCATCATTAATATGAATTTTTATAAAATCCCTAAGGAAGTCAAAGCAATTTTCTTATCAAATACTGAGTTAGTTGCAACAGAACCAGCAAAGCCAACAAAAGGTTTACTTTATTGCATAAGCAGCTTTTCAGGGCAATGTTTTATGAGCTTAGAGGAGGCAGGCAGCTCCACTACCACAGCTTCTCCAAAGTCACCACAGCTGTTACACAAGCTCGGTAAATCACCCCTTGTGGCCTGTTTGTTTGGCTTCTAGCACTGCCCCAGGTACAAACAGACACAATGCAAGACTGTGAACCTTATCCAGGCCAAGAGTAAAGTGTAACCTTTACAAATGGGCTCCGTACCTTTCTGAATAGATCCCATTTTGAAAGGAAGCAACATAGACCTTTCTTTTGTCCACTGGCATAACATCAACATAACCGCCCTGGTTGCGGACCACACCGGCGTGCACTGCTGCCCGGCAGATGCTGGAGATCTGAGGAGTGAAGAGAAAGATTAGCTTTGCATTCATGCTTTTATTTCATCATTTTTAAAGAAGAAGACGAATAAAAGTATTTAAACCAAGTTCAGGAAACACGAAATAATTATATTTATTGCATGATTAATTTTATTAAACTTACAATATCTAAATCAGTTTCATAGGGATTAGGTAAATTTATAGGAATACAGACGTTGCCTTTCAGGTTACTTTCACCATGAAGCAAAAATCATTTATTTCAGGCTACTTCAGTTCAAAGATCAGGAATATTTTTGAATTCTTGAGCCTTTTAAAACTAAAGAATCTGTCAGCCAGAACCTCAAACATCAGTGAAATGATCCATATTCAAAGGGAGTATCACAGTTGCCTATCCAGGCATGGGTAAATACTAACAGCTAATGAGATGAAAGGTATAATGTGAGCATGAGACAGAAGATAGAGGTCTAAAATGAAAATTCTCTGTGAGGTTAGCAGCACTTGTAGCTGCTTGAAACCTCTATTCTCTGGTCACTAATTCCTGTCATGAACCCAAGAAGAATAAACAATATCCACAGAAGGATTCCTCAGTGACAATCTTGATAACGTTAATTTAAAGAATTGATTTAAACTTGCAGTACTCTACTACTCTTTCAGCATTTTAAAAACTGTCAGAAGAATGAAACTTCTTAGATATTCCAGAAGGTAGGTCCCAATCTTTAATACATAGCATAGCAAAGTGGAGTTCCAACTTCTGTGCATCTCCACTTAGAGACAAGTTTTTTTGGAGGAAAAAGTCTTCAATGCAATAGGTTTCTCCACAAGCAACCTTAAAAAACCTAGCCAATATAAATATAAATAGCTGGTCAAACAAGCCACAATTTAAACAAAAATTGCATTTCTTCCAGTTATAATTGGAATAATTTATATATGCTATCATAGCCATTTTCAATCTCAATACTATATAAAATCAGGAATTTAAAATAGCAATGATTTTCCTACTCTCATTCTAAGCACAGGACTTGCCAGGTTCATTTGTATATAGTTTTTCTTTTAATGTTACAATATTTAAAGAAATGAAGATCTGAAATAATTTATGCAAATAATTTTTTTGCAGAGATGCTTTAGAGTTTTTCTTTCCACACTGCTGGTTGCAGTTTTTGAAAATGCCAGAAAGGATGCTATTTAAACCCCTCTGTACATTTCCTCCTCCCAAGGTTGCAAAACTTTTGTTATACCCTGAACACCAATAGATGCCTTATTGTTAAGATTATAGCACCACTTATTTATCATACTGTGGAGTAACTAAGGAGTAGACTGATCATGTGCAATTTCAAATACCCAGGGGGAAAAATGGCCTCTGCAATACAGGATTACAGTCAGAAGAAATAAAAGATGATATTTACAAGCAATTAACTACACTGAAGAACTAGAAGAATACTATTCATTCTATTCATTCCTAGTACAATAACACAGCAGTGACTTCGTTTTCAGTTCCCACTGGAGATATAAAAAAAGGCTAGAGGTACACTTGGGGAAAAGAAAGATCATCTTTTTCACCTCTGTAATAGTAACCAAAATGCTACACTCTCTACATCATGAGATAGGAATATACATTCATAATTACATTTGAGGGTGGCTAAGATACTGGCTGTTCCAATGTTATTTGGAAGTTTCTAGTCAAGTAAAAAGGAAAGGGAAAGGAGATGGAGATTTTGACAGAGGAGGCTGACTACTTGTTGGAAAATATCTCCAGCAAAAGATGGGGCCATTGTTAGGGCTGGTATCAGAAGCGGACCAATCAAGTATGGCTGGGCTGATGCACAACATTTCAAAGGTGAAGGCAGGACACTTATATGGAAAATGTGAAAAATGAGATGCCAGAAGATTGGGGTTGATGAAGCCAGCTCAGAGACTATTTTCAGATGAAAACTGATATTCTGATGCTGCATTCCAGATGAGACTGGACAACAAATGTGCACACTTTTCCAATATATGAACAATTAAATGAGCATAAATTCATAATTATGAACTAGTTTGTAAGAATAGCTATGAATAGATGCATGTAGTTTTATAAACATATAGAGAATATATTTTTTTCATAAAGTATTATCTGTTCTTATCTCTTAAAGACTTCTCATTGTCTTGGAATAAGACTATCAGACATTCATCTAAATGGAATCAGATTCCAGTAGTGATGCCACAGCATTTCCTATGTTCAATGTTACGTCATCCAAATCACACTTCCTTGAACAACTAAGGTAAGCCTCCTGTTGACATAACCAAATCAGGATTTCACTGTGTTTATCACAAATTCCAGCATATTATTCGTGGTTTACATAGGCACCCTTGTGTCACTTTCTGGGAGACTTCAGAGATTTGGGGTTGTTTATTTGATTTTGATGAAGAAATTCCAAAGGGTATTTAAGGCGGTATTTTTAAGTTAGTATGAACACTTCATACAGCATTATATGGCTGTGCTTTATTACTGTGTTGTGAACACTCCTAAACTTGCCAGTATTTTTAACAGGTCATAGGATCTGAATACCAAGTTAATTATTTTCCTTCTTCAGATACTCAACAACTACCAAGATCTACCACAGCATAGCCTTACTCCACAAAGGCATTTAAACCACAAGTATCTTTAACATATCATCGCAGGAATATGGAGCTGTTTAATAGCTTTTTACATCATATCCTTTATATTTTACCATATCAGAGAATTATGAATACTTTTGCAAAAGTTTCAGGGAATATTTCCATATATGGTTACTGAAACAAAAATTAGTATGACCAAAGTGTTCGAAAGGTATAAAATTATACAACTCCATTGAAATCTTCAGATAAAAGATATTTGTTGATCTCTACCCCTGGAAGAAGTAAGGTAGACACTCTGAAAAAGTCAAATAAATTCTGCTCTGCAGATATCTATTTATCTCCTTTACTCTCTCTGCTACAAACTGCTACAAACCTAACCTACAATAGCACCTTCAGTGTAAATATCCACCCTGACAGCATCAAAAGTTGATAAGAAGACTCCCATCTCTGGTTTCTTACCTGTATTTATGTCCACTTTTTTCTAAAAGCAGTATGGCTGCACATATTTCGATACAATGGAGATGAATAGTGAGATAGTACACCTAAAATAATTTTAAAGTACACCTCTATAACACTAATGAAAGTCACCTGGGACTTCTCTTCCTGTGACTTCATCTTCCACAAACCGGACTTGCATTGAATCTATTTTCACTGCCCCTTTTATACAGGTTAAGGATCCAGTTCACAAATCAATTATCTTTCTAAACTGGAAGTACTATTCATACCCGTGACACTACTTATGGATGAGAGTGTTTTCAGGACAAGACACTCAGGTAATCTAAGGGATGTTAGTTAGTTTTAAAATACTGATGAGTATATACTTGCATATTATTTTCACACATTTCAAAGAACTGGAAAGTAGTGAAAATCATCATCTAACCCAGCTGGTTGCCATACTATTCTTTATGACATCCATAAAACAGTTAAACCATAGAGTTTACTGCCAAAAATATGAACTGCTTTCTCTGCCACTACATCCTGGCTTCCCCACAGAGAGATGACAAAGGAGGGGCATAAAATAGAAAACTCTTTTCAGGCTTTCTACCCACCTCAGAACTAAACATGCTGTAGAAAAGACAGGATAAAAGTTGACTAGCAAACAGAATGACAAAAAAAAGTCTGTTGAAATAATATGACAATGTGAGATACACAAATATATCAAAACTCTGTTGCAAATATCTAGCTGTCTACACAGGGAAGAAATATTCAAAATAATGAGACTGTGGACAATCATTTTAAGAGTAATATTTTTTTGTATAGTCTGACAGAAGTTATGGTTGCATCAGGATCTAAAGGGCAAGGGTTTAAATGGGTATACACTGCTAATGTTGAACAAATCAGTGGGAATTTTGATAAAAAGTTTAAAGTATGGGTCCAGAGACTAGTGAAGCCTACAATGAGTTTTCAAATAACTTTCCATATCTTCAGCAGCTGACTACTGATAACTTAAGTGGGAGCCTCTGAAAAAGAGCTTTTGAAAAGATCATGTAAAAAATCAGTGTATGGAGGAAAACTGTATATCAATATTCTATCTTATAGTTACAATATTTTTTCTCACATAATTTTATATCTCATTCTATAACACAATGTAAATCCATATACTTACATCAGAATAAATTCGTGTACCAATTACACGAGCATAGTGTGGATTTGCCTGCATACAGTTATGAGGACAATACACCCTGAAAGATCAAAAACAAACCACATACAGTTAAGAAGAGTATCAGAGGATTAATATATCATGTTCAATGACAACATTATTAAGTATAAATCAAGTCGATTGTCTGTACATATGGGTCTATAATGCTATTCAAAAACTGTCAGTATTGGAGGCTTTGACCATACAGGTGAAAGCATTGCTGATGTGTTGAGGTTCATAATGAAGTGCTGAAAATCATACTTTAACAAGTCTGGTCTTATCTTTTGGATAAGCAGATGGTGTTCTCGTTTAACATATGTGAGGCAAGTAGAAAAGTCAGTGAGAAGGGAGCCTGTTCATTACTCTATAATTTATCTGATTCTAAGTGCCCTATACAAAATGTACAGTCAGACACCTTCTCAGAAAAGGCAGATCTGACTGAGGACCTGCTTTGATGCTGATGACCTGGTGATACAAGCCAATTTAGCAACTTATAATGATGGCGAGCATTGGCATACGTGGCTAGAATGAAAAACCTTGGAAAGTAGTGAGACTCCTAGCTGATTCTGGGAGGTCAGAAACTTACTAAAACAAACACTGTCTTTATTAACTGGATTTTGTTAACCTTTGAGGAAAACTTTCTCTGTGATTCATGTCTTCTACAGCTTCAAAATGCACAGGAAAACAACGTGGGAAGCTAAGAGTAGTACAGAAGGTGTCAGCATATTATTTGCTAACTTTGATATGCTACAAGCAAGAATCGTCAGCTGTCTCTAGGTCTACTCTGACCTGTTTCATTTGAAAAATGGAGCCACCCTACACGGGGCAGCCCTGGGCAAGTGTTCTTCTCTAAAATGTTATCCAGGCTCCAATCAACATTTGGCAAGTCACATCACATGAGCATGCTAGAGTCTTGCCAGATGGGTGACTAAAACATGTTGATAGAGTCAGGAATGATATTTTTGTCAGAAGGAAGCAAGAAGTCAAAGAAGCCTGTTGAAGACCTGCTGATTTATGAGTCAGGAGTAAGACGGAAAAATGAGGCTGTGTAATCAATGCCGTGGCTGGTTACTGCTTGTAATTCCTGAGACTACATTTTCAGAATTAAGAGCATGCACAGAATCTTGGATGAATCACTGCCGTTGTGAAGTCCCTTAAGCTGACATATCAGAATTATGTAATTTTTAACCTTGTATTTAGTTTTTAATTTTCCTAAAGACAAAACCTATTTTTCTCTTAATGAAGCTAGCTTTAGCTTTCAATAATGAAGAAAAAGAGAAAAAGATAGGAGTAGGAGATTGTACCCATCCATTCCTGTGTTCCACTCCTTAGCTTACTTCTCCACATCTTCCAGCTAGAAAGCCAGGAGTCATAGCCAAACACCAAGTCGGTCCATGGACCCAAGTGCTACATGAAGGGATGTTTTCCTAGCAGTTTTGGCTTTGTACTTGTTTCCTGTGTTGGCTGTAGGATTGCTATGAAAGTAATCCTGTGGATATCTCCAGCTTAATTTGTGGTAAATCATGCTACAGTGTATTTACCTTTGACTCATCTATGGTTTTAAGAACGGTTACCCAATTCCTTTGTCAAAATATTGCGGTACAGGCGCCTTTCGAAGAGTTAAAACACAGGCTTCAAAGAAATGTAACAGATATTTAAAGCCAATCTGCAGACCAGACCTTACCCTAACCAGGTATATTTCAATTTTTTTTTTATCCAGTTTCTTCAGAACTCCCAAGCAAATTGGAAACTTCTACGATAAATATGAGAATTTTATCCTTCTATTGTATCTGTTTTTCAGGTAAATAAATTGAAATAAAGTGTACTTTGCCCAAGGTGCATATATAATAATGGACAATGAAAAATATAAATGCACTTTTATTCACAGTCTTTAGTTGAACAATTTCATTAAGATTAGCAACAGGATCTTAATGAGCAAAAGAAAAAGAGATTTTCCTAATGAAAAATCCTGCAGATCATCTTTACCTACCTTCTATTAAGACCAAAGACTAAAATATCACTTGAACATTTCTGACTTCACTTTTACAGCTACTGCTATTACCTTCCTCAGCAACTTAAGACAACTTAAAATAATTAGTAAATGGCAGAAAATAGAGCAGCACTTTAAATTAATAACATTTTATGAACTTTACCTTGGACAGTGTGAGGCTGGTTTTTGAAATGGACATAGTTGTTCCACTGTGGTTTCACAGGTGATAGCCTGAACTGAAGAAAATAAAACAGAAACATGTAAATGTGCGCTATTTAGAGAAAAAGCAGAGTAGTACTGAGCTTGTAAGAAATAAGTACTAACCTGTTACTTTGGAGACAGTGAAGGAGTTAGCAGATTGGTATTTTCTGAAGAAGAAATATTGGACATTATCAGTAAATAACATATTTTGGTGATTTCTTTTAGCTAGAATTATTTGTATTAGATAATATGGAAATAAACCCAAGACAATGTCCTCAGTCAGTTTTTACTCACTGTACCCCCTTCTCCCCAGTTGGAAATCTATTTATGGCAATGACACATTCACTTTGTACTCTCAGTGAATCTGTTTCAAAAACAGGAACGTGTGTTAAACTCTTTCAGGAATTTAATTTGCTAAGAGAATATGTGGTAGGAGCCAATTAAGCAATATATTGGTCCCTCATAATGTAGCACATGGTTGCTCAGAAGCTTTTATCTCCCAGAAGAGATCATTCACCTTCTGCTAAGGGTTCATTCCTATAAACAGCTCCAACACTGTGAAGAGTTTCTCCTCACAGCCTTGCTGAAACATTTCATTAAATTTTACTTTTGGATCTTGCGTCTCCTGTTATCATCAGCACCATTAAAAACCCAATATAACATGTAAGAGTTCTTTTTTCCCCATAATTATATGGCACCCAGATGTATCTGCTTCCTGTTGTTATTAAAAGTCAGGTACATAGATTATGTTGTTTCACTACAAATTGATGAACATTTCTGTTTTATCTCACTCATCTTCTATTTTCCTCCTCTTTTAACTCCTGGGATATACCTCTGATTCTGATACTTTTCATCTGTAACAAAGAAGCTGATGATGCTTCTGGCACCCATAAAGTTACTTATTAAAAAAACCCAAACAATCAAAGAACAAACCAAGAAAATTATTCCCTATTCACCTTTGGAGCAAATTGCTCCACCGTTTGACTGCGTTGGTTTATTTTATTTACTTGTATGACCCATCAATTTCACATAGCTCATTTACTGGATTCCAGTTTGCTTTCACTGAGGTAGCTCATACTTCTGTTGCCCTAGCATTGTCGAGCACTGATGTAGGAATACGTATTCTACTGTTGACTAGCTTGCTGAGATACTGAGAACAGTATTCTATCCTAAGAAAATACAACAGCTGAAAAAACATTAGTATTAGCAACCCTGATAAGGAATCAAAGGAGCTGAAGATTAGGACATTTGCTGTATGCTGCACTGGCATTTACTTTTCTGTATTCTCTATTCTGTTTTGCAATACATGGTAGAGTAGGGATCCACTTTATTTCATCTATTTTTGAATAGATGTGTAGTTTATGCAAGGCTCCATCTACAGACACTGGTGAGAGTCAGGTAGCTGCTAGACATCCCCTGCCTCATTGGTGGGCCTTTTGAAGATTTGAAACTTTGGCAAATAATCTTTATTTATTCCACAGCCAAAATACCTTGCCCTGAGTTCCAATTCTCAGAGGAGAGGTGCTAAATACACTCTGTTGGCAGGACACTCATACAATTTTGTCTCATATAGCATAGAAACACAGAGATTTCAATTAATGGGAAACCAATTGGTTCCAGTTTAAAGACTTTTTTACAACTTATCTACTCCTACATTTGTAAGCAAGCTGGCTCCTAATATGTTTGCGTTGATATAATCAGGATCTACTTCTCTCTTTGTATCAAAGCAAGTGAAAAAGAGAAATATTTGTCTGTATCTTCATCTTTAGGCAGGTAAATCAAACCACAGTAAAGTCATCGGATGATCCAAAGAAACTGATTGATATCAATGCCTTAAGTGCTACCCAAGTAGACCAAATTATAGGCCACTGAATTTAGTCTACCAGGTCAATGCTCCTCTCTATGCTGGATTAGACATATCTGTTGAAAAGAGAAATGATGACAGGTACCATAGCCTGTGTCACTTGTTTGCACAGCACAGAGTGAGAGCACAGCCTCTGATGATTACCCATCTCCTTGACTCTTGGGTTTACATCTGAGCCAAACATATCACTCAGAAAAATCCTGTTTTCTTTCGGCTCACTATTGTCCCTATGAGATACACACATACCACTATTACATGTATACTAACTATAAACAGAAATAAGGACAGCAATGTAAAGCTCTGAAGAACACATTATGATATAGTGAAGTGTAATTTGCAAATACCAATAATATATTAGATTCAAATATACTAATATTGATGGTTTTCTATCGTTGGATAATTATATATGAAACAGCCAAGCATCCTCCATTTCTGTGTGCTGCTTTTCTGGGTTTTCCTTTAGCATGTCTACAAGTATTTGGAGCTATTTTCACATACCAGACTTAGGGAAGGCACCTTGGCAGCGCAGTACACCTCCAAGTGAAGTTTCCACAGCATGGAATATTATTCAATCACTGGCCAATGCAGAAATTGTGCAAAATATTTGTGCAAAATATCATATGTAAACTGTGGAACTGTGATGAAATTACCAAACCATACAGGAAGAGGCGTATTTTCTTCTTGTTTCATATGCACACAACAAGAGGGTCATTTACAAACACAAACTTGTAATGTTATTGCTTTGTTAACTGTCATAGATTGCTCTGTCCGTGTTTAAAACACGTAAAGCAATCTGCCAGTATGTGCTAGTTTTGACAATAAATATATACTCTTACCAATTAGTTAACTGAATACTCTAAATATTAAGATTATTTAACTACAAACACTAACTTACTGCCCAAGTGATTCTGTAAATTATTTAACCTTCTTTCGCATTATTACTGTGCCACCCTTAAACACTAGCTAAAGCTTCAGAATGGACACAATACCTCTGAATCCATGTGCCTTTTTATAGCATTTTCGTATTCTTTATGACAAAAAAGCATAGCAAAATATTACTGGTGAAAAACTTTTCATACATTTTAATTTTAAGAAAATACTTACCCAATTGACTGAACACCATTTCTGTAAGACTTGATAAAGTAATTTTTTCTCCCTTGCCTGGTGACATCCACCCAACCACCTTCATTGTCTAGGATGCCATAATGTATGGCAGCTTTACAAATACTGGATTGCTGAAAAACAGAGCAGGAAAAGCAAATCCATGTCAGACAAAAAACAGGTTTTAACTACAACGTGTCATTAAAAACTCGGTAGAGAGTCTTGGTTTATGTAGGTGTTATTTCAAACAAAGAAACCACCACTTTGCTTTACTCAGAGATGAACTATTCTCATTTACAGTATACTTGTTCACAGTAGCTGTCATTTTCTATACGGTTTTCCAGTTCTACAGAGTAAATTATATCCTTTCAGCTGGTGTTAAGGTTATACACAAGCAGGTCCATCTTACTGAAACAATTTAAACAAGCATACCCACAAATTGCTGTACTCCTCCTTTAGTTGCATGTTCACATATTTGCATGTAAATATGTGGACACAAAAATTCTGTTTCTGTGTATGTGTAAGTATGAAGTACGTTTGTGCAGTACACACAGAATAGCAGATGCACATTAAGATCATCTGATGCTATCTTAAACATTTGGTGTAAGCTTTTACTTTTGGTGAATGCTGACATCCTCAAAATCCATTCTTAATACGATTTTAACTAGTATGCCAACAGAAAAGACATTGCATTAAACACTCTACTGGTACAAAATCTAATTTAAAAGTATTTACCATTTCATAATGTACACTTCCAATGACTTTGGCTTTGCTATCCAAACAGCCAGCAGGACATTCATACCTAGGAGAATTAAATACAACTTGGTCTTAAATCCTGGGATTACAGAAAGGGGAAATATTCCAGCTCACATACAAATATAGCCTTTCAGAAAAATCTCAAAATGACAACTGTAAAATTTACCATACCTATTGCAAGTTGTTCCTTTGCACTGATCTCTTAGCCTTACTTCACATGAAACAATCTGAGCTAAAACAAGCAAAAAGCAAATTCACTGCAATGAATTTGACACTAGATAATTCAATTTTGTTGACCACTTGAAAATCAGGTAAATTCCTTACACATTTGCTGCGTGCTTATCACTTCATTTTTCTCACTGTCATCAGTGCCTGTGGAGGCTGAAGGTTGATGTGTTCTCGGCCAGCTTTGCACAGTTGCATCCTGAGCTTTGGATCGCTGACGTTCAATCTCATTGGTTTCCTCTTCTGGTTCATGGGGGGAATAAGGTCTTTCTGAATCCTCTGTTTCAGAAAATGGGCAAAAAAAAAATAATCTCTCAGAAAAAAAAATCAGTGTGGAATGTAAATCCCTTACCATGGTTCGATAAAACAGCTTTGCTCTCATAAAATGGTAGACAAAAGGAAGAAAGCAAGAAAAACTCTCCACTGCATCATAAGAGGGAGAACTCAAGATTAATAAAACACCTCAGGTTGTTTTGTGACAGCAAGCAAAGACATACTTTTTTTTCCTAGCCCTTGGAGCACAATTGAAGATGAAACTGCTCTTAAAGCTCCTGTTTTAGTATCCTTATGCCATCAGAAAACCAACTGAACAAAGATCTCAGTTACACATGGGCAAAGTTTTACCAAGTTCATAGATAACATGCAATTAAAGAAGCTTATTTCATAGTTACACCTGAAAATGAAGCCCTTCTATTCATACAGAATGAAAATAATTCTGAAATGCTCATAACTGTATCTACATTTCTTACTTAGACAAGAACCACAAGGAAGGTATTTGGGCACACACATGCAGCTTTCATATGCTCCATAAGAAATCTCAGAAGTTATTAACAAAAATTGCTAAATGAGTTGTTCACAGAGTAGAACAAAACGAAGTAGCAGCTTCATAATATGCTGTGTTTCAATGCTATAAAATAGGAATAGCATTCCAAAAATTGTAAGTTAATAATCATCCTAGCTGACATTTTCTTTAATTACTGATGTCTTCTAGCTTTGTTCTTGATTTTTCACCCACCACATGACTATGTCGCTGAGATAATGTTTCCCTATAAACAAATGACTGCATAGACTTCCAGTGTAATTACAGAAAGGCATATAAAGAGCACATAATGAGTCTCCATCTTTGTGTACTAAAACCCCTGAATCAGCACTCATCAGCAGAAAATCGCTGCACTCTATTCCCTCTGGTGAGACTCAGCCTCATGTATCACAAGTACATGTTCCCATTCATCAAGATAAAGTAGGGCCGAAACTGGTTTTTGGGCACACACATAACATATTCTATTCCACTATGTTTAAGCACAATGAGGAAAGAAATCAAAAGAAAGGTTACATTTCTATTCCCATTTACAGTTGTAACAGTGAAATAGTACTTACCTCTGTAACAAAGGTTTTCTCTACAGCCTCCTCCAAAACTAGGGGGACATGCAGAACAGGGGCGGCCGGGTTTATAAGGAGCATGACCCCACCAGTTACCCCTTTACAAAAAAAAAAAAAGGCAAAAAATGCCTTAATCAAAGAGTACATTAACATATTAACATTAAACAGCACTTAATATGTCAACAAATAAATTATGAAAACCAGCAGGCACATAGACCATAACATTGTTCTGATATTCCCAAGTTACAAGCAATAGGATGAGAGGAAATGGCCTAAAGTTACACTAGGAGAGGTTTAGGCTGGATATCAGGAAGCATTTTTTCACTGAAAGGGTTGCCAAGCACTGGAACAGGTTGCCCAGGGAAGAGGTGGAGTCGCCAGCCCTAGAGGTATTTAAAAGTTGTGTAGATGTGGCACGCAGGGACATGGTTTAGTGGTGGACATGCCAGCGTTAGATGAGTGGCTAGAGTCAATGGTCTTAATGGTCTTTTACAATCCAAATGATTCTATCATTCTACACCAAATACACAGGATCTAGTTGAGAAGTCCACGAAGAAACAAAAGAAAGAACCAACATAAATTGCTGTAAGATCTTTTCAGACTGGCATAGCACCATAACACTAAATACCTCCACTTGATGAGAACAGGCTCCACTCTCTCCTAGGTGGAATATCCTATAAAATTTGATCTTAACCATGGCCTTCCTGTTACGTATTCCTTTAAGTCACAGTGGGGAGATATATTTATTTTTCAGAAAAGTATCACACTATAATAAAGATCTCTGATGCTGCACATGTACTAAAACACAGGCCAGAAAACTGAAGCCCAAGAAAACTCACAAGAGTATTTGTGCAGCCAAAGGCTGTTTGGGAACAATGCTCTATTTTGTAACAGTACAAAACCCAGAAAATTCGGACTGATCTCCTTGCAGATTATTTCCTAGACTATTATAAAATATCTTGCCCCCTCAAGATATTTTTGGGTGTCAGTCTACTTACTTAGGAGAATAATTGCATACAAGATAAACTGCTTTTGGCCAAATCTGCCCCCAGATGTTCATGTTATGACACAAATTAATTGCACAACCAATTCTGCTACTTGTAGCCCAAACAACCTATGGAAAAGAAGAGAGGAAAACATGAAAACCAAAGATGATCAACTTAAAATCAAAACTATCTCCCATACACAAAACTCGAATCACCAAAGTAATGTATTCCCCCTCTGTTATAAATGTCTCAAAGTGGCCTAATTACAGCTGTCAAAAGGCCATTCAGTTATACCCTTATTAGAGGGAAAAGTTTTACCTTGATAGAAAAGATATGGCTCTCATTTTATATAAATGCTCTAAGCATATATTTGAAAGTGTAGCAAAACATTTATGAAACGTGATCTGAAGAACTGGTCCTTGGCATCACAATTAATAAATAATTGTGAGCTAGAAGTTATGTTCCTGTGTGCCGGAGTTCCCAGTACAACCTAAAGACCCAGAGGGGTTTGGATTGGTTGGACTGAGACAACAGATACTTTTCAGCAGTAAAAGGAGGTAACAAAGGATAAAAACATAACAAAAATACTCATACACCTAATAGACCCAAGTAATGGATTTTAAATGAATATGCTTTCATGCCACTGCAATCTAAGGTGGGTGTGCTCCTTTATTCATCTTTCATTGCAGATCTCAAAAATAATCAAAATTACAAAGTCTGGAATGTTCAAATGAGACAATATGACAGGTGTCAAATATGTATTCATTCAAGGTAAGCCAAATCTGTGAATCCATCAGGATTTAAATTGAAAGAGATCAGTATTGTGAAGGACTGGTTGGTACCACAAAAAAGCTGTGATTATGTATTGATCTCTCATGTAATAGTAAATATAATTACAGGTACTTTTATAGAAATGGTAAATAAGACCATACAGGTAACTCGATTTTAAAATTAGATACAATTGTAAATTATGTTAGTAAACGGAAAATAAGTGTTTAAAAATTAATAATTTTAAAGTTTTCCAATATTATATCAAAAATTATATGTGGACCACGGTACAATCCGAAGAGCATGTATTTCCCTTTCACTGAAAACATGACTGGTACCCCTCAATAAAAATTCAGGCTAGATACACAGATTTCAGAAGTATGAAGTAAATGACCTCTATGCAATTTAAAAATCTTCCAGAAGTTAAAACAAGGTCTTAAAAACGACGGTTTAATCTGATGAATTCACCCAAGAAAACTTTTTTTTTTTTTTTTAATAAGCTGTTTCTTCAACATATTATGGGAAGGACTATTCAGATGATGCAAAGCGCACTGAGCAGTAACAGTCTAACACTGGGGTTTGAAAGCTTTTTCCTCAATCTTGTTGGCATTTATGAGGATAAAATCTAAAGATTTGTATGACAACCCTACTTTGTCACTGATACTCAGTGTTTGTAATTGTGGAGTCTAAACAAGCCCTTTTTGGGCTTTTGTGCTGTGGTATTTACTGAAAGTTTAGTGTGCTCTAAGTGTCAGACAGCAACTTAGCTGGAAGTCTCTGCCACTCTTTTCCATAGCTGATAAAAATCAAGTACACCTACATACCTGTGTGTAATGTGTACAAACAGGACCAGAGCATCTGTAGGGACAATACGGATTGCATTCATGAGGATGGGGATATGTGAAATCTCTCACTTCATCATACCATGCTTGGACATGAAATGTTGGAGGTCTGTACCTAGGAAAGCCAGTAGCAGTGTATAAGATCATTCAAAAGTTGTAGCTCCTACCATTCTTCCTTTACGTAGCAAGAAAATTTTGTTCAGATTTTTAAAAATCTCATATATTGCATAAAACAGAATCTTAAACTACCTTCCCCAGTGTGCCCCCAGATTCTGTCCAATTGATGGAAGAAGGCTTGCTGGTCCATGCTCCCACAGACAGGTTTCAGCCCACGACTCTGCAGATCTCTCCAGTTCTGTGTCCCATGTCTGAAATTTGAAACAAAAGAAAGGGAAATCTTCTCAGAAACATTTGGTGTGTACCTTTTTCTTTTAAAAAAAAAATTGTCCATTTTTTAAAATTTTTGAAGTTTCTTTTACTGAGGCAGAAGACTGAAAAGTAAGAACGACTTGAAAAGTATATGCTGCATTTGTGTTACATAAGAAAGAAAAATGTTTTCACCAAGAGAAAAAAAATTTTAATCCCTTCACAGCATTCCCTTTAGAAAACATGTGCAGCCATGCTGCAGTGAATAAAGTACAAATATGAAGCTGAAAGGCTTAGTTCAATTTTCCAAGCTAAATTAAGTGCATTTTCTGTCTTGTGAGATTTCTTTTTGGTAATAGGCATTTTTTTTAGCCAAAAGGGTATTACCCAACCTGCTTTCAAACATGGCTTTATTTCCTCTAAACTAATAGTTTATGTGAAATGAATGCGATTTCCTCTTCCTTTTCTATAACCAGCTTTCATTGAAATAATACACAACTCAAACACAAATTATGAAAACTAGAGTAGATTGTAATTCATTGATTTTATGGCTAGGTTGGCAAAAAAAGGGACATTCATGACAGTAAGAGGTATGCTTAGAACAAGTAAAAGAAAAAGATTATGAATTGTCATTTGTCCTTAATTTTTATTCTTTAAGAGAGATGGAAGAATAGGCTTACAGCTGAAAGACAAATCCAAGTTTCTTTCTTTCAAAAGCATACTAAGACATACCCTTCTTGGAAAAAATCATACCATAATGTGTATGCATAGTTTTTACTGCACTAAGTTGGGGTTTGCTCAAAGTGGTCCATCGTTCTAGTGCAAAGTATCCATACTTCCGCTTGACTTTTGGAATTTCCTGATAGCTGCAGAAATAGTTTCCAGATACCTGACTCACAAATACCAACACTCAGGTGACGAAACTAGAATATTTCCAGGAAAGAAACACATGTCTTGATAGAACCTGAAGTATTTCATCATACATTCAGACTAAATTTAATTAAGTGAGACTAGCTATCTAAATAACAGTAATGCAATATTTCCAGATCCAAATTCCCACGCAGACACTGGAGATCATGCCTACTAATTTTTGGCGCAGATGAAAGATAGTAAACTCCTTAACACAGCCAATGATTATACAAATATAACAGACAAATTCCACATGCTAAAATTTATTTTTCTATTGATTTTGACATGCAGCTTTCAAATTATTAATCAGATAACTCATTAAAAACAAGTATATCCTTGGTTATGCAAGACCATGATTATGTAAAGACTTTATTATCACTCAATTTAATCCTAGAATATCTGTTCTTGCTTCTCTTCTTCAGAAGTCTGTAATGTATTAGATTGAATTCTGTCTGTTATTATTAATATTATCAGCAAGTAAAAAATTTTACAGGGCACACTTTGACTCCCAAAATGCAACATTTATTTCAACAGAAATACTCGAACAGTATAATAATGACAGAATAAATCTTCTAACACACCTATGGATACAAAGACCACTGACTTTAGAAAACAGTACAAATTTCCCATTCACCCTCCTGGGCCATTATTTCTGCGTCATAAACCACAACTATTTTTAATGTCCAGAAGAAAATATTCTAATCTTAAATAATGTAGTTTTATATGACAGTTTGCATAATTCTTTTCCTTTTCACTTTAGTTGTCACACCACCATAAACTGTTCTTCTCCCTATTGTACCCATTGTAAAAACACATGAAGATTAACACACTTCTTCCACATATATACTTTGTCCTTATAGACTGTAGTACAGTTGCTTCATCTTCTACCACAAAATCACAAGACCATAATTTTTTAAAATATAAGCCACTACGATTTGTCTTTGTTGCATATATTGTATGATATTAAGTCACCTCAAAATCTTATAATATGTAGATTTAGGTCTTAGGATGAACAAGTCACAAAGCTAATACATTTCCCAAATAATTGCTATTTAGAATGGTTTTGCCAACCGGACTCTGAAATACAAATTAGACTTATGATAGAACAAAATTTGGGCACCTACTCAGTCTTAGAACTTCCTACCATCAAGGCCAGCTACAATTTCTTATGGCTCTTATGACCTTCAGAAAGCCAGAAGATATTCTCTTGTAAAGCATCCCCCCACATTTTCAACTCTTAAAACAGCAGTCATAGTTAAAAGAATTGTACTGTTGTTCTATTTTTCTCACAACACAAGTTTAAAAATATTTTATGCACCTATTTTAACTTAAATAATGACACTTTTTTTTAAGTTTAGAGCTAGGCAATCAATAGTAGCTGCTTGAATCAACTCTTCAAGCTGGTGAAGAAGTTACCTTTTAACAGAATTTTCTTTAGAGTGATGAAAGCTATGCATGACAGAGCCATCCAGAATTCTGCAAGAACAACTTTTTGATGAAAAACTTAAATTCATTGTTAATCCTCCTGACAGATGAACAGCCACATGCCAAGTACTGTTGAAATTGGATATGGTCTTCAAAAAAAGTTCTGTCTTCTTTAACTGCTTCTCTGCTTTCATCCAGAGTCTTCACTCCCTTTACCCTGCCTTGCTGGAGATAAGCACATTTCCCACTTTCTAGGCCTCGTCATAATGCACTTTCCTTGAAGCAGCTTCATTTGTGATTACCAAGACATAACTTAATTTCTTTCTCATTTTAATAACTTACGTATATTTTGAGATGTGATGGAGTAAATATCAAAAGTGTAACATATTCAGATGTAAAAAAATCAGTCAAGTGCAAATCGCACTCTAGGAGAAAAACCTCCTAAAGTACAGTATTTATTATTCAATGGGATCATTTTCTCATCAAAGCCATCACTTCCTGAAATGTCTTTAAAAGAAGTAAAAAAAAAAAAACAAAAAAAACTTCTACTAAGAAACATAAATTTTATGAAACATTGTAGAAGAATGTCCAAATGTCCCAGTTCCAAAGAATTTTCTAGAGATTAGAGTCACTTTCTTGATTACCAGAGACTTCAAAGTAAAAATGTGAATAAAACATCACTAATCTCCTACAGCCAGTAGATCAAAAAGAGATAGAAGTGCTAGAAGTCACAGTTACTTGTGTCTCCAAGGCTTACCAAGACAGAAGCCATAAAACACAAATCCAAATCAATGCAGAAATGAAAAGGTTTCCCAATCTCCAGGATCACTATAATGACGTTTAATAAAAAGAGGGAAACTTGATATTCAAGGACCATTTTCTCCAGGCTCAAGGATGATGCATCCTGCTAAGCAAGAAATCAGGCAAAGGGGGCAAGAGACCTGTGCGGATGAATAAAGAACTCCTGTTATTACTCAAGCATAGCCAGGAAATACACAGGAGACGGAAGCAGGGCCAGGCCACTTGGAAAGAATATAGAGAGGTTGCCAGAGTAAATAAAAATGAGAGAAGGAAGGCCAAGACCCTTCAAGAATCTGCTCAAGGACAACACGGACAAAATGAAGGACTTGTTCAAATACACCAATAACAAAAGGAAAATTAAGGATAGTGTGGGCCTGTCACTAAATGGAGGGGGGCCCTGGTAGCAGGACACACAGAAGGCAAAACTGAGCACCTTTGCATTGGGCTTCACTGACAAGACCAGCCCTCAGGGATCTCTGATCTAGGAGACCAGAGTCATGGAATGTTGGAAGGAAGACTTTTCCTCGGTCAATGATTGAGCCAGAGAACACCTAGCCAAAGTTGACATCAACAAGTCTACGGGCCCCGACAGGATGCATCCACAGGTGCTGAGAGACCTGGCAGACACAACAATGAGGCTGCTCACAATCATGTCTGAAAGCTTGTGGAGATCAGAGTGGTGTCTGAGGACTGAAAGAAAGCAAATGTCACCCCAGTCTTCAAAAAGCACAAGAATGAGAACCCAGGAAATTACCACAGAGTCAGCCTCACCTCAATCCCCTGAAAGGCAATGGAGCACCCCATTCTGGAGGCCATCGCTACCAATGAGAAGGACAAGGTGATCAGGAGGAGTAAGCACAGATTCACAAAAGGTAAATCATGCTTGACCAGCCCGACTTCCTTCTATGATGAACCAACTACCTGGCTGGATGAAGGGAGAGCAGTGGATATTTTCTACCTTGACTTCACCACGGCTCTTTACACTGTCTCGCACAACATCCTCACAGGCAAACTCAGGAATTGTGGACTGGATGAGTGAACAGTGAGGTGGGTTGAGACCTGGCTGAACAGCAGATCCCAGAGGGTCATAATCAGTGGCACAGGGTCGTTAGAGGCCTGTCACTAGTGGTGTCCCCCAAGGTTTAATAATGGACCCAGTACTGTTCAACTTTTTATCAATTAGCTGGATGAAGGGGCAGATTTCTCCTCAGGAGGTTCACGGATGACACAAAGCTGGGAGCAGTGGCCAGTACCCCAGAGAGCTCTGCAGCCCTTCAGAAGGACCTGGACAGGTTGGAGAGATGGGCAGAGAAGAACCATCTGAAATTCAGCAAAGGCAAATGCAGGGTCCTGCACCTGGGGAATAATAACCCCAGGCATGAGAATGCCAGGAGGCTGGATCCAGGCTCTTCTTGGTAGTGCCAGGCAATAGGACAAGAGGCAATGGGCAGAAACTGATGCACAGGAAGTTCCACCTGAACATGAGGAAGAACTTTACTGTGTGGGTGACTGAGCATTGGAACAGGTTGCCCAGAGAGGTTGCACAGTCTCCCTCACTGGAGATATTCAAGAACTGTCTGGATGCAATCCTGTGCCATGTGCTCTGGGATGACCCTGCTTGACCAGGGAGGTTGGACCACTGTGGTCCCTTCCAACCTCACCAATTCCATGATTCTATAAATGGTGTCCTAATCCCTGATGCAGCCACTTGGAGAACTATCTTAAATTTATATCTGACTACTCCAGTAATGCAAAAATTATACAGAGGTGTTAACAACATTATGAATAAGTATGAAATTTCTGAAAACAAATCAAAAACTTGTACAAGAAATCTGTAAGACTGCAATGCCACATCACAGCTTACTCTGAGAAAATTAGCTTAAAGGTATTTTTAAAGGCCAATTCTACACGTAGCTAGAATTTGAAGAATTCAAAAGATTTTCTACTGAATTATCAACATACCTAATCATTGCTTCAGAGATGGGATCAAGAACAAGATGGAGCCGCTTTACTTTTTTTATACCACCTTGAATTTTGTCCTCTTTCAGTAGTTAAAATAAGATATCCAAATTTCTCTCCTAAATTCTAATTGAAATCATATGAAGAAAAACTGTGTATCTTAATTCTAAGGATTAAAAGACTGTTTATTTTAGAGTTTTTTCATACCAATCCTATCAGATTAGTTCTAAATATAATGCATTTCACTCATGAAGCAGGCTAAATGAAACAAACATGTAAAATAATCAGCCTAAGTATTTAAAACATACCTCTTTACTGGAATAGGAATTTTATTCTTGTGCTTTTAATAGCATCCCCTTGTTTCATTCACATGACGGCAAGCTTTGAGCTTCAAACGATGAAAGCATCTCCATATACAAAGACCAACACCTAGGTTTTCATGTTCATTCAGATCAAGTTACACAATGAAGAACTTCAAACGAATACAAAACTAATTAGCGATCTTTAAAATGCCAAGATGCTTGGCATTCTAAAAGAAGACAGAATAAAAATGGAAGAATATGAAGAGTCACAGCAACCTATTTATTTTACATCCTACCAGAAGTAAGCATTTCTCAAATTTTAACCACAATGTCATCAGTGATATTAAAACCTGGCTACTGAAATATATATTGAGCTGACCTGAATCAAGCTTTAAGCTTAATTCAAGAAGTTCTTCCACAATACTCAGAAGCAGTTGGTACTTTACAGATTTAAACTAAGGACACTTTTAAAACAACTCTTTGAAATAAATGGTAAAGTTGAAAAGAAATCTCTGCATAGCTATAAGCAAGGATGCTTTTGTCTGACAAAGGATGAATTAAATCTTCAAACACCGTCACTTAAAAATATAGGAAATTTCTTTTCATAAAAAGGGAGACTATAATTTTTTTAAATATAGGTGTGCATTGCATCTGATTTTTCATCCACTAGTTCCCTCATCTGTGCTCTGACATGACCAGGTTTCAATGCCTTTGCTCTATCAGATTTCTTTGGGAAGTACCGGATACTGAAAGGAGCACAAGAAGATGCAAGTGCAACAAGGCAGCTGATTCCCAGGTCTGACAAGACTCTGATTGGGAATTGTTTGGTACTACATGCAAGGTAATTCAACTTGTTCATCAAGGAAAAGCATTGCTCACATTTTCACAAAACTACCTGAGGTCTACCTTTTGGATAAGGGATCATCACAGGGTTGGCTTTCTACATTGAGATAGGCACACACTGAAAATATCACAAACTGCTCAGCAGTATGAACCTCCTTGAAACTATTCCATTTGTTTTGCAGAACGCTGCTAGAATGCACTTTGAAGTTGTTCATGGGTATTCATTCCACACAAAAAGACTCAGCAGAAAATAACCCACCTGAAATGCAATTAGCATGAATGTCAGGTTCTCAGCATCAATTCTTTTGCTCTACAAATCTGTTTCAATGGCACCACAACACTTGTCAACACGGGCATTTCTTTCATCAGTATCCTGTTAAAATTAGTGCACCATTAAAGACACAGAGATGTGGCACTATCAGTGTTTCACAAATGTTCTCAAACTCTACCCTGGCTGAAGCCAAAACCCAGCTGGACAGGTTAAACTGAATGGTAGCAGCAGTTACTGTCTCCAGCTGCCAACTCTTCTACCCCAGAAGACTGCACCACATTTTGCAGCAGGGATGTTGCAGACAATATGGATGTTCTGACTGCTTCTGGCTTACAACATATCACATTAAAATAAACCACAACTAATGCCAGTTTAGCTTTACAGACTGGACTACAAATTTTGGAATTCAGCCTCTGTCAACATGTGGTTCAGGTAGAGCATAGACCTAAACCAATGTTCTGCTTATTGGAGGAGCTGCTGTTTCAGTGAGGCTACCACATCTTAAATTAAAATTCATCAACAGCCAAACCAACTACATGGGGTGGGATTAACCTCCCCTGGATTTAAACAGCCTCAAAGCAGATACCAACATCTGAGCTAATTATCTAAATAACTTTTGCAGTTATATAGACAAACAAGCATCTATAGAAGGAGATAATTTTAGCTGCCCATCTTTAGCTGAGATAAACTGTGTGTTGGAGATTCTCATTTTCCTCTACTAATTAAAGGAGACTGGCTCAAATGCAGACATCCACACCACAGACACCAAAAGCTTGGTGAGATGAATCCCATCATTTGTGTTGTGTGAGTGTTAAATCAAAAGTGTACATTCTCATCCAAGCCACACAAGCATGATTCCACCTATTACACCAAAAGGCATTGTAACAGAACTGCAAAGGCCAGTATCTCAAAAAACATTTTCCAGTAAAAATAATTTTTAAAAACCCCTCAACAGTGGTAACATTTTAATTGGAGATATTTTCACATATGTTGGAAGGCAAAAAAAATCATATGGACTGGGACTATATGGAAATTAAAGAAGAGCTAAAATTTAAGCTCAGTAAAGATGGAAAAGTAAGTACAGTGGGCACCACTGAAAGTAAACATTTACCATGGCATAGTATAAATACCTCATTGCTGTATACATTCTAAATATAGGGAAAGAGTGGTAAAGTAAATACCATGGTACAGTATGGGTATTTATTTACTTTTTAAAAGAATCCACTGTATTAAGACTAATGACACTGAGAAGGAAAAAAAAGGAAAGATGAAACATAGAATGAGAAATGCCATGAGCAAATATGCCAGAAATACAGTTGAAAACTAGAAATCACCTGCATGGCAACAGCACAGAAAGACAGAAAGGTACAGTTAAAAATTACTTCAAGAGACTGATCCTGACTGCAGTCTATCTAGCCCTTTCCGCTGATCCTAATATATGTGTATCATCCATTTTTTATAATTTAAAATTAGTAACAGTATTTTCAGAATAATATTTACTTTCATTTTCTTCTGGATTTTTATGATTGTAAGAGTAAAGAGGATCTCCTTGGTATGCAATCTAAGCCTCCTGCCCTGCAATGCTAGCTGATGCTTTCTTGTCACACAGAAAGAAATATCTCTCTTTTCTGTAACTACCTTTATTTATTTCCCAGATTAACCAAATTCAGCTGCTTCATTCCTTCAATCATTTCATAAATCACATATTCTGTCTTGATAATCAATCTTGTTAATCTCTTTCATTCTCTCTAGAATGGGTAGACCATCCTTTAAAAATTACCAAAAATGGACATTGCATTTCAGACAAGTTCTCACTAGTTCCACACAGAGAAGACTCCTTTTACAGTTGGGTGCCACACATTATTTTTAAAGTCAGTGCAACTCCTGCATCTTTATATTGCAGTTTTACCTCTACATTTTATCTCTTGCATTTCACCTGTTTGATTTCTTCCTCATTTCATACATTGCAGTTGTTTCATTAT
Source organism: Melanocharis versteri (assembly GCA_013397845.1). Classification (NCBI taxonomy): domain Eukaryota; kingdom Metazoa; phylum Chordata; class Aves; order Passeriformes; family Melanocharitidae; genus Melanocharis; species Melanocharis versteri. The sequence goes on from VZTG01009883.1 coordinate 1,877,911, forward strand.
GTTGATCCCCAGCCATTACTTCTACTTCCCAAGTTCTAATTTTGATCATGTTCTCTAAAACAACCCCATCCTGTGCCCACATTATGTGTACATATATATATATAAATACACACTGCAGTTTTCAGGTGTACTCTTTGCTCACACAAGTCAGAATATAAGTGTTTAACCGAAACAGAAGAGGTCCAACAGCATCAACACCTTCAATCCTCCACCTGTTTAAAAGGAAGTTCTGTCAATTTTCTCTCACAAAAACATCAGGGTAAAGAGCGTCAAGAACTTCCCAGAGTCAAAATATGGCACCTAATATGTCCCTAATTACTGGGTCATTGAAAACGTAGACTGGATTGGTTTGACATGATTTCTTCTTGATGAACAGACATTGGCAGTTTTCATCAGCTTGTCTTTCAGTCATGCTTCAGCGAGGCAATTCCATCAGTACAAAGCTGCTGAAGGAAGTCCATGAAAACTAATGATAATTAGCACATCTGAAAAGTAAATAACTTGCACTCAACTGAGATGCTTACTCCCAGTCATTTGAGTCAGAAAAAAATGTGGCCTCCCCATAGCCTGAGGTCCCTTATGCAGCAGTGACCACAAAAACTCAGGAGTACTGTAACACCAAGGCAAAATTCCCTTGAAAATAAAAGCCCAACAATACTATCTAGTACTGATATATTCTTTAAGCACATAGAAAGAATATCTAAAACTGCCAAACCTTCCTCTACCAAGAAAGTTAAGACAGGCATTTTCTCCTGGAAAACTACTACCTGGCTAGAAGTGAAATGGCAAGGAACTTACACGCTACCATGCGGCAGTCTGGAGTTTATAGAGCTTTAAACCGGGCAGAGATCCCTGAATAGACCTTGAGGTTTCAGCTACTCTTTTGGAAAAGAGTAAAAAGCAGGAAAACTGTGGCTTTTGCCTGGAAACAGGAAAGTGGTATAAGGCCAAAAATATTGTTCCCAAACACTGAAAAAATTGCACCAATATTTAGAAGTATCTCCTTATTACAGCTTCATGTGTTTGAGCTTTTTGTGTTGAAGAAGTAAAACCAGGAATAGGAACCAGCAGACATGACTAATCACGTTTAATTCTCTGTGTACTCTGAGCATGTTAAAAAAACCTTGCTGGAATATTCAGCTTTCCAAGGTGTTCTGAAACAGTGCGTTTACTTTGCTACTTTTTAAAAGCAGGGCATTAAGACTTTCTATTAGAACATGACTAAAAAACATCTATTCACTTCTATATTCTAACAGGAATGGAAGAGAAGCAACAGCATGAAAGCTGATCTTGATTTCTCTAGTTTGTCCATTATCAAATTATGAATTGCATACATTCATCACAAATAGTATTCATGAATATTTATAGCTAATCACAAACTGACCAGAGCACAAGTCGTTACCTCAAATCCTAGTAGTGATTACCCAGTTAAACTCGCTGTAACTGATTGCTTTCATACAGCAGTCTTAGAGATGCTACAGAATTTCCTGGACTTTGAACAGGAATTAGCCATGGTATCTCAAATATGTGTCAAACTAAATGCTTTTAAAAGATGACCACTGTGATTTGACATAAGTGAATTGAAGTTACTGCCAGGGAGCATTCATTGATCATATGTGATCTGGCACTACTGTCAGAAATATTTTCAAATAAAATCTCAAAAAAGCATTGGAAAATGCATTAAAGGAATTCCTGACCACTTGAAGATCCAAAACAGAATTCAGGACAAATCTACTGTGATATGAATCAGGCAGCCAAATTCTGGATTTAACAGACTCATTTTAAGAAACTGTTATCTTCTTTCATAATAAAGTGAAATTTGTCCATTTTTTAGGGGCAGAGGATAGTCTTTTGAATGAATCACACTTTTTCTATGACAGCCACTCATGCCAAATCTAAGGCTGATTATATTTACATAGAACAGGATAAATTCATATCTAGCATTTCAATGAAATAATGTTAAGAAAGAAATATTTTTTTCTCAGGTAAAAAGAAAAAAATAAGTTAGGAAGGATTCTGAGGCAAATATCATGAAGATGACAGGCAACAGGGAGCTACTTTTATAATTCTCATTGATCATTTCTGTGTTCTGTTCATATTTGGTACTTAAGCTTAGATTCTGCTACTACTGATTAATATTTAATGATATTTTTTGATCTGGGGACAAAGAAGTTGTCTGACAGAAAAAATAAAAGATGAACAGTGTCTGTCCTGTGTTGCTAATTATTTTATTTTGGGAAGGCTCCCTTAAACTTTGAGACAGTGAGCCTTTTTGCTACTTTCCACTTTCAGTTTCTTTACTTGGAGTTGCTTAGTTGTTGTTGGCATTACATCAATAGAAGTCCTACCACTTTCTTTCTTGGCCACTTCACATTGCACAATCCTTTGCTAAGACTGCCAGGGAGAATAAGAGGATAAGTCAACGTCACTGTGTTCTTTGATGCAGAGTCAGTAGCCTTTGAGCACAGGCAAAGGAGCTGAAGCACTTCCACCAATCTTTGAAGTGAAGCACAAAAGTGGAAAACCAGAGGGAAATTGGGCAGGTTCACGCTGAATAGAGCTGCTCTGTTCTTGGCACCCAAAGTGCTCTTCAGCCACTTAGGGAATTCCACAAACCAAAGCCCTCTGCTCAAAAGGAACTGGAATTGTTTTTAATCAAGCATCTCTAAAGAGTTTTGGCAAGATGGGTAAGATACACTAAACAGAGACATCAACAAGTTTTGTCAGAAAGGTCTAGGAAATTTAACAGGGTACTTCAGAACAGAAAAATTCACCAAAACATGTATGTCCACTACAAGGTCTTCCTTTATGTTTCCTAATGCTGTTTGAATTCTCCTAGAAATACTACAAAAATAAAATAAACCTCAGCTGGGAACTTACAGATACACATAGAGAAGAACCACTACTCCCAGACTTAAACTGATCATAGGACCTAAATGCATCACAAAATAACAACAAAATTTATTTTGATCCCTATTCAGTCACTGTGATGCCATGAACAATCTTTTACTATCATGCAAGGGCTCTAGCTACTAGTGGGTTCAAATAATCCAAAATCCAGTGGTTTCTATTTAAATACAACAGAAGATTGCCTACAGAAAGATAAATAAAACAATCTAAATGAGCAATATTTCTTATTTTTTTTTTTTCTGAAGTCTTCCTGAAGTTGCTGAAATGGAGAGGCAAATCTTCAAGTCTCCCAAAATACAAAGCCCTTCATAGAAGTTATGAATTAGTCATGGTTTTAAAAGGAATTATATGGTATCAGCACTTTTTCAACACATCATTACCAAGGTTTTCAAACTAAGACCTTCAGAGGTATTATACCAACATTACACCAAACTAAGAATAAAAATATTTCTTTTTTTTCCCCTCTGTGAAAAAATTACAGATCTGATACTGCTGCCAGATACACATCCAGAACTTTCCTGAAGAACCACACAGCTATATCAAATAAATATTCTAATCTGAACTGTTTTAAAAGCACCTCTAGAACTTTGTATTTTCCTCACAAGTTTTCCAATATAAAACTTTATAGAAGCAAGGTATGGGCTTTGCAGTGAAATCCCCGGTATTTATTGGCATGATCTGGCCAAAAGACTAGAGATAATGAGATAAGGAAAGACTTCTTCGCCCTACAAGACACTGGTGTCTCCAATTTCAGTAATTACAAAATGCAGTGCATGGCTCGGGGCCAAGAAATACCAGGTTGAAATGCTCTGCTATCTATCAAGCTGGAAACCTAAACAGTCTTAAGTACAGCAAAGGCATATGCATGGAACGAGGATCTCACATGAACCATTTGACTTCTTTGTTTGGGAAAATACGCATGAAATCAAGGAATGAATACTAAAAGAATGGTTTAAAATAGAGTGCATTATAAATTCCCTAACCAAAATTACTTTGGTGAATATTACCCTTGGTGAATTGTTTTATTTTGCAACTACAACTATTTGGAATATATAGGAATTAATAACTTCCACTATCCAAATAATAATGACTATTTTTAAAGTGTTGACTATAATAATCACGAAGAAAATCTCAGTTTTCATTAATATATTCAGTTTTACTAAGGTGCAGTATTGCCAATGAAATTATTGAGAAAAAAGGTTTTGCAATTTCAGTTCACGATACACAACTAATGCTTCAAAAACAACCCCAAAAATTAGGAGTTCAGGAAGTTTTAGGGTTATGGTGCTGAAAACAAGTTTTTCAAGTTTGATTAAGCCTTTACAATCTAGTAAGAATTTATTAATATGCAGCAAACGCTTTCTAACTGAATAAGAGAATAAGGGGACTATTTCACATGAATCCACAACAAACCATTGACAAGTATATGACAAAGCACGATGGTTCCCATTTTTTCCTTAAAGCTTGCTCTAAGCTCTGTTCAGGTGCTTTAGAAGAGGAGTGAGGAAACATCATTCCTCTCTCTTCTCTTTCCAGTGCTGATAAATTCATGTGCACAGCAAAAAGAAAATGTTCCTTACAGCTTTCTTTAAAAGGAAACAATCCAGATTAAAAAAAAATATACAACACACATTTGCTACGCATTTTCATAAAACACTGTTCATCGTAAGCTCAAAAAAAGATTCTTCTTTTTCTATTTAAGTCATAATGTCAACAACCCAAAAACTCTCTCATCTTTGAAGGAAGAGCTCTAGGAAAGAATGATCTAACATGCAGTCATAAGGTCATATAAGGCCACTGCAGAGGAGTTTAATGAACTTTTGCAATACTGTTCCCTACAGAGGAGCTTATGCAGGTTTTCATACCAGAATTCTTCTATACAGAAAAAAAGACAGAAGATGAGGTGGAGGATCCATATCAGCCTTAAGAAACAATAGCCAAAACTAAAAATACTGACAGTATCAAGCTGCCAGGACCAAACAATATCCTTCAAGGAACTGGAAGAACTTGCTCATAAAGTTTCTAATTACTGTGCAGTACAATATCTCTCTTGTTACCACAGTAACAAAAACTAGCACATGGTTGATAATATTTTAAAAAGCTTCTAGAAGCTCCCGAGAAACCACAGACTGAAAACTGACTTCCATGGGGATGATTTTATAGGGTAAGTTAAAAAAATATTAAATATACAGATAATTACTCCCACATATAATACACCTTGAAGGTGTCAACATGTGGAAAAGGGTTAAGTACAGTTAAGTTTTCCACAGAGTTCCTGTGTTACTTAAAAATTAACAAACAAACACAATTAGGCTATCATAAGGCAAAGAAAGAAGTGATAAATGACACAAAAAAAATTAAGAATACAAAATAATTTTTCAGATTCCCTGCAAGATGTGTCCATGGCCTCTGCAGCATACCTTCTTCACACTAGCCCAAGAGAAGAGAATGCAATACAGTATCCACCACTTAAGATAGGTGAAAACAGGCCAGGAAAAATAAAAGATAAAGACAGGAGACCCATCAATGCTAAGTGACTGGAAGACAAAATGATTTATAGCATTCAATGTGAAAACATTCAAAGTAATAAGGATATTGCTGGAGATAACAGCCAACTATATATACTCAGTAGTGTAGTAAATGACCTCTTAGCACATTAGAAAGATCTTGAAGTCAGTGTGAATAGCTCTATGAAACATATCAGCTGTAGGTCACTAAGTCAAAAAGTAAAAGAATGTTAGAAATTATTAGGAAGTGAAGAAAATAAATACAATTATATCAATTTGCAGTATGCCATAACTATCCAGTTTGGTTTGTTTCCTTTGCATTAAAAGGAAGACAGGAGAATCACAGCAGAAAACAAAATGGAACAGCTTTTCAGATAGAACAGTTTTCAAGTAAAGCAATTAGGATTCTTCAGCTGAAAGCCTTGTGATCACTGAGGAAATTATTATTTCTCACAATAAAGAAAAATAAGGCATCAAATAGAAGAACAAGTTTAAAGGAAAAAAAATGCACTTTTTCACCCACTGCATAATTAAATTTATAGAGCTCTGCAAATTGATGCCATGGATTCAAAAAATACAAGTGGACTCAGAAGCACTCATATTCATAAAGAAAATTCCATATGAGACTATTCCATCTGACGCAAAAAGTACATCAGCAGATTGAGGAAGTCCCTGTGCTGCTGTTTGCTGGAAGCTGGGGTGCTTCATTGCAGAAGTTTCTCTTTTCACATGCTCTATTCTTATCCTGTTATCTTAGGAATTCATTACTGCTCACCACCAGAGCCACAGTACTGGGAAGATGAACTTTTCATCCAGTAAGTTCAGCCAGACAACCATGAGAACACTTTGTTCATTAGACCTAGTTGCTGTGAATCTTACTGCACTGTAACTTTAGGTCTCTGAACTATGATAGCCCAATAATGTTTGCTTTTTCAAAGCATATGGGAAGAGTGTACAGCTCAGTAATGCACCTTTTTAGTTTTCCTTGGGTTGTTTTTTTTTCGTTTGTTTTTAATAGAACAAAGATCTTATGCTGGAGACCTTATCTCAAAGGTAAGGCTGGACTTTGTAAGTGAGTCATAAAACCAATAGCTCCTACCCAGTGTGGTTCTCCATCCCACCCATTCCTTAGTTATGCATTCCAATGTTCTTTTATCAGCACTGGTACTCATCTGATTCTCTCGTGCCAGGAGACAGGTTCATGACTCAGAATGAAAAAAAAAACAACCTAAAATTACATTTTTTAAAATAAAATCTGATTCTTTAAGTACTTGGATCAGTCTCATCATCAACTCAGGTGCATTCCATCGGCAGGAGCAGGACAGAGGCACTTCAGCCAGAGCTATTAGTCTGGAACATCTAAGGTAACCTAACAGCGCAGTGAGAGCGTGCAGCTCCCACACACTTCTCCCAGCTCCAAGCACTCTCAGATATCTTAAACTTCTCAACTATACAACAGATTTATAGACACAGGTGTATCAGTGAGGCAGCTGGACCTTCATCATTTCCATTCAGGTTCAGTGAGACATAAAACTTCACTCCCTCAAGCAGAACTAGTTCTGCTCACAAGAAAAGGATTTACTAATACAAAGGGCAGTTTACAGGGACATGACTGTGCCCATAGCAGGAGATCTGTTTGCCAGCATGTCTATGTTAATAAACCACCCCAAAAGTAGACAAAAGTATTTCAGCTGTACTTATCTAGCTCGCTAAAGATCAGGCAAGCATTTAGAGGGATTGTTTCCCTCTTCTGGAGCACTGATGATTATCTTTGGTAAGGCATTGAAAGGAAAATCTCCAAGAGTACCATAAAAATATATGTGCAAACAATCAGAAGTCCTGTCCTTTCCTCCTGTTCAAGCAGCGTGTGGTTCCCACTGTCTCCTAAACTTTCCTGTCTCCATTCCCAATACTGATTCTCACCTGCTTCCTCCAGATACAATCTTCCTTCCTACCCACTAAAAGGTTTAGACTTTTCACATAGCCTCTCAGCAAATTTCCATACTCTTAACCTCCTTCCATAAACTTCTGAATCACAGTCGGAAGTCTTAGCCTAATCACATCTATTCATCAAATGCCCTTTCTCTTCATAACACTGGTTTCTCAACACCTCCTTGACCACTGAGGCTCTCGCCACGCCCTTCTCACAGGTCCCTCTCCACCCACAGGTATCTATCCCTCTGACCACATGCTTTACACAGACTCTTTGCCTTCACAGATCTCAAACTTTTGCCTATCCTAACCCCTGATTCCCTTGGATATTATGCCAGAATTGAATCCCACCCTCTTGGAAGCTGCTGCCTTGTTCTGAGTAACATCCTTGATGTTAAAATTGGGTAATTGCTTTTCCATGCAACTCGTATTTTGGCTCAGGCATCATTGGAGAGCACAGAAAAAACAACAAAACCAAAAACACTTGTGCCAGATGTAGACCTAACACAGAGTCTAAGCCCAAGTGTGTTCAGTGCTGGAGGAATCTTTGAATAAAGCTGTCAAAAACCTTACTTCTGTAAGCATACCCAAATTCTTCCTTCCAAGATATATAAGACAGGCAAATATAGTATGGCATTAGGAATGGAAAAAGGAGCATAACTACAAATCAGATATGCTTTCACAGAATCTCAAGAAAAAGGCTTGCAGTATTTTAACATGGGAAAACAACAATCTTCCCAATTCGTCTTTTACAAAAAGACTTAATAGCTTGTTCTTGAGCTTTCCAGAAAAAAATCAACCTGAGTGACTGGGAACAAAATGTAAACCTCTATTATAACAAGGTTTGAAAAAGTCACAACAGCAAACAAAGTTTAAGGATATGTGCAGACAATCGTAACTGAATGGGTTAAAGAGGTTTCAGGTATTATCATCCCTTTGTTTGGAAATGATATTTGGCAGCATATCCTGCGATTCTGCAAACTAATTCTCTGATGGCTCTTAGTCTGGTACAGTAACACGCATATAGGTAAACTTAAGTTAAACTGCCTTTAATGGGGGGTGGACTAGAGAACCTTTAAACGTCCCCTGCAACCTAAACCATCCTATGATTCTACTGACGATTTAAGCAAGCATGGTTTTTTCAGGACATATATATGTTCAGTTCAATCGGATCTCCAAGCTGAGAGACACCACTCCTGGATCTCCAAGCTGAGAGACTCTGGGAATGTGTTTATATAAACCTCTGTCATGGAAAGTGTCAGGAAACCTGTGTAATATTTGATACAAACAATTCAACCTATACTAATGTTATTTCTTTGGTGCGTGAACAGATAAGTCAAAAATACACCATGTTGACACAGGAAAAAGGTGCAGAAAAAAGAAAAGTTGCCCATTCTTGATGAACGTCTAGATTTCTTAAAAGCTCTAATGACCTGATTTCATCTACTTAGCAAGGAGAGATAGAATTAGCCTTGAACTATGGCATAAAAACAAAGTTCAGAAACATGGGACTTAATGCCACTAATAATAGTCCAAATATAGAGGCTTCTTAAGGAAAAAAAAAAATAAACAGAAATAATGCATTATATTATTAATCTGAACACAGAAATATACAGCCTTCCAGTAATACATGCCAACTTAAATAGAAGACTTTCTTATTGTAAGACCCTCATGAATTCCATTCAACCTAGAAGCATGGGAAAGAATACATGCATGCTATTTTGAGACTTCATAGTTAAGTACTCTTCTTAGACAGTAACTTTTTAGGCCACAATTACCACCAACTTTATTGAGTACTGCAGTTTTGGAAACTGGCCCCTAACACTGAGGAACTGCCACTTAAATTTAGGAGAGCTATGAGAGATTAAACACATTAATATAAGTAGAGCATGACACTTGATCCACAAACAGGCATTTTTATCTCACAGTTCATACCTGTACAAAAAAAAAAGACAAACAAGTGACAAGTTCTTTAAATGAGAAAGCAAGCAAGCTAAGACTGAAAGGATGCTGTTTTATAAAGTGATAGCAACTATTCTAAGAACATTTTTTTTCTGCATGTCACTATCCATTTTTCCTTACCATATATTCCATATTGGAAGCTGGTGGATACACCTGACCCCGTAATTTATTATGAAGATCCAAGATACTTTGCATATCACTGTCTGTGATAGCCCTTTTCCCTCTCTGCTTGGCGATCCACCACTCACCATCTTCATCCATGTACTTTTCCAAAAGTTCCTCTAAGAGTGTGGCATTGGGAAGAACCATTGCAGAAACTGCTTGAGCTATGAATAGCAAGGTAGTTACTCTGAGCCATTCCTGTGCTACATACTTCATGATGAATGATCTCAAAATGCTCAGGAGTTAGCTCCAAGACAAAGTCTTTCTTCCAGGTTTGTTGGCTGTAAATGCATAAGAGAGAGCAATGTAATTTGTAGACTGAAGGACTGGCCTGTATGAACTTATTAAGCAACAAAAACTCTAGTTCATACAGATTTTGTAACTGTTCTTCTAGGGGGAGAAAGCAGGATGCTGCATTTTTTACTCTAATAAGTGCACACTGTTGATTTGGGAAGACAGCTTATCTTCTACCTTATGAACTCCAGTTTGTTCAAGTGGTATTATATATTACATTGACACGCACATTTCAGTGCCTGCATGCAAAAAGCATGCTTTTCATATCTACTTAAAAGGAGCCAGACATCAATGAAGATTAAGCTGTAGATAAGGTCTTCCAGGATTGGAGCTTAAGAACAAAAGAAGGTTTTAACTTGCAGTCATTGCCAAAATGTAAACTGAAATCCACAACTAACTTGATACAAAGTATCCCCTCTTGGTGCATTTCAAAATGTGACTTTGATTAAAGCTTTTGTATTATGGTTTCAAAAACCCTAGTGAAACTAAAGGTATGCAACTCGGACACGAAAACGGGGGAGACGGGGTTATTCTAGTCACCAAACAAAGGAAAGCACTGAAAACTCTCAGAAAAAGTAGTACCACTTTCAAGAATGCGAACCTCTAACAACGCCTACTACACGACCGAGTGCTTTCGGGAGGAAAGCCGAGGTCACTCCTTT
>VZTG01009883.1:1888592-2040151 GCA_013397845.1 Melanocharis versteri
CAGCTCCCGGAGCGATACCTGGAGTCCGGCGGGCAGCGAGGGCTGGCTGGGACCGCAGCCTCAGCCAGAAGCTGGCCGCGGTCCTGCAAAAGCTATCGCCCAGAAAAGGTCGAGGGGGGCCCCGTCCCCAACCGCCTCCATCCTTGGCAGCAGGCAAGAGGATGCTAAGCCGGCCTGCTCCTGCTGAGACACAGCAACGAGGAAAAGCTGTGAGCTCCGCGAAAGTCCAGAACATGCGAATATAGCTGGAGGTATCAGGACAGGAATTTTACTGTGGATTCAAACCAGCCACATGAGACTTCTCTTTACAAAGTAGAATTCAAAAGTTTGTAACCACTCATTTCTGTGCCAGGCAAGAATAGACATCAGATACCTACTTTTTGTTGTATCGAAGCCTTCTAGCCTGAATTTTTTGCGAGCTGATGGGGTTGACGTTTCATTTACTTAGTATAATTTGTTACATTGAGCTAACGGCAGGATTGACCAGCTTCCAGTCTTCACAGGACTGCTGTATCAGCTTCCAAAAGTTTTCTGTATTTTCATTTTCAGAAACTGAGAGGTTGAGGTTAAAATTCATCGGAATCCAGCTGGCTTCAGACCGGCTCTATAAATGCTTCCAAATTTCATGGGCCCAAAAGAAACAATGCCATACAAGTAACACACTGCTGCTTCTTGTGCTCTCTCTGTCTCAGTTTTAGTTATAATTTCCCTGAAGACTCTGGAACTAAGTGCAGGATGCTATAGGTACTCTGTTACTTGTGCACTGTGATATGCAAAAATTCTTATGCCCCATATTGGTTGATCTTTATAAGTTTTTTTCCCTGCAATGCTGGAATTGGATCTCTGTGCTCAAGTATTGGGCACTAAACTTTTTTATAACAAAACTGTGGGAGGTAAAATGGCACTGTGCAGCTGGATACACAGACTAGATGCAAGTTTTTTCAGTGTTTATGCACCAGGATGACTTATCACTTGTCATTTTTGGTACAGAAGAATGAGCCTTGCTTACAGACTGGCCACGAAGAAGAGTTTGAAGAAACAGAAAGGATACAAAAATTAGGACTTGCTGGAGTCTATATGTCAGATCTGGATGATTTTTTTTTTTTTTAATACTCACATCACTTTTGTATTGCTATATCTTGTTTCCACCCTCTTTAGGCCTCTGGAGGGCAAGACGCAAATTCTGTACCATTGAGGCATAGCTTAGCATTATCATCTAGTAAAGAGTATGTGTCATTTAGTCTGTGTACAGGTACAAGTGTTATTTCACTATAAAGCAGCAGAATGGCTTTATTATTAGACCCAGTAATGGTTGCACACAAAAACCGAAAAATTTTAAAAGAGTGAGGATATTCGTGGGGTTCACATCAACTGGAAATTGCAGTATTTGCCCCTTTCCATCAGCACTGGATACTTGCTAGGCTTCAAACAGAAAATAAATCAAATATGACCTATTGTCTTTGACTTTGGGTATTCATCATACTTTCAGAAAGCTTTTGATCATATTTGGTCTTTGTCAAATTGATGACATTGTTTTATGATGCAAGTTTTAGATTCATTAAAATAAAGACTAATGCAAAAAGAGATATGCCTCATTGAAATTGATTTTTTTTGTTTGTTTTCAATTAATTTTTCAGCAAACGAATAAACCCTTTGCACTCCATGACTGTGTCCTTTGCTTTTGTTTTAGGGCTGTATGGTTTGTGGCCGCGTAAAAGTGTTATGATTTTGACAAATGGTATCTTGACACATCTACTAATTTTTGTGTATTAATATAATTAAGCATTGCTGGATCTCTTTTCCTAATCAGTTGGGGGAGGTCCTTTTCTCATTTTTATTTGTTTTTCCAGATTGGTTTAAACCTTTACCACTGGAGATATAACTGCCCACCATAATTTAAAATTATAATAATAAACAGTTAAACACCATTACATCTCCTGAAACTAAAACTAAGTATCCTTCCTTACCAAAGGCACATGCAGACAGTGCATATGCAAACAGATGGACTGAGTGACTGTTTTCTGAATAGCTGTAACAGCAACAACAAAAATTACAACCAAAGACCCACTTGAAAGAAATCAGTAAGAGGTCACCAGGTACATGCTGCACAAACATGAAGAATATGGCACTAAGAAAATCCTGGAAAGGAAGATTTTAGCCTGAACTGTGTCTAAAAGAGATTTAATGTGTGAGGGAAAAAAAGTATCTTCTTCTGTTTGAATCTTCCTGCATTTGATGCGACCAGGGTCCAGCAGTCATTGTAATAAACAAGGATATGAACCAAAGATATTTTACTTCATCATCAATTTGTTTTTGTAATAGAAAAAACATGTGGAGTATGCAAATATGGATAACTGCACTAAGAAAGAGTGACACCACCAGTTAAGGAAGACGAGGAAAGACTGTAATACTTACAAAGCATATTTAACAAATCTGCTGAATTATAAGAGCTGGGCTTTTAATTGAAAACAGAAGGAAGAATCCAAATCCAGGCCATTTTTCTGTTGATTTTAAGTGTCTTTAGTTAATCCACCTTGTGGTTTGCTGCTTGATATTATAACATCACAGCACTGTATTGACCAAAAATGGCCATTAAAAAGTCTGATCCATTACAGCAATTTGGGAACATCTTATTTTTTACACAAAAATTAGACCCACAAAAACAGTGTTTGGTTGTTACCTGGTCCTGTCAGTGGCTAAAAAGGCATCTAATAATCATGGGAACATTTTTTTGCCAGAAAAACATGCTGTACACCTGAAGTTCAACCCCTGGAGGTGTACATTACTGTGTGTATCAGAACCCTGCTGTCAGACACATAACTTCCAATGACTCCCAAATCAGGACCCCCATCTGCCTGTCTGTACTAACAATGTGGCCAATTGTTTCAGACTCACACAAAAATGGCCAAGCAGGAGACTTTTCAAGAGAAATGTCTGTAAGGTGGGAGACCAATTTTCAGATTTAATCTCTTCCTGACATGGAGCAGGTTCTTGAGTGCTCCTTTGCTGAGATCTAATATGTCTGCCATGTTGCTGAGTGGTCTAAATTGATTTTACTTTTGGTGACTTTGGTTTAATCTGTCTTTTTTTTTTTTTTCAATTAAATATACATAGAACTAGAGAAAGTAAATATATCCATGTGAAAGTTGGTGACTAAAATGGATGAACTTTGCTTAAAGCTTTGCTTTAAGCTTTTGCCCAAACTGTCCCAAACTGTGGTGTTTTTTGTTTTGTGGGGTTTTTTTTTCATTTTCTGCTCAGATTAAAAAAAAAAAAAAAAAAAAAAAAAGATGCAAAAGACTTCTGGCAAGGACAACAAATGAAGTTAAGAGATGATGGGTGTCAGTATTCCTGCTCTTCTGGGTGTGGTTACAATAATATGCAAGATTATTCCAGTGTTGCAAAATCTTTTGATAGACGGATTCTTTCAGCTGAAAATGTCTTGGCCACATCCATTGTTGAGGATTTTGTGAACTGTTTTCTTCATGAGAAGCACAGCTATATTGGTTATTCAGAGACAGAACTCAGGGCAAAAAAACCGAAACACGCATACACGCAAAACCCAACAAAAAACTCCCACAATAAAACAATAGGGCATAGCTTTCCTTTGGCTAGATTTACCAGAATAAAAAGATGCATTAAGATCCTGTACCATCTGTCAGCAGTTGTACAAGTGCCTGGATGTACTGCATGTACCAGGTAGCATTTCCTTGCATTTTCCTTTATCTTCCATACCTTTTCATTTCAGTATTACTGTACATTCCTTAGTCAAGTTTGTGCTACATGATGTTCATTCAAGTGTTCGACATCTTTAGACATTGTAGCATCATAGAGAAAACTTTGTATCCATTGCTTTTGGTATTATATTAGCAGAGTTCACAAAGATCACGTTTTCCCATCAGTCTCTCAGTAAAATATTTGAAAGAACAGCATTTGACAGATACTTGTAGCGCTTCACAGTTCCTGGCCTTCAGGAAAAGTAGCCATATCTAGTATCACGTACTATCCACTGCCAAGATAAAGAACAAGATTGGCAGAAATGTTTTTCTGCACCATCCTCACCAGCTATTTCGAAAAAGTAACTGAAAAAGTAACCATAAAATTCTGTAAAAGTAAGTAGTCAAATATAAATTGGTATATAAAGAAAAATGAAAATCTATGAAATAAAGTCATGCAATGATTCTTAGAACAATTAATTGAACATAACATTTTATACTTGTTATGAATAGATGGCATTAGGCTTTACTTTGTTACTAGTTCTCATTTTAAAATTTTAGTTCAGTGATTGCATGAGGACAGAACTATTATTTTTTATCATTGTATTACTCTGAAAAAGGCATTCTTTTGTATTTACAGGGATTGGAAGCAATTATTTCTACTAAGGGGAGCTTCTCCTCTGCTTCTAATTGAGACTAAGAAGGGTTTATTTTTTTAGTTTGATTTTGTCTAAGATCAACAACGAACAAAAGCTATCATCTATTAACATTCTTCGACTGGTATGAAATCCAATAAAGATTTTAACCAATGGAGAAATGTCAGAGCTGAAGGCCACTGGAGAGTTGGGGTGAATGGAAGGCAGGATATCATTCAAAAGAAAAATGTCATGATTTAAATTACTCTGAAGATACATTTTAAGAGAAAAATACAGGAAATTATTCTGATTATTGCACTGTAGTTTATTATAAAACTGGTTAATTTGCTCCACTTGCCTCTTAAGTGCATCAAGAACAAAAAGTATTTTGTTTACGAAACAAAAAGCTCCTGAAATAAAGAACAATTGGGCTCTTTTGAAATAGTCTCCGACATTAGATTTTAGCACATAGAAGCATTATTTCAATATAGCTGCTCATAAAATAAAAGACAAATACATACTGCCTTTTCCTCTACACAGTATCACAAGAGATAACCAGCCAGCATCTGAAGGAGTAGGTTTCCATTTCCACCCCTCTCTAAAAGAATTTGAGCCTGATTGCCCATGATTAATTTCCCCAACCTGTACATTACAGTGAGTCAGAACAACATTCTCTCTGTCACTTCTATTTCACAAAATAATCAAGTATACTTTGAGCCAGAAAGATGTGTAGTAACACTTTTGTAACCCAGTGATGCGGGCACTTCTGGTAAAATGAAGTCACATTGAAAACCAATATTTACATTTAATGTATTTGAAATAAAGTACTAATTGGGGCAGGCTTATAGTACCATGTATATTCTTATTGATGTAGTCTCACATTTATGCTCACACTCAAGCTCACAACCATATGCTTTTTTTTTGTTTTGGGGGAATAGGTGACTTCTGAGCGTGTTGGTTTTTTTCTGCCTAGACTCATATACCCAGACAGCTCCAATAAATTCAAGCCTTAAGCGCAGAAACACTTTGTTCTAAATCCCTTTGCCACTGATTGATTTGGAATACAACTGAGAACTTTGTTGGAGGTTATTGTCTCCAGCTATTTGTCCCGTAAAATTAACTGAATTAAATTTTGCCCTTGTGCACAGTGTTGCTGCAGAGACAGGACTGGAGCACTTTGCCCAAAACTAACTTGTACTCCAAGAGAGGAGTATTGTCATGATGAGTTTGGAACAAAGCCTAATATTAGATTTCATTATTTTTCTTATATTTTATATGAAATGTGGATGAAAAATTAATTCCATATTCATATGCATGGCTCACTTGACCTGCATATATGAGGAAGCAAACTGAAGTTTGAATCCCTTCCTGCCAGTTAGAACAGAGCATTTGACATTGCTATGGGATAACAGTTTAGCAGTTTAATTGTAATTGTCCAGTGCTGTCCAGTTTGACCCCGTGAGTTTCACTAATTCCTTGTTTACTCTCTGGAAAAGAAATGACTTGTTTTAGCCATATCAGCCTTCCTAAAGTGAGGTAGAAATGTCAGTAATTTTTCAATATCCCTGTTGAAAATTGCATCTTTATCAATGTATGAATTACAGCCAGGGGCCAAAATAAAAAGGGAGAAAAAATGTTTACAAATCAGAATTTACGGAGAAGCATGTCACTGGACCAAGATTTTTGCAATGAAAGCTCTTGTGGTTGGGGTTTTTTTCCATCGGTTGGGTTTTCTGTCCCCACCAAGCAGTAAATTCCTTCTCCCCAGGCATCCTGATTGCTTGTCTGAGTTGGCTGGCACAGCAGCAGTATCACAGAGATGCTGTCCCTCTAGCCCAGCACCCCGAACCCAATGCCAGCCATTGAGGAGGCTGCACAGGGAGCATAGCTGAGCCAGCCACTTTCTGCTGTGTTTCTCTTGCAGACTGTGGTGCAGCCCAGCAGAGGCCAGACAGGGGTGAAGGACAAGCCCTGCCCCACCGCCTGTCTTCACAGCAGCACCTACTGCCTTTCTGAGGGCTGAAGGGGGAATCAAACATTTACCACCTGAGCTGCTGCAACCACTGTCACAATTGCCAAGAATGATATTTCCTGCTGCACCTAGACTCCTCAATTTATCCGCCCTTGAAAGGGAAGTGATAGAGAAAAGTCCATTCTGTTGGCTTCTGTCCTTTGCCCTGCCCTGCTTCACCTTTCTCCTTCGTTCCTTCTGAGTATCTTGATAAATTTAGTTTGTTTGATTGCTTGTTTGTTTGGGGGGAGGTGATGTTTAAGGCAAATTTTTACTCTCATTTATCTGGTTGTCTTGCCCCAACCTGAGACTCACATAGACACTGAGGAACAGATGGGGCTCTCAACTGTGGTGATAATTCTCTAAGATGAAAAAGAAAATGTTCTTTGTGTTGGGGAATAAGACCCTGAAATCAGTGGAGGAGGAAATTTCAGCATATACTACCATGACTATCTTTGAGTTTCTATGGTAATAAGTAGTCTTCATCCCTCTTCTGCCTTTCTTCTCGTCCCTCCTCCATGACGTCCTTGCCTTCTAACACGTGGTCTCTTTTTGCTGGGAAAACATCATCAAAGGCCAGTGGCAGCCCACAGTGTGACAGAGAGGAATAGAAATGTTGTCACCCTTTGTCAAAGAGAGCTATCGCTCAACCCAGAACCCAGATTCTGCAAAAGCAGCTTGCCAGGAAGAGATGTGGCCTCTCTGGGGAGACTTTCAGCATGACCTGCACAGCTCAAACTGTGCACAGCTATGGCACACACACAGTCTGCAAGTGTCAGCCTCACACGTGTTACCCGTGGTGATGTCTGCAGGGCCTCGTCTCTACTCTGTGTTGAAAATGGTTGGGAATATTGGAGGATAAATGACTGGTGATCTTTACTGTGTGGGAAAAATGATACAGGCCTCTGTGCCGAGCTACTTTGGCCACTGAACAAACTAGGGAGTACCAATGACAGTGAAGAAGATGCTGTGGGTACCTAGAAGCTGCCCTCTTGGGATTCCAAGTATTATATTGCCAGCAAATTCCAGGCTGACCTTTACTGTGTGACTGCATGTGAATTATGCATTTTGCTATCTGGAAGGAAGGTAAAGATGCATTGGTGTCACATTTGATGTCCTATTAATGTTTGCATGCTTTGTCCTTCATGGTAGCAGTAAGGCAGATGGTGACAAGCTGTAAATTCATGTGAAATTGTCAGATTTCAGCAGCACTATCACCCTGTCTCTGGGAAAAGCAGCAGTTACACAGCACTGGAATGACCAGCACTGTGAGGTACCTTTAACGAATATCAGTGCTCCAAATCATGCAGGTTCAGAGCTCCTGTAGGTAAGCTAGGAGAGATGCACGGGTGAGGTGATGAGAAGAATAGGAAATAGCACTGCCCTGTCCCAGAGCTAGAAATGGAGCAAGGCATAAATGTTTCCTGCTGGCAGAAATGCTTGAGTCTGTTCTGTACATAATCATAGAATCATTGGTTAGAGAAGACCCTGAAGATCATCGAGTCAACTGTTAACGTTGCACTGCCAAGTCCACCACTAGAACACGTCCCTAAGTGTCATTTGTTTGGTTTTTAAATCAAACACATATGGAAAAGGATCTATGGGACTGCTTCTACATAGGCTGTCCTTCTTTACTCAGAGTTTCCTGCAGCATAATCAGAGGATTTCAGATGTCTTGACTGGTCTGGAGTAATCTATCTCTAAATAACACATTTTTACCCTGGGAGAGACTCTGCCATGTTTGTGCCCTTGGATTTTGTGCCTATGTTTGTATCTTGGATTCATCTTCTTCTTCCCACACCATCCTGGTTCTCAAAATCTGTGTGCCATGGTGAGGATAGGAAGTGGGGAAGAGCCAGCCTACTTACTTAGGTCAAACTCCTTCTGACTGGAAGAGAACAACAGCCCAGGCTGACAGTGACACCAGCAGAGCCTCTTCATGTGAGAAACATGTTCAGGAGCCAGTACAGAATCATCTGCATTAGCACCTGTAGCATCTCACATCCTTGCCACCCTAGCAAGTGTCTCTTTGGTACCAACCTTTCTCCTAGAGATCTCGTTTGTCTAGGTACAGATATTCATTATCAGATCACACAGTAAAAAACAGTATGATACACAAATCTCAGGCCTTGCTTGGTCTGAATTACATGTCTTTTCGATGTGGGCAAAATCAGTAAGAATATTTAATTCTGATTTTATGTTGGCATGAATAAGCATGCTAATTTTTCTATTATAGGTTGTTAGTAATCCTTTTTTTCTCTTCTATATAAAGCATTCATACTCTGCTGTACAAAACAAAGTCTTTATAAATTATACCACTATGGGCAGTCTTTATAAACTGTACCAGTATGGGCAGTTATGGTCAACTTATTAAGAATTAATTTATGTCATCCTACATATCACCTCAGTTTTCAATACCAACTCATTCTAAATGACAAAAATACACACAATGTTTAAAACAAAGATTTTAATATTATTAATTTCTGTTATTATTGTATTCCCTGTAAATTTCCAGAAAAGTGTAATTAAACACAATTTTCCACAAGCTCATGAAAGGAAGGGATGGTTTAAAAATTGATTCACAAAGGAAGTTTTAATTAGAATTATGAAGGACAATGAAAGCAATGAACTTTGTCAGTAGGAATATGGCTCTTTCATAAGTAGATCTTTGAAGAAGGTGGTCATTAGCATATTTCTATATTTTGCCCGGGAGCACTTCAGCCAGACTTATTCAAGTTTCATTAATATTTTAAAATTTGTGGCAAAAATGTAACTTTAATTATGGGGTTGGATTATTTGAAAATTAAAATACTGCCTTTAGCTGTACTAAAAGAGCACTCAAAAGAGACCTTGTGAGAATCTTATTTCTCCTTAAATCCCACAAGATGGAATCAATTTCTATTTTAATTAATAGCTTATTTGCCAGTCATTTACAATTCAGTGCGTAGCCTTGACTGTTAGCACCTCTAAATACTCATTCCTCATGCTGGGTAAATTATTTTCCAGCATCAGGAAAAGGTCTCTGCTGCAGTGTCTTTTTTGAGGCAATGGTGGCTTTGGGAATTGATCCATGTGGCGCATATGGTTGTATCAAGGAGATACAGATATGAACATGGAAGAGCAAAACCCTTGCAAGGATACCGTGATGTGGATGGGCTGCCACTCTCAGCAGCAGCAGCTTTCAGCTCCGTGCCTCCAGTGCAGGTGGTGCAGGAAGAACATTCTCCCCTCATTTCGTCTTTAAACTAAACAGTGTCAAATGTTAATTGAAGGAAATCAGCCAGTTCTCTTCTCTGCTTCCTTCTGTCCCAGTCCCACTCTTCCCCATCTCCACGTCTGCTGCATCCTTCCACCTACAAGCAACCAGATTCTCTTACAGCAAGACCCAGCCCTTTATTTTATGCTTCTTCAACTTTGCTACTGCATTTAGTTACCTGCCTCGTATTGGGAAATCTGACTACTCCTCAGGAGCAATCCCTTTACAATTCCTTAACTTCCTACCTCGCCAGTCAGAATAACTGTGCACATGTTTTTAAATAGATATGTCATTTATTTCCCACCTTTTTTTTTTTTTTTTTTTTGCCTGTATAGCAAGGCTGTGCATTAAAAAATCCTACATTCAGCAGCAGTATGGGCCTGGGTATACAGGTGGCTGAAAAATACAAAGGGATGTTTATTAGAGAACTGCTTTTTCCTAGGAATCTCCCATTTCATCAGTCTTCCATATTCTGCTGTTCTGCATCTTGTAATCCAAACTTCCTCTTTCCTCTAACCCACTGTTAAAACAGAGCACCACAGCCAAGGACTGAGGAAAATGCTGCATCCACAGCTGCTGCAGTGAAAGGCAAATCCACACAGCTACCGCTACAGCTACAGCTACAAGAGGGTATGTGAGGATTTGAGTTGCTACTTTGAAGGAATAGCACCTTTAAAGGAGTGCAGGATATACACATCAAAATACTGACCTGTTTATGTTATAAAACATAATTAGTTGCTTACAGAATGTGGGGCCCCAGTGGAGGAAGTTCAAGCAAGCAGTATAGTATAAGCTTTGCAAAGAAGCTTTCAGGTTTGCAAAGTCTATTGGCGCTTTCCAAAACGGCGTCGCCAACGTCAGCCAGGTAGGTGCCACTGCAAACACCACCAGGGTAAATACTGAAAGGTCAGCTCCCCTTTTGTGCCAGTTGTGTGTGCCTGTTCTTCAGCCTTTTCGCTCTAAACAGACCGATATCTGTATGTGTGCAAATATTAAAACATACATTCTTACACTGGTGCCAGTGTCTGTTTTTCTTAAAGAAGAAGTATTCATATGTGCAAACAAGACCGTTACAGAGGGTATGGACTGCAATATTTACACACCACAGTTCCTTCATGCCTTGAGAAAAAGGGGGAAAGGGACAGGTCTTTCCTGATGAGGAGAGCTTTGCGATCTTGGCATCTTTGCAGTAGTACCTGACCAATCTGAGGAAAAACGTTGTGAGCCATATGGTCTTTTGCAACTGATCCTCCAAAGGATGCTGTAAAATTCAGTGCAGCCAAGTGGAAGCAACAAAACAACATTTACTTGAAGTCCACTTCCTTTGGGAAAGAAATTTGAAGTGGCTTTATTTTAATTAGTTTGTACTATTTGAGAGAGGAGGTGTGAAATGTTCAAACTGCAGTAGGACTCATAGTCTGGATCATGCAGGAGACATGGATTTAAAAGGCTTCCTCACATCATTCTTCTGGCACACATCAACGAGGGTGCCGAGGTGTCTGTGGCTGTCCCAGTATGACTGTGCTATGGAGATGTGGTAATGTCACGGAGCTGGACATTTAGGCTTCTTGGGAAAGATATCACAGTCTGCTGCTCTTATCACTGATGAACCAGATCTGCAACTTCCCCACACGTGAGTGCATGGCTAGAAAGGGGAAAGTTTGATTTCTTCATTTCCTCTGTGAAAACTATATTGACTCAGTAACGGAGGAAAAAAAAGGAGCTATCCCTCATCTAGTGTTGATAGTCTGTATGTCCTTTGCAGTTAGCAAATCAAAATACTGCTGTTTGTGTTCTTTGCTATTGCTCATCAGTCTCATAGAATAGCTCAAAATCTCTGATCTCTGGTCTGTTATTAGGAAAGTGAAGTTTTAATACTTGGGGCTTTGTAATATATTCTGCAAGAGGTGTTCAGCAGTTTGCTTTGGGTCTGTTTGGGACTTTTTTTAAGTCTCATCATAACGCTTTGAAAAATAGTAAAATGGTAAAATACTGCCACTTATGTGCAAAGTTGTCAGGGTGCACATTAAGGAGGTTTTCTCAAAAGGTGCTTATGCCTGGGGTAAATACTTCTCAGAAAATTCTCAGAAGTTGAAAGTTTTTTGGAAGATTGTGAAAACTGATCCTTGTGGTTTTGGTGAAAACTTGTGGATGACATTTTTTATGTATTGTGGCCTTTTTCTCCTAAACATTTCATATCATCTGAATTTACAATATAATTACTATGTATGAATGATAGCGTACCACATACTCAAAATAATACTATCACAATAAAAAGCCACACAGCATTAATGTGGTGGCCCACCTGTCTCTGGGCAGATTTTAACTCTACATGTTTTCTCACTTCAGTCAGGTTTCCCTTCACAATCACTTCCTGACATCAGGACCACCCACTCATTGACATATGATAAGGTTTTGAAAAATGACCTGTCAGCAAGACTCACCTCTATACTTAACAAATCATGATAAAAATAACTGAAATTTCTAAGGTTCCCAAAATACACATTAGAAAAAAAAGTTCTGAGGGAGCTATATAATGCATTATTTCCAGATGTATAATAAATATCATGCCTCTTTAAAAAATGCTAGGAAAGCAGTTTCTTCCAACATTTAAGACAGTTTAAGGTATGAAGGCACATAAAGTAAGCAGCATTAAGTGTAGAAAGATGTTTTGGGATTAGTAATGTCTCTAGGGATTTCTGTAAGGAAACTAAAGCCCAAAGTCCTCCTAATTATAAAGCTTGTAATAAGTAACTTTAATTATAATGTATATATTTCCATGTGTAGAAGAGTTATTTAAAATATCATAATGAAAATATTTCTATTATATTTTGCATTTCCCACAACCAACTGCTTATTCATCTTTCATGCCCTTCCAGGCTGCTGCTGTCAGTACAGTGCCTTTGTCAGGTCTTAGCGGTACCTTCATGCCCGCACCCAGCCTTTTCTTCTGCATGAGATGCTACTCCCAAATCTCCTCAGGAAGCCATGATTCTTTCTTGGACTGTGGATATTCTTCAAACCATGCTTTGGGCCTCTGGTGGTTCAACATTTTCCCTAATCTCTCAGTACATCTGGTACAACACAAGCCAAGGCAAGCTGCACACTGCCTCCTGCAACTGCTCTCCTATGGAAGTGGAAACTATCTAGTTGTCCTGGAGAACCCTCAGGAAGGCCAGCTGCCAGTTCAGATCTTGTGGACAACCATCTATCCTTGATAGAGCATAAATTATGTCTAACCAGGACTGATACATTTTGAAGCCTTTCCAGAGGACTTGCATAAATAACTCATAAACTGCTACATACCATCTACTGAATACAAAGAATCCACTAAGTTTTACTGGAATGTATTGATTATTTTGAATGTGCAGCATTCACTCTATACCCTATACTTTATGCACTTAAAACCTTCTTTGTTCACATTCCGTATTTACCTCCAGTTAGCCCTTTCAAAATATTTCCACTATTTGCTCACCACAATATTGTTCCAGCCAGTTCTTGTCTGCTAGAATGAATTATCTCAGTCTCTTTCACTCCACAGTTTTGTTTTACAAGCCTGAACTCTTCCTTGTTGCCTTTCTTATGCTCACTGTCTTTTTCTTTTCATTGTCAGAACAGGGCAGACATTTGTTTCTTTGTCTCTCTTCCTTCAACAATTGTTTTCCCTTTCCTCGACACTATTTTTTCATCTTCTCTCCATCTGTCTTTTCCTTATACTCCACCAGCTTGACATGGTAGGTCAGGCTACACCATTGGACAAGACCCAGGAAAACATCTTCTCCTGCTATAAATGCCAAATACAGCAATGACAGAAGACAGCTGGGTCCTGTTACACAGATCGTATTTTCAAAAAAAGTTTGATTATTAAATGGCAAGTACCCGTATTTTCTTTTTTTCAATGTCTGCTTTTATCTTTACCCTTCAAGTAGCAATGCAGTACAATATCAATTTAATATCTCTGCTACAAAATAGTTCATAGAACGGAAGTAGAAGCTGCATAGCACGTAGAGAGGTCATGGAACTGAACCAGCAACTGGGGCGAAATGGCTCTCCTTGGATGAACTTGGTTCATTGTAATTTAATTGTTAGACTAACACACACCTCCATCCCAAATTGCCTGCCTTCAAGGTACAACCATGCTTCACTGAGCACGTGCTCTATATTTTATTGACTACATCTTTAAGAGTGAAGCAGGACCATTTTACATCCATCAATGACAAAGGTATGTATGACTAGAGCAACTCAAGCTCCAGCTAAACATAAAGAAACATTAGAAGAGTAAGTTAAGAATGGGGAGAAGTTAGCAAAGATTCCATCATAACTTCTGGGATCAGTCAACGGGCTGAACCTGTCTTCTCCCCCATAGGGATGCCTATTGGGTAGGAACCATATTCTATGCCTGCTAAATTATTACCTCGAGCTAACTTTTATTGGTGATTAGAGCATGTCTTTATATTGCTTTGAATACACTTTTGCCTTTTCAAACCTTTTAAAATTTTCAATTTTTTCAAACCTCTAACTGTCACACTTTTTTGCTAACAGTGTGTATATAAATAAAGTGTGTTATTCCACACACAGTGAGTGCTCACAGCAGTCACCAGCAGTGCATGACACACCTGACTAAGAGTGGAGACCCTGGAGGGGTGCCTCTTATGCTGTTGGGCGTGTGTCCCTGAACATATTAGTCAAATCTCCCTCTGATCCAGCAGTGGAGCATCCCCATAATGGGACACAGACAGACTGGTCGGGCACAAGGGTCTCAGCTTTCCTGGAGTGCTCATAGACCAAACAAACAAAAAGGATTTTAGGAAAGCCCCCCCTTTCATGCGACAGTCCCATCTCTTCAGTCTCTCACTTGGCTACAGAATATAATATGGATCCTGACTTCGATGTCCTTGATTGATCGATTAATTGATTCATTTATGGTTATTAGACACACTGTGGAAAATCAGTGAGTGAAGAACTACAGCAAGCATTTAACTTTTCTGTAAGGACCTGACAAATGTACTCTATCTTGGTTTTTTCACGTTTTCTCTTCATTGTCTGAAAGTATCTTCAGTGATTGTACACAGATAGTAGCAAACTGGTATGCTTTTTATAATATTCCTACTGTTTTGATTTCCAGGTGTGCCATTTAATTGTAACCATTTCAAAGACGATTTGTCTTTGAAGAAAATCCCTAGATGTCTTACTAAGCTCTGAAAACATGATTGATAAAAAAGAAATTATTTGGTAAGCATTTCAATCCCCTAAAAGAAATGTTGGTGCGGCACAAGTAAATTAATGAGCTGATGGAAAAAAAAGCTGATGAAAACCACTCATAATGAATTAAATTACATTATTTGTAAGCCAAGATCTCCTGGTGAGGAAAGTGATTTTAATGCACCTCGTTTTTTCCCCATTAAAAGAAAATCTGTAATAATATTTTCTTAGTGAAATAACCCTCCTTACTTAAAAGACTATCCTAGATCTCTGCAGATCTAGTTTCAGACAGATACTTGATTTTCAGGAATTAATTATACGTATCAATCAGAAAACTATTAATAGAATCTGGACTTACAATTTGGCCTTTTTTAAGAGATTTAATGGAGAACTCTGATTTGCACCATCATCTTCTTTTCATACCTGCAACAAAAAATATTTTACTCCATGTCAGAGCTGTACTATAGTTGGTAATTCTTTGGAGTTAAGAATAAGAGAAACACTCTTGTGTCTGTCTCCTTTCCTTCCTGGACTGCTGAATACAACACCTCATTTGTATTTATTAGTTAGTGCTACTTCTCTGTCTTTTTATTCTGCCTTTCTGCCTTCTTTTATATGCCTTTTTAATTAAATCTTATTCTGTCCTTTCATTACTTATTAATGTTTTCATTGGCAATCATGGTTTTCACTCTCCTCACACAGCAGAGTCAATTTATTTCAATAACCTTATTTAGACCTAGTTATCAGCAATAACACAAATAATCCATTTGTTAATTGTGTGAATTGAAGTGACAATTTCAGAACACATATTCCTAACACAAGGACAAATGGTCATACCTGGAATGTGGCTTCTGCTTCATTAGCAAATGTGCTGACTATTAATGTGGCAGCATCTGATAGAAATTGTTTACTTCTTACTAGAAACACTTGGGGTAGGTAGCTAAGGATGGTTTGCCTACATGTCCATTATGAGGGAGACTTTGAACATCAAAGTTAATCTCCTCATTTTGTCCAGCCCTCTAAAGCAGCCTAGATGGACTGTACAGGAACTTGGACTTCTATTTTCGGTGCCTGAAGTCAGGCAGTGCCAATAACGTCTCCACAAATCGCCAGATCTCATTTAACAAAGTACTGACAAAGACCCTTTAACCGTACCTCTTTTTTCGCCATGTTCTCGTGGAGTAGTTTCCTGGTGATACTTCCAAACTTCTATTGTCTGTAGATCTCCATCCACATTTTGTCCTGACTACTACGTTTCTTGTAAATTTTCCTTCACTGAGCAATGGTTTGAAGAAAAGGCTCTCATTTTTTGCTCTTTGTCTGGGTTTCTCATCTTCTTTACCTTGCCAGTGGACTAATTTCTAGCACTTTCGCTCCTACCCTTATACATAACAGTATATTTTAATATCTACAATTTCCTTCAGAAAATATTTAACAAAGAAAATATGAAAGCACCTCATTTTGTATACTTTCTTTGGTTTTCTGATAGTTTCTGTATGCAGTGAGCAATTTAAGCAACATCATTTCTTCTTTCTGGTAGCAGCAAAGACATAGCTTACTTCTGGTTCTCCATTATGCCATAATGCAGAAAAGTACAGGTAAAAGATTATTAGCTTTTTCTTGGCTTCAGTCGTGTGGCCTAGTTAAGGTTGTAGGAAATCTCAGCAGGCTGACATCTGTGACATGGCTACTGAAAAGCTATGATTCCAATGGCTGCCAGGATTACAGTGGCTTGCTGGGTAACATCAGTCTGAAAGGAAAGAGCACACATGAGATAATTTAGAAGGAAGAATCTCTTGCTTTCATAGAGGCTGCAAGCCTGAGGGGTTCTGTGTAGAAAGCATGGACACACTTCTGCCTAACAAACACTGAGCTCAACTACCATCAGCAGCTTTACAGTTGTAATCCAAACCAAAACAGTCTGTAGAGTAAAGTATAAAAGTAGCTCACACCAGTGAAACGTTGCTCAATAGTAAGTGGAGGGGTATACAAAAGGAAATGATTCGGAAAACAAACTATTTCAGTGCTTGCACGAAGGGAAAGGTGAACTTTTTCAGAGAGGTTTTTGGAGCTTTGAACTATCCTTTCCATCTGACTCAATGCTCTGTTTCAAGCTTCTCTTCTCCTGTAGCTTACTAGCTCTGGACTAATTATAGGTTAATATGTTAAGGAGCAGTTACACAGAATTGCCTTCTGTATATTGGCTGTTACACACCAGCCTTTGGCTGCTATCCCCACCGCAACATCAGGCTGCTTGTGTAAGTGGTAAAATAGACACACTGGGCAGTGAGGACAAACAGGCATCACCACGGCAGCCACAGCCCCACGGTGGCACATCCACAAAACTAGCATTCATAAAATAAGGAACTATATACAAAAAGCTGCCTACGCTGGAAAAATAGACTTTTCAGATGCTGGAGTTGTTAAATATAAGTGAGAGCGCATTTTCACCCTGGTTCCACAGGAGTTAGCAGTGATATCTCTGCATGTAAAATACTGTAATGACATGACATTTTATGGTCTACAGCATTAGAGGACAACCCTTTTAATGCATTGACATCCACTCAAAAACTGATGTAGAAAACTGAATATTGAGAAGACATGTTGTATTTAATTGCTGTATCTGAGAAAACCAAAGTTTCCCAGAGAAGCAGCTGCACTTTACTTATTGATCCTGTAGTGTTCTCGCTTTCCCAGAGGTTCCCATGCATAAGACTGAGCACGCTGGGTCATGTATCAGTTCCAATTACATGAACACAGGGTCCTCCAAGTCCCTTGGCTGCATACAATGTCACTCATGCTTTAGCATGGCATTGTCTCTTATCCTGAGGCACCGTCTCTGGGGCAGGATGAGGGGTAGATGACTGACCCATCCCGGCAGCTCTGCACTGGGATGTGCTGTTGTGGATGAGAGAATTGGAGATATAATATCCAGTATAGAATGAACATCGCAGAAGACAAACATGAGACGAAAATCAGACAGGTGTTTCTCACACAGAAAATCAGTGTTTTTCACTGATTTTTTCACAGTGTTTTTTATTCTGTTCATTGTTGTAGTGTCATGTGCTTTTCAAGAATGTAATATAAGGCACATTTTTAAACATAGCCATTAATTGTTCATACTCTTTTTCTCATGCCCAAAACATGTTTTATAGTTATCATGTAAGCAAATAAGATTTCTTATCCACACAGAGAATTTCTGATCAAGGAATAGAGCAATAAGCCTTTGATAAAGAGTCTACTAACTTGGCAAAAGTTTTGATCCTTATTTCTAGTCTTCTGTTGTTTTAATTTGTGGTTACAAAAATTATCTCTTGCTAAGAACATTTTCCTCTATTATTTTGGTGTTTTGGTTACTTAGTCTGTAAATATACAAGACATTTAACCTGAGCTTTAGGAGTTGTTGTGTGGGTATGATGGGAATATGGAGGGTACTGAAGTAAAAAAACATATGCAGAGGTTACATTTTACTGTACATCAGCATCTGCAACTGAGCAAACACAAAATACAGTGTCAAACTTCTGGATTTTGCAAGGGGAAAATGTATTGCACCAAAATAATATTTCCATTTATTAATTCCTTAATGACACTGCAAATGCAAATACAGAATTAATCAGTTTTGAAAATATTTTCATTGTATTAGCAGAACTATTGAGCAATAGACTTACTGTTATTCCTTAACAAAATTTCCTTACTTGCTGATACAGCCAGGACTTTTTAAGCTTAGTACAAAGTAGTTACTTGCATTGATAAAGACATACCTCTCTCTGATTTATATTTTTTTTCTCAACCTGTACAATGTTCACTCAAGCTGAACTTGTACATATCTAGTTTCTTTATAATAAGAAGGAAATGGCACACTCCACCCTGGATAATCGCCAGCATCATCATCATAAAAAAAAAAAAAAAATTTAACACCACCAGACAAGTATTGTTATAGGCTCAAAAAGAGAGTTGACAAATCGAAAGAGGAAAATAATATCAAAAGAGGTCAAACACAAATGCATCTCTCATGCCTGAGGAACCCCATGAGACACAAATGGCCAAAA
Organism: Melanocharis versteri; assembly: GCA_013397845.1. Taxonomy (NCBI): domain Eukaryota; kingdom Metazoa; phylum Chordata; class Aves; order Passeriformes; family Melanocharitidae; genus Melanocharis; species Melanocharis versteri. The sequence goes on from VZTG01009883.1 coordinate 1,907,462, forward strand.
CCTGGGAAATTATATTGTGTTTCCTTTTTTTGGGCCTTGTCCTTTTGTTCCTCCTGAAGCACCCATGCTGGCTATTTACACAGAGGTAGTAATGAAGTAGATCTGTCTCTCTGTTCTTTATGTTCCGTATAGTATGCAGTAAAGTTTAGATCCCTAAGATGTAGGAGAAAAAAGTAGAGAAAGTAATTGTATCATAAAAATTTAATGTAATGCTAATTTCTGAAAAGCACCCCAGGAATCATACAACAAGGCAATGAGCCCTATGGTACTCGCTGTTTGAGATCAAAACCCACTCCCTGAAATGCTAAAAGCTAATCATGTAGATTATTTGCTGTTGGCTCTTGATGGTGATTTGGCATTTGACCAGTGAGTAATTCACAGATCAGGAGGGAGGTTTGCTTCCTGATTAAACGGATAACAAACATTTTAAACAGATGCTCAACATGAATGCAAACCAATAATAATGTACTTCCACTGTGAACTTTTGAAATTTATGGATAATTTCACAGATACTGCATAGAAGCCAGAATGCTTGCTGGCAATAGCTGATTTGATCACATAGATAAAGAGAAACAGCCATTCTAGTTTTATGCATAAGGGTATACATACATCCCTTTAATTGTCAGGGTCCTCATTAGGTCCTTCCCACTCTGGAGTAGCCTGATAATGTGAAGCAAAACCCATAGGTATAAACTGAGCACCTGAGTTACTTTCACTATTTTCCCTGAGAAAAGACGCTGGTTTTACAGACAGTGTTTCCAACTTGTCCTCCACAGAGTACCACGTATTATCTGCAAGAGTTCTTAAAAAAATCATGCCTGAATGCAGATAGTTAATATATCTCTTACAGCACCAGCATTTTAGGACTTGTCTTGCCTTGGGCAAGATTTTCCCTGAGATTTCACTATGGCTCATGAGCTTGTAGCAGAGAATCCAAACTGCATAATCTATGAATTTGTTTCCTTTTTTTTTTCTTTTTTTTTTTGTCCATATCAAATCTCAGAATTTTTCACATAATCAATATAATTCTCCTATACAATCAGACCTGATCACATAATTTCTAAAATTCAGTGAAGACCTTATTAAGCAAAAATGGCAACGCTGCAGATTATATGGGTTACTATGAGCATTGTTACAGAAACTAAGATACATAGGTAATTTGGCAATTCAGTGATATGTTAATGTCAGAAAAAAATTCAGGGTCAGTGATAGTGGAAGGGACAGATTAAAGTAATCAGAGCTGCTGATGGCTTCTACATTGAGTACAGCTACTCAAATATGAAGTCCTAAAAAGTTTTCTCCAAAATTGAAAATATGAAATGATTTTTATATGAAAGAACAAGCTCTGACAAGACAAGCACTTACGATAACCAACATTTTAGAAGGAGATTGCCTAAATGTGTATAAATTATTTCACAATGAAAGAGTGTAGGAACATCTCAATTTTTTTTTTTAATGTAACATTTGAAAATAAGGAGAAGAATGTGTTTGAAGGCATAGTTTGGCATCACTGACAAAAGCCAAATATGTAGGCAGGCAAAAAACAGTCAGGTAGAGAATATTCAAGGTAATATTGCTTCCCTCTAGCATAGTCAAATTAATTCCCAAGGTCTTCTAAACCTAAAACATTGTCTGAATCAGACATTGAAAACAAATTTGGAGGATGCTGGGCTCCTAGTTATTCCATTAAATTTAAAACTCTGATTTTAAAAAGCATGGGAAGAGCATTAAAGCAGAACTACCGAAGTTTCAAAAAGGACATTCAACCAAGATTGACTGCAATTAAAAAACAATGGGACATATATGAAGAAAAATAAAGTCCCCATTGGGGAAAAAAAACAAGATAAAACGGACAGCAATATAGTTATTACATAGACATCAAGGAGACAACTTTAAATTTAAAGAGAGTGGGAATGTAATGATGAAGAAATAATGAATTCAACCTAGAAAATTCAGAAAGTGCTCCAAATAATTTATAGGAATGCAAAAGGAATAACAGTTTTACAGACAAGTACATGATATCACCATAACACGAGCCAGTGCGCCCTTGTGGCCAAGAAGGCCAATGTTGTCCTGGGCTGCATTAGGAGGAGGGTTGCCAGCAGGTGGAGGAAGGTAATCCTGCCCCTCTACTTGGCCCTGGTGAGGCCACACCCAGAGTGATGGGTCGAGTGCTGAACCCCCTGAGACAAGAGAAACACAGACGTACTGGAGAGAATCCAGTGAAGAGTCATTAAGGGACTGGAACATCTCTCCTATGAGAAAATGCAGAGAGTTGGGACTGTTGAGCCTGGAGAAGAAAAGTCTCCAGGAGGACCTTTATTAATGTCTATAAATACCTGAAATGAGGGGGCAAAGAGGACAGATCCAGGCTCTTTTCAGTAGTGCCCATGAGCAAAGAAAATGGACACAAACTGAACACAGGAGGTTTCCTTTGGACAAGAGGAAGCATCTTTTCACTGTGAGCATGACTGAGAACCGGCACAAGTTGTCAAGGGAGGTTGCGGACCCTTCCTTCTTAGATATATTCAAAAGCCTTCTGAACATGGTCCTGGGCCACTGTCTCTGGGTGGCTCTGTTTGCAGCACGGGGGTTGTATCAGGTTCCTTCCCTCCTGAGATAATTTGGGATTTTGAGTAAGGAAAGAGGTTGGAACCGTGAAGAAGTGGGAGGTATTCACCGAACAGGAAATAATGTCCACCTGAGCACTTGGACAATGGGACTTCTGGTATCAAGAAGGGAACTATCGATAAAAAGGTCTTTAAAAGAGGTAGAATACATTTGGAAGACACTTTTAGGTTTAGTTCACTCTTCGATTTAGTTCGCAGCTGAAGGAAGAAAGACCAGATGAATGGAGATACTTAAGAGTGAGAGACAGGTGAGGAATATGGGTCCTGAAATTAATAACAAGAGCAATGCATTTACTGAGAGTATTATATCTTATACAGCTAGAAATAAATGAAGCCAAAAATCAGCAAACAAACTTGAAATATTTATAGAACAATAAGCTCTAGCAATAAATATTACACTCAAAATGATCACACATCTTAAATGCCCTATCCCATGTTATGTAGAGGACAGAGAGGTCAGTAGACCTCTGCCTAGAAAGCCAAGATATACTGAGATAAACTGAGGATTTTTGAAAGCTAAACTAAGCTGTATCTTTAAAGAAAACAAAAAAAAATTTAAAACCAATAACGGATTTCCCAGTCCTGTATCTGTGTGGGAAAAGAGGTCAAGGAATAAAGAATCACTATGCCACGCTGTGATGACTAGGTATAGTTTAAAGATAATCAAAATATAGTCTCAGACTAGATTAATATTTTGCTTTCCTTCTCAGTAAGAATAATTATACTGAGCATAAGGGCAAAGACAGGATGGAAAATGGGAAGTGAGAGCATGGAAACAAATAAGACTTCAACCAAAGTATAATCAAACTTTAAGACAGCCTGCTGTGTTGCAGTGTGCTTTATGAGAAACTAGTATTTGAGCTGGATAAAGAAGAGATCAGAACAAAAGTTGAACGACCTTGAGGACTCAAGTATTACAAATGGGAAGGAATTCAAGACTGAGACGTATAGGGTCATGCACTTGGGGACTAATAATAGGAACCTCTGTTATAAATTTGGGAGCTAATCATTGAGAATGACAGAAGAGGAGGAAAACTTGTGTATGCTGATCCGTCACAGGAAAGCTGGACGATGTGATGTGTCTGTGAAAAAGGCAAGGAAGGCTATATCCACACAGAAGGAGTGAATCAACAGTGCCTTTATATGAATCATTGGTAGGGCTCCATGTATAACAGTAGCTGTCCATGTCTAGGGAAGCAGGATTCAGAATGGGACAGAGGCACAGAAAGTCTGTCAGGAAGATCACAAGAATAAAATCCTTTGGCATAATAAGTGACAGCAACTGTATTTTTTTAACAAATCAAAGGTTGAGATAGTCTGTCTAAAAATGTCTTTAGGGTGTTTTTTCATTCAACATCAGGAAGATAATACAGCTGTTTAAACTAAAGGACAGAGGTGAAACAAGACAAAGTCATAAATTAACTATGACAGTACTGAGGCTGCAGATTAAAAGAATATTTTTAACCGCAAGCATGAGACAACAAAGTAGATTTTTAGTAAATGTTCTTGGACCAAAGCTTAAATATTTTTAGTCAGAGTTTCTGCAATTTATGAAAGGAATTATATGAACTTGCATTATTCCGGGCTTTTGTAGTCCATCGTCTTGGAGGTCCTTTCAGCCTTTTGAGGTAAGATCCAAGTTATCTAAACAAATGATAAAACTATCATTCACCCTCATTGCCTTCTGCGAAAGATCACAGCTAATCATAGTATCAGTGAAATTCTGTCAGAACAGATCTATGTGAACAAATATTTTGCAAATTCTGCTGATTAGTTATTTCTCAATAAGCTGTTGCGGAGATGAGGACAGCAGCACAATTTGAAGAGAAAGATTAAATGTAGCAAGTGCCTCAAACTATTGCTATGGATAATACCTGGACATCTTTCCTTCAAAGCAGAGAGCTTTCTCTATCCTTTTAGAAAAAGTGTGTGGACAGTGTTGAACTATGGTCCATAAAGGAAATGTATTAGGCACAGGAATAGTTCAATTAGCAAGTTGCACAGATTTTAAAGGTACCGACATAGCTTTTTCTTCAATCCAAAGTTGTAGTAAGTAATTCCTTTATCTGTGTGTCTGTGTATCTATCAAAAGGATATTCTACTGTTCTGGTTGCCACATGCCCAAGACTGTGGTAAATGCTGGGTGGCGTCCTAAAGAAATCGTTCTTGGCTATGGATAGATAATAACAAAGAGGGTATGGAGGATGAGGACTTTACACAATCACATGCATGCACATGCAAAGTGCACAAACACACACACCCCAGACAGCACACATATCACCTGCCTGAACAGCTGGAGTGTTTGAAACATTCACTCTGCCTTTGGTCCTCAGATATTGATGTGTCATATAGCTCATAGGACCAAGAAAAAAACATGAAAAAAATGTGTTTACTTCTTTCTTTTAACCCTAACAGAAGACGGACCTCCTCATCTATGATCATTATGGGACTCTTCTAATTTGAGATATTATACAATTCCATAATTCTGTGATCTATACATACCCTTAATTTATCTAAAATCGGTATACTATTTAGAAGTATTTGATTTTTATTTGTATAGAAAAGTATCTTTTGTGCTTTTCATATTGGAAAAATACAACACCCAGCCCATTCCCTTGGTAGATCTGATTCCTGTGTCAGTCTTCGTCCCAGCTGCCAGAATTGTGGTGGGAAAGGATAACAAACTTTCACTCAGGCTGGGCTGACTAAAAGGCATCTTATCTAAATGAGTGCAATTACAGCTTCATTTTAAACTCTCTCCTGATCCCATGTCTGAATGCTGTTGTAGTTGGCTTGGTTATACAGACTTTTATGGCAAATATTAACATTCAAAGAGCTGGCTTGTCAGAGAATTTAGGCATTTTCCTAATTTTAGGAAGTGACTTCAGTGGGGCATCTCTAGTTAGACCTGTGTGTAAGTATCAGGCTGAATCAGAGCCAAGGTGTCTGTGAGTGTAATTCTTTCCTCTTTTCTATGTCTGCCCAAACCTGTCCTGCTGAGTTCAAAGACAGATTACACATTCCTTATCTTTTGTAAATTCCTTTGGGTCACCTTATTCCTCCAAGTCTATCAAAAGTTCTTTCTGATTTTCAAGATAAGTTGTTGGCAAAGACGTTCTTCCTGAAGAGGCATCCCTGGACCAACCAGCAATGTGCCTTTTCAAAATGATGGCTGATTTTAATAAATAAGCAATAAAATATATCTGTATGTTTACAGAATCATATAATATATCCAACTGGAAGGGATCCACTATGAAATACATTTTAATATATTTGAAATAAGAAATATTATATCAACTATTTAACATAGGTAAATAAATAATATAGTATGATAAAATGATGAGGAACCTGGCAACCTAGTGACACTGAAGAGATGTAAGCAGCAATCAACTCTCCCAGGTCACATCTCAATGATTAGGTTTTTAAGTTAAAAAAGTGATTGGTGTGTACAGTATTTTGTGAGGATAACAGGTTTTCTGAGAGAAGAGGGAATAGGAAGCAAAGAGCACCCTCTCTTTTTAACACTTGCCATCTCAAAATGCACTGAGGGGGATAAGGTTACTCATCCTTTTGTGGTGTCTTTATGCAAATTTCAGTTACTATCCTACAGCACAAATAACACCTTTCCAAACTAATTCATTAACTGACATTATTTGTTTTGTACCTGACTTTTGTTGATCAGTGTTCTTGGCCTTTTATTCACCTATCATCATCTGGTATAGAACTCCACTTTCTGGTTTCTGATTTTGCCTCCTTCGCTTTCCGGTGTTGCTGCATCTGGAAAAAGCACAGGGAGAGGTTGTGAAGGGTGAGCACCCAGAGCTGTATTTCTACTTGGCAGAAGCTACAGCTCCTCCTGCCTTGGGCTGTTCTGATGGCAGAAGGCAATGGTGCATGAGGAGCATTTAGCACAGCCTTGACCCTGCTAGCAAGGTGTAAATCAATTAGCTGTTGAGCTAGCAGCCTAAGGCTGTAGAATGAGGGAGAAGAAAATTATGGCTATCCTGATTTGGATCTTAGGATGTTGTTTTGGTTGGATTTGTTTGGTGGGGAGGGGTGCTTCTTTGTCATTTGTTTGTTTGTTTGTTGTTCAGTTTGGTTCGGTTTCAGTTTGGCGTGGTTTGGCATGGTTTGGGTTTTGATCGTTGATATTTTTTTTTCTCCCACAGGGAAAGCTCTCCTGGGCAGCAAGCTATCAATTTTCAGTCCTAGTTAATAGTATCAATGCATCTGATATGTAAATGTTTCCAAATGAGAGGCTAATTCTGCACAGCACCAAATTCCTTTAGCTGCCAGCAATTAAGATGGATAGTTCAACACCTCAGAGGTCTTATTTTATGAAAGTATGAGTTATCTCATCTGCACTGATTAATTAAGATCCACTGAGGATAAAGTTCTGAACGCCCTCACTTTTCACAGTACTCCCTACGCTGAGTAATGACTATTTTCCTGGGTAATCTTTGCCAAGACTGGGAATTTAATAAAGAATTTAGGGCTCTAAAAGGCAGCATTTACTCATATGAATTATGCCATTCTAAAGCAAAAGTTTCAGACTGATACTCACATGAGTAAGAATTGCAGTTCATCCATCATTAGGAAAGCCATCAATAAATAAATGTTAAAATATAAATACATGGTCATATCCTCAATACTGCAAAGAGCACCATTTTAAAGTTTACTAATAATTTAGTCTGCCAATAAATGTTCTTAATGAAACCCTTCAGACTAGTTTTGGAATAATTTTGCTTCATACAAGTGGAAAAATTGTGCATATTAACCTGATGGAGGGGAGGGGGTCACCCGAGGCAATGTCCTTGCATGTGTGTTTAAGAGGCTCTTCATGTAAAAGAGAAATATTCAATAACACAAAAATACAAATATAACTCACAACATTAAAAAAAGGAAATAAGGAAAGATATTTAAAAGATTCGCAATTATGTTCATCTTATTTTTTTTACACATTTCTTTTGTGTGAAGAGTGCTGTTGAAGAACAGAGTCTATATGTGATTAAATTTAAAATGCTTTTATATTTAATGCCCATGTATATTTTGAAACATTCAAATGCAAAGGAAAATGCTTTTTACTTTCCTCTTACCCTTAAATTTTAGAGTGATGTTGCCTTTATTCACACAAGGGCAAATTTTCTACTCCATACAAGAATTTTGTGCAAGAAACTTGCCAAGACAAGATGGCTTTTTCTTATATTTAGCATGACCTTATAAACTGGATTGTAAAACAGTTAGAGAGCTGTCTATAGAAAACCATGAAGCCTCTGCTCCTACTAATTTCAGCTTTGCCTGCCAGGCCTCCCACCCTTCCAAGACTGCTATTGCTGCAAACTTTTCTCCGGGATATAATTGAAAATTACTTCACAAGTTATTTTCTTCACCTGCATAAAGATTTCCTGCTTCTATTCCTTCTGTGTTCATGCTCTTAGACACGGAGGAAACTGTGACAAGTACCACATTTCTGAAAGAAATAGAGTCCAATTCCTGCCTCAGTTGTTAAATAGGACGGGTTTTAAAACTCAGGCAAGGATGGTGAAACGCTGCAAGTCCATGGGTAGATTGCTCCCTCTCCTGACAGCCTTCCATATTGCAGAACAGTTTTTTAATGAGCTAAAATTGAGGCCTATTTAATACATCTGGTTTACTGTTGATTATTAATTTTGATCACTTCTAATTAAAAATTTATAAAACTTAAAAAATATTTCATAATAAGATTTGATCTCCATTACTACACTTTACTGGGTACAAGAAGGAAAAGATCATTACTAAACATATCTACCAAACACGTCTGATGATATTTCTCAAGGCCTGCCTACGTCTAAACCTACTGTTTTTTGTGGAGAAGATTCTGAAGCAGGAATACAAGAATTTTTTACCTGCTTCTACAGAAGAGAAGAAAGGAAGCTTATCTAGAGTCTACAGATACCGGAATATCACTTTATTAGAGGACATCTCTAACATGCTCCATTTCGTAATTTCATCCAATCCACGGTCATATTTGGTTCACAGAGTTTGCTATGCCCTGTTTCTAATCAAATCTGAGGCTTCCCTTTGCTTTACATACTGTCTAAAACTAGTCAGAAACCTCTGGTTTTGCAGAATTTCCATTCAATAATGCACCAGTAGCAAAAAAGACAAATAGTATTTTCAGTGAAGCCAGATTTTAATATGAAGCTCAAAATACACAATTTTCTTTGCCCTGAAAGCTGAAAAGCTAGGAGCAAAAGTCATTTATAGTCAATTTTTAAGTTAATACCATGTGTGAGTGTTTGATTTATGAGGGCTTTTTTCTTTTCTAAAGTTTAGTGCTGATATTATTATCTGAAAGCTTTTACTTCCGAGAGAGTGAGCCTAGATATTTTTTGGCTAGTTTTTAAAATAATTAAAATAATCACAAAAGTCCCAACATAATCAAAAAATATAAAATACCTTGAGTCAGACTCATTCATTCATTTTGCCCCTTAAGAATCATAGGGCCTAGAGATGCTCTTCTCTTTATGTGTCAAAAGCTGAGATCTTGAGGCAAATAATTAATTTCCAAGTTTCAGAAAACAAGTGAAAAAAAATTTTTTAAAAGACAATAAAATCATGTTTTAGTGTTAGCTGAACATATGGAGGATTTCTGTGCCACTCGAAGGCATAGACACTGGCAAAGAAGGAAAAAGGTGATAATCTTCTCACTGGAGAGGGGTTTCAGGCAGAGCATACCCTCCAAGGGAACATGTGACAAATTGGTCTGGCTGGAGCCATGAGTCCCATCCTTGTGAGACAGTGTGAAGAGCAGAGGCAGATGGACACGTGCCCCAAAGCACCTTCTACTGCCAGAACCTTATGCTGATAACTGGCTGAGCACAACGCTGATCCCCAAGGTCAGGGGAAAATGTCTGCTAATGTTAACGGAGGAATGTTTTGTGTGAGAAAGGGATATTTAATGTATTTTTCCTTACAGTTAAATACATCCCGAGGAGACCATTTCTCTTCCTAGTTCAGGTTTGGTCATCACAATTTCTGTGGCGGTTCAGTTCCCCTGGGAGTATAAGAATGGCTCACATCTACATGCAAACCTCTGAGTTTAGGAAAGATCTCGCCTGTATAAAGCAGGAATCTGCATTTAAAGTATACAACCAAATTATGTTAAGAAAAAAAAGATTTAGTTGCCATTCAGAAATTTGATGAATATTTTACTCCCAAGAAAATAAATCACCTAAATGATGCAGATTTCATGGTATTTTATGAGAGTTGGGAGAAACTGAGGAAGTTTTTTTCAAAAGCACTTAAATGAATCGTCCATCCTTGATTACAGACCAGACACTTTTGCCATTGTAGGAGATCAGAAAGTGATTGGAGTCAGGGATTCAAAAATAAGCAAAAACCTGTTGGAAGATGTAAATTTGGCTTTGGGAAAGGATCTGTCAAGATGCAGATATCACTGTAGACGGAATGAAAGGCACCATGATGGAAATCAAAAAGGAAAGAAACCAGGACGTGGTCCCACCAATGGGCTAACAGGAAAGCAAACTTGAACAGGAAAGAATACAGGAAAGGACTTAAAACAAACTAGAGGGAGAAAGATACTACAAAGTACAGATTGTTATGAGATAACAACACAAGGAAAACCTGATACCCAGCAACTTACAATCACAGAAACATCTGAGAAGAGCTTCTCAGAAAATACAGATTCTGAGCGACTTACTGAAAATTCCTGTTTAGTTACCCATGATTTCTGTAAGTAAACAAAAATTCCAATACTTGGTAATTTTCTGTCCAAAAAGGAAAAAATAGCCTAGAAAGATAAGAATTGCACACAGCTATCAGACAAGTAGAACCACTGTATGCCAAGTTCTATTGCAACTTGTTGAAGGTCTCCTTATGAAAACTAAACACCTAAAAATGAAATATTCAAAATTAAACAGATTCTTGTTGTGAGTAAAACTGGTTTTTTGTAATGCAACTGCTGTTTCCAGGGTATCAGACACAACAATCCAGTGTGAAACATTGCAGAACTGAAACTTAAGTCCACACAATAGTGGCACTTTTTGCCAGGAGCTAAGAAAGCTCAAATACAGCTAGAAGCTTCATGCGCTTCTATGGAAACTCTCATCATCATCTCAATTGGAAAAAAAAAAAGCATCTCAGCATCTTGTGCCTCAAATCCCTTTCCACTCTGTATGGAAAAGTCTTGCTCAAGGGTAAGATTTGCATTTGATATAAAATGTATAACAAATGCATCACTGTTAAGAACTTTTAAAAATAGATAAAACATTAAAAACAAAAGAAATTCTGATAAACATGCCTTTTAAAAAAATACATCTATTTTAAAAAATAAGTCTATTTCCTGGGAGGCAGTTGGGGTAAGATTGATTTTGGTTCTGTGGTTTTAAGGGCTTTTCTCTTTCATTCTCCTGGGTCCTCCGAGTCAAAACCAAAACCAGACTTGTTGTTTTTTATAATTAGATTTAAATAGATTAAGATAAATATATACTTTGTCCAGGTCACTTTAAACAATTGGTGTAAAAATGATCAGAGGTAGTCTTAGAAGTTCATACTACTTAAGAGGAAGTGATGAAATTTCATTCTGGTATCGGTAGTAAAGGTCCCCTGAGCAGACTGGCAATAGCTTAATAGCATTAAGATAGTGAGCACTAGGCAGTAGGAGGATCAAGACACATTTAAACGAAAATTTAACATCTGGCAGACACAGTAAAATCTCTGCCACGAGGTTTTTAATGTAAGAATACATTTAGGACATCTTTCTTACAAGTTTTTGAACCAGAAACTTGATGACTTTTCTCTTTTCCCTCCCTTCCTTCCTTCCTTCCTTCCTTCCTTCCTTCCTTCCTTCCTTCCTTCCTTCCTTCCTTCCGTCCCTCCTGGAAAACATTGCTGCAAGTATTATCACAGCTGTAACCAGTGCTACATAAAAACAGACAGTTTCCTTTTTAAGGACCTCATTTGTTCTATTTGCATAAACATTTAGAAAACCATATCAGCATCTGCATGAAATACAGCAGAAAATTAATCAGAATTGTCTCAAATGTTCCTGTATAGCACACCTGGACTATACATGAAAAGTTTCAAAACCAGTGAGTGTCCCTCATGAAAAATAACTAAATTATTCCTCAACTTTATTTGTTTAATGAACAATTAGTTGCTTTTATGGTTTACATGACAATTTGAGCTTTGTGTGGCTTATTTGTGTTCCTGTATGATGTCGAATTTCACACTCTTGATTTCTGGATTGCTGTTCAAAGCTTTTTCAGACACAGTCTGTAGCACTTCCTGATCTTCTAGTCTCAAGCTTCTTTTACTTCTGAGTATATATTGCATGTCACCGCAGTGAGATCCACAGCAGAGCACCTGCCTCTGCTACTGTGAGTAGATCTGAGACAGATGTGCCAGATCTGTCCCATGCTGCTGTCAGTGATCCGAATCTTGGTAATGACCACCCTTGATCCTAGTCCTCAGCACATAAGTACCATTCATTAAGATGAAGAAGTAGCCACTGTATTAGGAAATCTTTATGATCTCTGTCCCACTTCCACTCCCTGGTGGTTTTCCACCATTCTTTTTTTTTATCCTCCATTGCAAACTGGCTGTGCCATTTCTTCACGTGCTCAAACCCAAAAAACTCTCCTCATCCTCGTCCGACATCCAAACCAAGTGTAATTGGAATTCATTCTCACTCTTACACTTGGAGAAATTTCAGTACTTTCTTCTCAATTAAATTTTGTTACATTGCTGAGTAAGAATCCTGCAATCACTGAAAATAAACAGCATTTACCCTAAATAATTCCTTATCCACAGATGAAAAGGCTCCAGTGGATTTCTTTAATGGTAAAACTGAGCACATATGCTGTAGGTTCAAAAATCTCATGGGACAGCAGTTCTGAACTTTGAAAAACAAGAAAAATCCATTTTGAAGAGAATTCTATATTCTGTGCTGGTAGCTGTCCTTGCTTATTCTGCCTATATAGTCTTACAAACAGGGTCCTGATGTAGGTGCACACTATGTCCATTCTCATGCTATTTTTTGCATGTTTTTCCTTGAACAGATGTTCATAATATAGCCTGGTCTGCCTGCCTAGTTGCTGTGTGACCAGCAGTTTCTCATTGTTTATTTTATTGGTCGCCTTTACTGCATGAAATTATTCTTTCCTTTGTTTCTGTCCTGGGTTAATGTAAGTTGTTGTGAATGGAGAACTATTTTCAGCAAAATATGTAGATATTTTAACAGCAGCACTGTAGACATTGCAGTGTAGACAAATGATAAGGAAGGTGTCTGCCCTATAAAGAAAAATCTGATCCCTTGAGAACCCAGTTTATATTTTTAGGCTCAAACTAAAAAGTGGTTAGATTTCATTCTGATGAGCCACAGAAACTGCTCTTTGTAAAGGGTAGAAAAGTTATGGGAAAAATTATTTGCAGGCTCTTTTTAACTTCCCTGTTAATATAGTTGTCTATTCTTCCCTGCGCCATTAAAGAAGTGTGAATGTAGCCGAATCATGGAAAATCCCAAGAGTCATAAAAAGGATAGATATGAATCAGCTGTTGAATCTTGCTTCCTGGATAAGATCTGAGGAAGGAAAAGCATTAAATGAAGTCATCTAGCTGGAGTTGCTTGTATGGAGAAATGTATGTACATTAACTTTACTGACCTCTTAACATAGTTCTGTGAAATCTGTCCTTCAACCTCCATGTTATCCATACCTGAGGTAGCTATTTAACATCATCTCCATCTGTTGTAGAGTAGATATGGCTAAAGAATCGACTTTTGTTTCCCTAAATCAGTTAAAAAATAGTTAGGTGTATCACAAAACCAACAGAAAATACGTATATTTTAAGGTAAATGTCATGTGGCCACCAGATTTTATTTCATAAGTGGAATATACTGCCAGCCTTACCTACTCCATTAATATGATATTCATTACGATCTAGAACATCCAGATACAGTCATAAATTGGTATGTAAAGGTTTAATTCACGATGCAGTCCAATAAAGAAGAAGACTAAGCATATACATGGCAGTTCTGTGCTTTCCTTCTTAAAAAACAGAGCATAAAACACCATCAAACACCTCCGAGCCATTTACTCAATCCAGAAGAAATTTTGCAGGAAGCAAAAGGAAATCTACCTTGGGAAACTGTGCTGGTCATGTTCCAGCCTCCAGCACATGTAAATAGAAATAACCTGACTGTCAGGAGAACACAGGCAGTGAGGCTGTCATGTTTAATCCTTTTGAATAAGCTATTTAAAGAGGGCCAAAGTATCATAAAAACAATTAGAGGCTGTTTGCCCCTTGGTTAGTGAAATCTTTGGATCTGTGGGGTTTGCTGTAATGGGAGAGGAGGAAGTGGCCATCTCTACCACCAAAGACTTCTAGCTTCTCTTCTGGATGTAAAGAACCATATTTTTAAAATATATTTTCCAAAAATGAATATTGTCTGAGCAAAACATTTTCAAAAGTTTCCTTCGGGTATTTTGAAAATGCATGATCCAAAAAAAAATAGTTATTTCGGAATTACGTTTTCCGTTCAACAGCATAGATGCATCTATGAACATGATAGTTCTGAAGGTGTGTATTTCTGCTGCGAGTGAATCTGTTGGCTTCAAGACTGATGTGTGGAGATGAGGGGCTGGGTTCCCACAAATACACCATGAGAAAATTCATTTACTTTTTTTGCATGAGTGATAGCCCGAATGTATGAGTTTATTATTCAGTGCGCAGGACTCAATGCCTCTTGTTTCTGTCTAGGCTTCAAGAGCTTCAAGTTCTGTCACTATGAGTGCTCTAGCCCAGAGAACGACAGATGCACATTCTTTGCAAGTACCACAGTCACTGTGTAGTCCTGTCTAGTAGATGCCGGGGCAGTGAGGTGTTCTCCATCTTGTAACAGAGTGAGCTGTCCCAAAAGCCCTCCTGGCAGGCTGTGCTAAATTATCAGACTTGCTACAGAGTTCCTTTCAGTCAGTGAAGAATTGATAAGGCTTCTCGAGAACATGAGCTAAGGCACTTGCTTATCTTGCACTGAGCTGGAGCAAGGCTTAACAACTGAATGATGCCTAGGGTGAGGGAAAAGTCTCACAGCCAAGACCCTCATTAAGCCCTATTTGCATATTAATTTTCATACTCCTAAGAATGCAAATGGAAAGAGAACATGCCTTACATGCATGATGACAGTCACCAAACCCCACCTATAACATGCAGCTGTTCCATCCCTTTGCAAAGGGACAAAAATTATTGTATAAGAAGTGGGTTTTGGGGGCAAAACAAAGGAAAGCTTAATTTATGCTATCTTTTTGACAGCCATACTTATGCAAATACAATGTAAATGGATTATCTATCTATTTGTCAACAGTCCTATTAGGCCCTATTTCTTTTTCCTTTATAAGTCTGAAAATGAAAAATGTATTTGAAAAGATACGTGAAAAAATCACATTAAATTGCTTAAAATTTTAGGCCAGGAAAATGCTGAAAATTTACATTTAAAATTCTGAAAAAATCCTTCTTGCCTTTTGGTTTTTTCTTCCAAAACAGATGAAAGTACCTCGAAGTACCTCACAGTTTTCCTCCTTGGCCTGGGAAGAATTTGAGTGACTCAATGCCTCCTTCAATTCTTCTCAGGAATGTTTAGGCATCTACTGGATGGGTTTACTAAAAATAATGTTCAAAAATCTTCACTAAATTTTTTCTTAGAAAATGTGGGAATGCTGAATAGGATGTTGCTTTTCCCAAAAGTCTTTCTATTTACCTTATTTCACTGCATTATTTTGCTGTCTTCTACTGATGTCAATTGGATTGACCTAACTTAAAAGGCAGGCTTAATTATTGTTTAACTGCAAATAAATGTTTTAACAAAAAAACCCCAGGAATATTTTAATGCTTATATTGTTTCACTTTTGAGGGATGGGGGTGTCGGTGGGTGTATTCGTCCATAACATTTATATAGTTGTCATTAGCCAGGAAACTATTTTTATAGCAGATAAGCCATTTAATGAATGTATTAGAATAAGGATTATACATAGATAGTTAAGATACACTAGGGATAGACTTGAGCTCTCTTATTCAGCTTTTCTGTCAGGAATAAAGTTTCTTCACTACTTTAGGCACAATACTCAAAATCAAAGCAGACTCAATGTGAACCTCACAAAATATTAACAAATTGAATTTTTGAAACTGACATCAAAATGCGGCAAAACTCAAGGGAAAGACAATATGTGTATTTCTGTATCTATTGTCTCCCACCTACATCTAGTAATTTAATGACAACTCAAATCTAGGGAAACCTAAAGATGGGGTAAATGCTAAAATGAAATGTAACTCTTTGATGAGCAAAATTTAGGAGGCACTCAATCTCCATGAGTTTGAGAGTCATGTACCAGATGTCAGTATTGTTCCCAGTTGACATTTATAGGTGAAGAATATCTAAATCTAGTTTGCCTAGATAAGAAGTGATTTAGGTAGAACACTCAAAAAATTAGAGTTGCAAGATAGAATAAAAAAAAAAGAACTTAGAAATTTATTACTTTTATCTTGAGGGAAGGATGACTATCCCTAAGACTCAAGGATACCTAACCTAATGGAGGAGCAAATCTAAATATGTCTATAAATATTTTCATAATTCTATACTTCGGAAAAAAACCCAGAAATAAGATATACTGTGTCTGCTCTGAGGGAAGTCTGTGAAAAACAGGAAGTTTGTGTTTGGTTTTTGGAAAGCTTTTCTTTTACTCTAAGCAATGCAATAAAAACCTAAATAAATAAGCATATAAATAAACCCCACTTCTTCTACTGTATTTTCCTCCTTTGATCTCTTTGTAATGTAGGAAAGCCACGTGTTGCCTGTCTTAACAGGAAGAGAGACTATTCAAGGACGCCACACTTTCCCATTCTCCCGAGGCTCCTTCAGCTGGCTTTTTTCTTGACTTACATAACAATTTCAGATGTAAGCTTTTCCCTTGCATTTCCTATAAGATCATCACAGTTTGGAGGGGTGGGGGTCGGTGGTCCCACTTTGTGGAGAGTTCATCTTCTTTCATGGATGAAGTTGACACAGAATCACTAATTTGAAGTTGCTTTGCTCATTAGCTGTCTTTAATTTATGAGAACACTCAATACACTTTATGCCCAATAGATGGCAGTAAAGCACTGAAAAATCCACCAGCTTTGTTTATTATTTTATTTTTAAATGTTTTCTACAGTGAAAATAACCAGCTACAGCCTAATGCTCCTCCTGGACAGCAGGAAAATTTAAAATTCTCTCTAAATTCTGACCTGATTTTTCAAAAGAATCTGAAATTTTCATGTGCATCGCAATTCAGACTTCGCTTTCTGATTTTTTTTTGTGACTGTTTCTGTTCCTGCTCCTGTTACTCCTTTCTTAACTCTTAAAATACTTTCTTAACATTCACAAAAGTTTGTGCCCCTTTTTTTATTAGATATCAATAATTTTTGACAAGGTGATGGCAAATTCCAGTGCTTATCTCTTCATTAAAATAATCTCTTCTGTGTCTCCAGGACAGTGACCGAGGGAACCCAAGCACGCACAGAAGATCTTTCTGTGTTCATGCTTCCGAGAAATACAGAATATTTTACTGACTTACTTGAAGTTTTTGTATCAACTATGTAAAAACAGTAGGCTTTGCAGCAATCAAGAGAAGGGGTTGTGTTTGGAGTTTAGAGGAGGAAAGTTGTTTTCCACTGTATGTGATATTCCAAGTTTCATTAGATAGCAGTAGGATTTTTCAGAAAATCTTCGAGCAAATATTTCACATGTCGTTGACTGATTGTTCCTAAGGGCCTTGCTGTCTTTTCACCATGAGGCTTCAAGCTAAAATTGATAATTTATTTGGAATTCAGAAAAATGTGAGCTACAAAAAATGCTGATGTCCTATTTTATGATTGTGCTTTTAGTCTAGCAAGGTCTTTAAGAAAAATATCTGCAAAGCAATATTTGCTACATAAGAACTACCTGAAAGGACTGAAGGCGTGAATTACTTACAAAAGGATCCACATGATATCTGACAGCCATAAAAATTACAAATCCACATGATTTATATTTCACAACACATATCTTCCCCTCCCCTTCCAAGGAACAAATGCTTCCTTAATAAAGAGTTTGTATTTATAATTCCATTTACTAAGAGAGTTGCTTTATAGCTCCTTGCAAGAGCATGGAACTTCTCTAAAGTTTCAAGATTTTGTCCTCACTTTTTCAGGTGGTGGGCCCACTTTATAAAATGGTGTGCTTACACAAAAGAGATCTTGACAAGACCAGTATGAGACAGAAAAAGAAGGAAAGAGAAGGTAGCATGGAAAATAACGATGGAAGGTTCCTAAGAAATGATTATACCGGTCAGATGATGAAATTCTTTGCAAGAGATTTCTACCTAACTAATTTAACTGGTTGACCTCTGTTGTTCCCATAAGGGCTAATTTTAACATCTGTCTTGTGATGTGGAATGCTTCAAAGCAAACTCTACGCAAAGATGTTGGGGGTTTGCCCCTGGTGGTAGGTTTCACTGCTGCCTTTCCTGCAGTAAAAGCCCAAAATACAGGCTTGCCATTTTGTGCTCCCTGCAGTGAAGCAGCTATTCCACGCAGTCCATAACGGGTGCAGTTTGCAAAAGAGATTCAACTTTTCTGCTTTGGTAGTAGAAAATTAATAAAATTGACCATGATTTTTTGTTTTTGGTTTTTTTTTTTTTTTAACATCAGTTACTATGTAGTAATTTTTTCCTAACTTCAATATTCATATCATTTTGGCTCACACCTCTTTCCTGTAACAACATTATAATAGCTCGGTGGTTTGGATAGAGATGATACATCTTTGAATATCACGTCAAAAATCAGCCTAAATAGTTCAAAGAACTGTTTTGGCATTGGATCAAAATTCACTCAAAAAAATGTAAGCTTGTATTTATGCAATAAACTGTGCTAAACAATGTAATTATGGTTCATCATGTCAACTTGAATAAACTTGAAAGGTTTCACTATTTTTAATGCCATTGTAAAAATGTACCAAAAGTGAAAAACTGAATACTTTGTATTTTCTGTTGAACCACAAAAGAAGTCTAAGTCCAGATAATACTAAGGGTCTCATTTAAAAACCACAAACTCCTGAGAATTTAGAGTTAAGACTAAAAATACAGTCTTAACTTATTTTGTTGCATTTAGGTACTGAAGAGGTGGAACTACCTACTCAGAACGGGGTTAGTTAAGGATCCTAAACAGAGTTTGAAAATATCCACAGACGCACCATTATATGTCGCCAGTCCCATTTACGGATACTGCTATATTAATGACACAATATTTGTTTTAGAGGCCACCAAATATCTTTGCCAGATTAAACATTTGTAATCTGGATCCAACTTTAATATACTCTTTCAAATGGGAAAGCCACAAACAGCTATAGGCAACATCAACACAGTCTCCCTCAATCTGTTAATTTGTCAGAATTACAGACAAGGTAGAGCCAATAATAATAAGCACCTTCCACGAGGACATTAATTAGAATGTTAAAATAATGAGACTTCTTGCTATAAACAAATCTGAGTTTAGTGTGTTGGAAGAAAAATCCTACACTATTTCAACAAAAGATTGGCAGTAAACAGATCAGCCCAGAGAAATGAGAGCAGAGTATAAACTTCCTTCCCTCTTTTCATCCAAAGATGCTCATGATCTGCAACTTTTGGATGCACCTGACCATCTTCCCTTTTTATGACTTGGTCCCTGCTTACCATTTTTGGCATGTCTGCACAGTATATCTGCTCACTTAAGCACAGAATATAACTCTCTTAGAAATGTCCACTTCACTTACTTAGGTGGAACTAAAGGGATTATCCTGTATTTTCTCTACAGCCACTGGATTTGCTTTTTCAATTCCATCGGCTTTCGATGACATGGCAATAAGGCAAATGGAGAAGACAGAGGAAAAAACAGTATGAAATAACGACATTAATCTGTAGCAACTTCAGCAGTGGAGACATTTTTCTGGACAAGGGCTACATTCTGGACTGGTGGACTATATTAGTGACACAAATATGAGATACCTGGCCATGATACTGATCTCAGTGGTAATACAGCTCATTTTCTGTGAAACTCTTCTTTATTCCCTCCCTTCCAGTTCTGGCATTTCTGTCCTCTGCTCTTAGAGAAGAATTCTGCAAAAGCAAAACATTTTCAGAGAAAAATAGATTTTGTAACGAAAGGTTAATTGTTGAAAGGTTTGATCAGTTTTGAGGTTGAAGAATGGATATGCATTTGGACTCTATGCATATGATAGATGAATTGTTTATGTGGCAATATAGCAATTTTATATGTGTCTGGTACCTGCATCACCAAGCATAAATATTTAAAAGCCACTGAGACAACCCTTTCACAAAAGGCAAAGAGCAAATTAACAGCAGGTATTATGCTGCTATGTTCCATAAAAATTTGCACTGGGATTGCAAAGAAATAAAAAAGAAGCTCAATCTGTAAGGGCTGTTTTGCTTTCAGTCTGCTTATCCAATATACTATAGCCCAAAATGAAGTCACTGTACATTTTTGACAACTTTTTTGTCTTTTCTATTTATCTCTGCATTGCCTGATGTATTGGTTTTCCATGGCCTGTTTTGTTTGGTTTTTTTTTTTGTAGTGGGGGAGTGCAGGGGTGGCTTCTGTGAGAAGCTACTAGAAGTTTCTTCCATGTCCAGCAGAGCCAATCACTGATGGCTCCAAAGATGGACATGCCGCTGGCCAAGGCAATGAAATCGAAACAAAAAGTTGGTGTGCAGTTTTAATTGTGGCCAGAGAAGGGTGGAGTGAGAACACGTGAGAGGAACAACTCTGCAGACACCAAGGTCAGTGCAGAAGGAGGGGCAGGAGGTGCTCCAGGCACCAGAGCTGGGATTCCTCTGCAGCCTGTGGTGCAGCCCATGGTGAAGCAGCTGTGCCCTTGCAGCCCATGGAGATCCATGGGGATGCAGAGATCCACCNGGATGGAGAGATCCACCTGCAGCCTGTG
This sequence comes from Melanocharis versteri, assembly GCA_013397845.1. Lineage (NCBI taxonomy): Eukaryota > Metazoa > Chordata > Aves > Passeriformes > Melanocharitidae > Melanocharis > Melanocharis versteri. The sequence continues at coordinate 1,928,105 of VZTG01009883.1, forward strand.
GAGGAGCCCCATGCCAGAGCAGGTGGGTGCCTGAGAGGAGGTTGTGACCCCACGGGAGACCTGTGGAGAGAGGGGCCCTGCTCCCATGCTGGAGCAGCCTGTCCTTAAATGACTGCACTCCGTGGAAGAGTGACCTATGCTGCAGCAGTATGGGGAAGACTCTTGCCCATGGGATGGACTCATGCTGCAGCAGGTCACAAGGAGCTGTTGCTCATGAGATGGACTCACATTGGAGAAGTTCATGGGAAACTGCCACCCACGGGAAGGACCCCACAGTGGAGCGGGGGAAGGACTCCTCTCCCTGAGCAGCAGCAGAAGTCAGGGGGGATGAAACAACCATAACCCCCATCCCTGTCTCCCTGCACCACTGGGGTAGGAGGTAGAGCTGAAAGGAGGGAGGGGTGGGAGGAAGGTGTTTTTTAAGGGCTTCATTTGATTCCCATGATCCTGCTCTGATTTTATTAGTAATAAATTCATTTCATATCTCTAAGTTGAGCCTGTTTTGCCCATGATGGTATTTGATGACCGATCTCTCCCAGTCCTTATCTCAACCCACGAACCCTTTGTTATATTGTCTCTCCTCTTTCCCACTGCAGAGGGGAGTGAGTGAGCAGCTTTGGTGGGTGCCTGGCATCAGGCCAGCATCAACCCACAACACCTGACAACGCAGTCATTATTATTTTTAGACAGAATATATCGACAGTTAGTGGTACACTTGGCAGTGCTGGGTTCACAGTTGCACCTGATGATCTCAAGGATCTTCCCCAACGTAAATGGTTCTGTGACCCTCATAATCCTGTCAGTCAGAGATGGCCAGAGAGAACAAAGAGGTGGGAGGATGCAATGGATTAAGATGGTTGAATGGATGGATAAATAAGCAGAAAATGGGTTGGAGAAGGGGCTGGTGGGACTGAATGCTAGGAAATAAATATTGAAGATTGTCAAGTACAGCATTTTTTAACATACTGAGAAAGAGTGACAAAGAAGACAACAGGGAAAGAGGAAACCTACTTGCAGAGCACCGCAAGAGAAACATTAATTCTGCCTTATTTAGCCCACATACAGAAATCTGTGGAAACTATGTGGTGTAATTTCACACACAATACCTGCAAGCATAGGGAGGCATTTTCAGATGTTTGGGACAAAACTCCTGACAACCACAGTGACAGTTTACCTGTCTCCAAATTAAGCAAAGCAATGCCTATATCTGCAAAATCAGAGTTTTGGGCTGCTCTGATTAAGAGCTTTGTGTTGGGCCCCATGTCTTAAAGAACAGGGTGCCCTGTATTGCATGGGGGTTTTAAATCATAATTACACTGGTTAATTTTTTTCATGATTGGATGTTAAAATAAACTTGCAGTCCACTTCCTTATCTTTTAGACAGCATAAGATCCATAAATCCTCTCTCTTCTGCCTCACTCTGTGACATCTGTATAAGGATGCCTGTGTTCTGTCAGCTCTCCAGAAGACATTGAACATGCTCCAACACTGAATATGCTCCAAGCAGGGCAATTGAGTCCAGCAACTCAGAGCTGGCATACCCAGATGTGGGGACACTCTGTGAGTGATGGGATAATTATTTGCCTCTGTTTTTAAACTACAGCTCCCTGAACTGCTGCAGGCTGCATGGTGAAATGGAGCACCTGGAAGAGCTCAGGATAGGCAGGTGCCTTAACAATATCTATCTAAGCACAAAGAAATGGGGGATAGCAGTTAAGCAGGTTCAGAAGTAAGAGTGGATTTAGACGCAACCAGATGGAGAGGCACAAGGCCTGCTAATACTGAAGAGAGATTTATTTCCTTCCTTACTCCCTTGCCAGGGAATCATGTACATTGGGTCAGACAGGAAATGATCAACACAAAAGGCAGCAGCAAAGCAACCGGGATAATTACCTGCATGCAGATATTAAAATATGCAAATCCTAATAAAGTTCTTTTCAGTATGCTGCTAAAATGATGGCTCCTGCCTAAAAGTCCAGCTTGTAAACAGAGGAACTACAAACACAACTCCCTGATACAACTCCTTAACCTTAAAATGAACAAAATCTCTTCAAAATGGAATTTCTTCTACCTAAGAAAATTTTAGAGGCCTATTTGTGTTGTTTGCTAGAAAGCAGTTAAGTTTGGAAAAAATCTTATATGTGGAAGTCACTTAGTAGTGTACTCATTAAAACTGTTCAGATTTGTCTTCATGGATTTGAGACATGTTCTTATTGTGTATAATCTGCAAGCACACAGTCCAAAATACGTTGACAGTGAAGTATCTGGGGTTTTTGTTTTGCTGCTTGGTTGTTTTACTGTGGCTACTTTATTAATGGATCCATACCATGTGCGACATACGCACTTTGAAAGATCATAGCTGGAGGGAGTGACATTGAATTATATAAAATTAGTTTTGAGTGCTTTTATTGGTATCTCTTCCAGAACATATGTTTAAAGGAAGGTGCTCTTGAGAATTCGGGTAGATTGGGGAATAAATCAGTTAGGTTATAGGTGTGCATCTTATTTTTTCTACATTTCCAGGAGCTCGGATAGCCAACAGATTTGCAAAATCAAACTCTGTTAAAACGCTTTGAGTTCCAACACATACATTTGCATCCAGTGGTTAAAATTGCATATTGAAAAGTATTTTTAGAAGAATCTCTAAGGAAAAAAGGTGCTCAGATTCTGTCTTACTTCCTCATCCATGAAAGAAGCTGGTTAGTGTTCTCACATATGCCAGGCCATTTTTAACCAACATTTGTACATGTGCAGCCAGCAATTACAGAAAGTTGCAGGACATCCAGAGACACATAAGAAAGCCTCTGCCTCTTCTGGTAAAGCAGAAATGGACTCCAACAAACAAATATTTATTCAGATCTGTGAGTCACAGATGCTTTAACTTCAGGTTACAGCTTCGTCTTCAAGCCTGCAAAGTTCATCCAGTTCATATTTGCCAACTGCAGCACTGCTGTGTGTGCTCTTTTGTTTTACTCCAGAAGCAGAAGGTCTCTGACTTGATTCCATGCCTCTTTTAGGTAAAGATACAGGAATAATTTATGTAGAGAGTTTGATGATGTACATTTAAGAACATAGTTAATTTTTTCCAATATACAATACGAGGGAAAAGAGCAAGATCTGGCCTGGTTGTTATTTTTGTGCCTGATCTGAATTTGACATATTCTTGTGCTCAGGGACTGATCCAACACCTACTGAAGTTAGTGGAAAGATTGTGTTCTGTTTCCATAATAGATTCTCTCAAATTACTTTATTTGTGATGTGCTGATGTAAAATAATTTCTCTTGTGTTCATCAACAAACTTGAGAAAATTACTATATATAGAAACAAAACTCTTAAAAAGTGACAAAATTTAAAATTCATAAGCCCCATCTTTTCCAAGGCAATTAGTATACACAATCTTCAAAAAATTACTCATTAAAAAAATTCAGATGGTTCAGAAGACATCACTGTGTTCACAGGGTATAATTTTTGGTGATGTGGTATGAGAGTTGCTGTGTACGGGGTGTAATGATCTGTGACCACAGACAAACTGACCCCAGGATCATCAGCCAGCCACAAACACAACACTAAGATTTAAATGTGGCTTCCAAAACCACAGACCTCCACCCAGCGAGCTAAAACAGCAACTCTACTAGATCAGCTAATAGAGGACTGATGAGCAAACACACGAGGAGATGCATCATGTTTTCACTGCAGCACATGTGTACTTTAGTGATCACATCATTAACAGGTACCAGAAGGTTAAGCAAAAAAAAAGCTTCTCACACAGAGACAGAGGCTGTACAGAGGAAGATCTATATTTGACAGCAGCCTTGGGATATGCTTGGTCCCTTTTGAAATAGATGAGCATTCTTCCTGGCTAATGGCTCCTTTGGAGTCTCTTCTCAGCCCTGACTAATTCATAATGGTTCAGTGTTTTCTGTCTCTGTAACTAGAGGTGGAGTGCTGTGATAGAGCCAAATAAACAGGAAAGTAATGGGTGTACCGTAGAAAATTGAAGATTCAAAAGGCAAAGCAGCAAGGCTTCTAAACCCATGACTCTAATCTGGGGGAAGAAGGAAAAAAACAAAACTAACGAGGGAGAAAGGGTATAATTTTCAGTACATCATACAACATTATCAGCTCCAACAAAGAACTCCTCCCCTGACAGGTTTCCATAAGAGCATATTAAAACTGGAGGAAGCGAAATGCTTCATCTGGTTAGCTTTCATCAAGAGCCTTTGTCATACTTCTCAAATCACTTGTAGAACTATTATCATAAAGTTACCCAAAGACAATTCTTACAAATCTTCAACATCAACATTAAATATGAAGTGAGAAGGAAGGTGAAAAACAAATCATATTTGGTGGAAACTCTGAAAGACTAAAAGCAAGTTATGTCATGATACTGCAGAAATGTAATTGGCTGGAAATTCAAAAATATGAAAAAATGTACTCACAGTCTCCCTTGTTATTTACATTAAAAGCTCTAATCCCAAAAGATTTGGAATGAGTCTGTTCATCTTGAAGGAAGAGCTCTGTGCTGAGTTTTGTTAAGAGACATCTATGTTCTTCTAGATACATTTTTTCAGGAAGCTTTCAAGTAATTTCAGTGAAAAACATATAAAATCAAAAAGTAATAGCCAGATCTTCAATGGGTATAAAATCAGAACTCTATTGATCCTGTCATTCTGGATCAGAAGAAAATTAGCTCAGGTAGAACTACTGTTAAAAAAATAACAACAACTCTAATGTTTTCCTCTCCACGCATCCCAGTCTTTTGACTGCCTGTTAAATTGTATCTGCCCATTAGTCATTCAGTGGTTACTTAATCATCTAAATTCTAGAAAATCTTTATTTCAAGTCAATTCTGGCAATCACAAACCTAGGACTACCAAAATTTATCTCATCTGGAGCCTGTATTTCCATTGCTAACGCTGCTATAGTACTAAAACCCTTTTACTGGGCATGTGCATATCTGCCTGCAATCTGACAGCAGAAAACTTGAGTTCCTCACTCATAGCTCAACTCCTTCAGGGCTCATAAAATGCACATTCCTCCACTTCTCCCAAAATACAATTTGATTTGGTAGATGATCATACTTATCAACACTTGCCTGTGTCCCCCCTTCCCACACATTCCCAAGCTAGCTGAAAGAGTAATTCCCGTTTTACTCAACAGGCCAGTCATTAAGGTTCTGGGTGATTTTAGCACTTTTCATCCCTCCTTCACCAGAAGTTTCTTCCCACTCTATAAACAGCCAGGCTGTGGTATATTCCAGGGTTATCTGTGTGTCACTACGGCAAAGCCTTGCACTGAATTCTGGCATTACCGCAGCATCATAGAGCTGAGGTTTTAGTCACCGTTCAGGCAAGGGCAGGGACGAGACTTTGAAGCCAGTAATCATGCACAAAACAAGGATACTGAGAAGTGACATAGATATCTATTACTAAAACCATATCCTGATCTGCTGTTTTGGAAAGGAGTGATCTGTTCACATTATCCACGCGGATTAAATATCAACCAGAAAAGTCTTGAGAATTTATAACTTTGCCTCCAGTTTATATTTAGAGTCAAGTTATTTATTCCAGTAATAATAATAATTTTTCTGGCTTATGGAGTTAAAAAAGGCTATTTTTGCTGATTTGAACCTTTATAAAAATAGTCAATGTATCAATTTATTTTGGATTTTGCTTTTGAACAAAAGTCTCTACATCAATCACTGAAAAATATGAAATAATATTTTATACACTTAGGGTAATATACTTAATGTGTGTATACTGTAACAAAATAGTTCCCTAAAACACTGGGCACAGGAGGAGCAAAGGCAAAATTATTTTTACATAGAACCATAAGTTTTCCTACTCAAATATTTTGGGCCATACTTTGCTTCTGGGTTAGCAGAGGAAATAACAACAAAAACATTCCTTCAGAAGTTTTGAATGATACCTGAGAAGCTCCAGGAATTTGCTATCAAATACATTCAGTATCTTCTGAAAGAAATTAGTAACATAAATCTGAGATCAAAAGTCTTTCTCCCTCAGGAATGGTCACTGTCTATTCTTAAAAGACCATTAATTGTGCTGAATTCTGCTTTTCTACCTGTTAAGCCACAAAAAACATGACTATAAAACTCTTCACTGCCTCTATAATGAGACACAGTGGTTCAATGCCATGGAAGGTTTGATATCACTGATGGTTTCCTGTCCCTACAAAAAGGTTTCGAGTTTTTTCAGTTGGTGAAAGTTTTTTCCCCTTTAATGAACACCATGTTTATGATGTCCTTCTGCTAGCTCCAGGGAATGAAACAGCTACAGATTAACGTCATGTTCTCTAACAGAGGTGCTGGAGTAATATTAAGAGAAGCTGTCTCCTATTCAGCACTATAAATGAAGTTACATGGTGGAACTGCTGGGCCTTTTCCATATCTTAACTGCCTGGAGTTCCCTCCAGTCTTGCGGAGAGGGTACGAGGCAATTGCCAAGAAGTTAATGATCTTGGATAAAAGAGGAGGGGCCAGTAAAAAAAAAAAAAAAAAAGGAAGTGTTCAATTAACACCTATTTAGCTTTTATAATAACTCTCAGACGTAATTATACTGTCTGGTGATAGACATATGTGTCTCATTAACAGCATTATATATATTTATGTATGTTTTGGCAAGAGACACTGAATCCTAGAATTTTCCATAATGACAACCTTGCAGTTGTTAACTTCACCCTACATTCTTGTGATGGCACTTCATTCCAATATTTTCATACTTTTTTTCCCTACAAATAACTCGGTTGGAAATACAAGATTGTTTTGAAACCAACTGTTATTTTCTGTTGAAAATAAACATCTCTTTGCATTTCTCAGTAGGAGAATTGCTTTGAACTTACTCATGGTTTTCAAAGTATTCCTTCAGAGTGCCTCAGGTCCAAGCTTTCTCTGCCTGCAGCTTGATCCTCAAAAAATGAAGCACTTTATGTGCTACACCAAAAACATGCAGTTTCAGAATCTACTGCAACTGCTATGGTACATTTTCCCTGCAAATCCACATGTGCTGAGATGCAAGGATCTCTTGACAGAGCTGAGCTCATGCTAAAATGTCCCTATGATGCTCTTACAGTGATTTCCTAATTCTGTCCCTTGTGGCTTCAACAAGCCACTCATGTAACAAGCAAATATGAGAGGAAACTTTCAGGATAAAAATTAGCGTAAAACACTGATGTCACAGAAAGAAATATCCCTGCTTTCATTTTTTCACAAAGGCCCTATAATTAGTCAGATGGAATGTGATCAGTAAGAATTTCATTTATTCTTAAGGAATTTGGACCCTGAGTAATCTCTTCTGTTCCTTAATGTTCTAGGATGGGCTTCAGGCTTCTTATGTTAGCATTTCCGGGGGACATGGTTTAGCAGTAACACGGTGGTTTTGGGACAACAAGTTGGATTTGATGATTTTAGAGGTCTTTTCCAACCTTAGCGATTCTATGGTTCTTTTCTCAATGGGCATTTCAGCTTCTCACCCAGCAGAAGCTGTTTCATACTCTCCATGCACCTCCTCAACTGACTGAAATCAAGGCCATAAATTCTTCAGGCAGGATGTTAAAAATGCTGCGGTGTCCATACTCAATACAGCACAACTGTTCTAGTGGATCCTCAGTAAATGGGAGCACAGGGTCAAGAGTCCAAGGATGTGACGTATTCCAGTAGCAATTCCCAAATTATGTGAGAAGAGAGGAGAAAATCAACCAGAAAACTCCATCCCGTGGTGGCACATAGATAGGTCTAGTAGTAGGCAGCAGCAACCATTACACTCTGTTACACTCCTCCTACTTCCTCAATGCCAACCTCAATGTGCTTCCATGCTGCAGAAAGGAGTTGGACCCAAGGTCCTGCTGCTTCAAGAAGGCCACACTGCCCTCTTTGAGAATAGCACAGCTTTGTTTTTTTTACTCACACATGGCCCTTGGTAGGTGAAAGTCTGCCAACTAGCAGTGTTACACCTGCACGGCAGACAGGGAAAGCAAGAGTTCCCACATGCTAACAGAGTGTGGCTGTTTTCTCTTCTGCTGGGTAGAAGGACCTCGACACATTGGAGAGATGGACAGAGAAGTACTGCCACAAATTCAACAGTCCTGCCCCTGGTGAGGAACAACCCCATGCACCAGTACACGCTGGGGGCTGATCTGCTGGAAAGCAGCTCAGCAGAGAGGGACCAAGAGTCCTGGTGGACAACAAGCTGTCCATGAGCCAGTAGTGTGTCCTCGTGGCCAAGAAGGACAGTGGTATCCTGGGAAGCATTAAGAAGGTCATTGTCAGAAGGTCAAAGGAGGTGCTCCTGTCCCTCTACTCAGTCCTGGTGAGGCCACATCTGGAGTGTTGTGTCCAGTTCTGGGCTCCTTAGGACAAGAGACACCATGGAACTCCTGGAGCAGGTTCAGCGAAGAGCGACAAAGATGACTGGGGGACTGGAGCATCTCTCTTATAAGGAAAGGCTGCAAGGGTTGGACCTGTTCAGCCTTGAGAAGAGACGACTGAGAGAGGACCCCATCAATGTCTATCAGTATCTGGAAGGAGGATGTCAAGAGGATGTAGCCAGGCTCTGCTCAGTGGTGACAAGCAATAGCAAAAGAGGCAATGGGCAGAAACTGATGCACAGGAAGTTCCACCCTAACGTAGGGAAGAACTTCACTGTGCAGGTGACTGACCACTGGAACACCTTACGCAGATGGGTTGTGGAGTGTCCCTCACTGGAGATATTCAAGAACCATCTGGATACCAATCCTGTGTCACATGCTCTGGGATGATCCTGCTTGAGCAAGGAGGTTGGATCAGAAGACTTCCTATGATCCCCTTCAAACTGACTCAGTCTGTGATTTTTTACTTCAAAGGACTGCTGTTTGACTGCATCCTTCAGAAAAATCACCTGGGTTTTCACAGAGGGCTGGCAGACAAATTGCTCCCTTAAGGTATTGGCAGAGAATTTCAAACCAGACTGCTAAAACTACTCTCATAACTCTTTACTCTTCTTCCATGTTAAAACAAATTCTGGTTTTATTTCATGAAGAATGATATTGTTCTTACAGAATAAGTATTAGGGAGTTTACAGTCTGCTGTTTTATAGGATTTTGTAATACTTGATTATAAGATATGTTAATAAATAATGAGAGGAAATTTAAACTACTGAAATTTGAAAATTGCAAAACTACAATGACATAGTTGGAAGATACTCAATCATTAATACTGCAAAAGTAGCACAAAGTAAAATACATTGCATAATCTTAATCTTTTGTTAGTCCAAAACAAATATCGCACAATTACACAGCAATAAAAAACATATAATATATATCTTGGCTAATACAGCTTCTGAGAAGATAATTAATATATTGTCTGACTTGATGTGATGACAGCTGTAGTACTCTATTTACACATAGTTGTCTAGAACACTTTGTTTTAAGGAAGAAGAGTGGGTGGTGAAATTACCTTTGTTTAGTCATACTGATTTCCACATGATCTTCAAGATACTCAGCCCTCATTAAGTTGAGAACAAGAAGGCTCATTATGTGGTGAAACCTTAGTTTAGATACTTTGAGATTATTTTCTTCACATTTTCAACTCATATGAATGCGATAAACACTGTTCACTAAAGATGCAGCATTAAAGCTCTCACAGATGGACTCATGTTAGTAATACAGCATGAGAAACTGGCAAGAACACACAAAAATAGACTGAAAAACCTTTCAAATTTAAGCTGTCTAAATAGCTCTTTTGTTTAAAAGCAGTATATGTACATAAAAATCTGTATGCCACACAGATTTTAATGACACTTTTTTTCAAACATGTCTATGACCTCTTCTTCAACATTATGACTCTCTCCTTCTCGTTCCTATAGTTCTCAGAAAAACTTGAACCTGGCTTTTTTAATTAATTGACTGAATTCAGATTACAGTGGTTTACAGGGACTAACTCTCCCTTTTGCAGATACAGCTCCTTCTGTCTATATAAAATGGACCTTATTGCTTTCCCTTTTCTATACATGGATGCAGACAGTGGAGGGAAGATTATTTGTAGCAGACCATGCCTGGATGTCACTGTAATATTGATGACAAAGCTGTCAGCTTATCCCCTCTGCTTCAAACAAAGCATAGGAACATCACATGGTGAAACTGGAGGATTATGAATTTTCCTCCTCCCCTGAAAATCTTCTTTGGTAGGCTAAACATCTGAAAGTTCAAGTTTTACCTATGTTTTGTTTTCTAAAATAAGGATTCATTGATTCATTGATTCATTGAAATACTGCTTGAGAGAATGAATCAATCATCTCCTCAGTAAAACTCATTTGACTGCAAATTGCTGTAATTCATATAAAATGTTGAACAAAAGCTGGAACTCGTTTCTATTTACCACTGTCAGTTCCTGAAGGTTGGCCATAAAGAGTCTCTTTGTCCTACCAAGGACATTGACAAAGTCCACTCCAGTACAGATAAAGAGGTGAGAAATATAAAATGTAAGAAGATAATAATGAGAAGTACTGGAATGAGCAAGATATCTCAGACTAGGAAAAAAAATAGTGAGTTTTGTTATTTTAAGGTATTTAATGAGTAAGGACAGAAAGGCATTCTCCATGCCTGTGAGGCAGGACAGAATCAGTCAGGACCAGGGGCAGGACACATGAGTACTTGAGGCAATGTTCCAGCTGTGGGAATGAATGACAACTGCTTCCTGTAGCAGAGAAAATGGGTGTACGAGGCTTGACCAAGATGCTGAATATCCTCAGGCCTCAGAAATATGTGCTGATACTGAATTCTGCAGCAAGAAGATCAGCAAGCAGAGAGGCAGACAAAATATCTAGATCTCATTTTCTTCTCCTGCAGGGAGAAACCTTTGTGCTGAAAGGAACAGAGTAATGCTTAGTGGTATAAAAGTCATGTAAGGTGAGAAAAATGTGAAATGAGAATGCCAAAATTACCCTACATTCCCTTTAACAGGAGCTGGTTTTAGGGGAAGGAAGCAAGCCAACTGCTCAGGAAAAAGGAGAGATGTCTTAAAATTAAGCAGCAATATATGTCCAACATGCATGTTGAAAGAAGAAGAAGCCATGCCTTGTCCTTTGCCCCTGGTGGAGTGGGTATACATTGCAGTCTTTGTCTTCATTTCTGCCCTTAGATTTTTTCTCACTCTTAGAAGAGGTATAAAGGGTAGAAGTTAGAATTCTCTCCCAGCCAAGGCAGGACCAGTCTAAGCACTATATAACTTTTTTCTTTTGTTCAGTACTGTCATGTGCTTCATGTGACCAACTTGTCTTGTACCTTCACTGCATTTGGAAAAAGTGTTGTGTGTTGGAACTACCCTGCTCCCTGCTGCACTTTCCTTCCGTACAGTTTGGCTTCCATGATCACTTTTTTTTTTTTTTTAAGGAGATACCAAATCTTCTCTCCCTGACTGGCTATTAGAGGGCTGAATGTTTTTCAAAAGGAAAAGTTGAAATAACAGTCGTAATGACAGAGTGATATAGAATGTGGGAGAAAGTTTATTTTGGTATGCAAAAGTGGGCCATAGAATTACAAGTTACAGGGATTAAAAATGATTTTACCAAAAATAGTTTATCTTTGCCAGCAGATAATATAAGCTAGAGGTTTCTTTTAACTGTCACTCCAGTTAAATCTAATGTGCATGTTTCTATCATCTTTGTGTTTATTCTGCTTCTTACTTTTTCTGCAATTCCTCCTTCTCTCACTTTCTCTGATTTCTGCCTTCTCTTGGCTTTCTACTATACGTCTGCTTCATTCTCATCCTGCTTTGTTGATCAGATCCCGCAGTCATATCCTTACTTCTTACTTCTCCTTGCTCATATTGATCTACCAGATTCATTTTTTATGCAAAATCTATCAGCAATTTAATCAATGTACAAACAGCTCCCAAACTATATGTTTTTTTATTTCTTCCTGAAATTCTAATCCTTATATCCAGTCAGATTTATACCTTTTATTTTGCCTTTAAAATCACTTTCTGGTTCAGGGATCAGGTAAGAAAAATCACAGAACAAAATCAGTAGAATCTTACTTTCCCCTTTTTAGAATATATACAGTCCAGGAGCACAGTTAAGATGTAGGCAGATCTTAAGCTTCTGAAATATAAAGGGAAGCTACTTGCTGAAGGAAGTGGCAGGTGAGTTTTTGAAACATACCTGAGCATGCACATGTGCAGTCTTAGAACTGACACAAAAATATGAACAATAAGATTCCTTCTACTAAGTGAGCTAGTTTCTCTTCTCAAAAGATACCCAACTCAAAACGACATTCCTATCTTGATGAAGGAGCAGGAAACCAGTTATGAAAAAATCTGATCTGCAGGTTATTTGGTAGAGCTTTATCTGTTCAATTTTCAGTAGACCATGTCAAGAATGAGACCAGCCAGATGCTAGGAACTGTCATCTCTTACCTCTTTATCTATGTAAGTTATTTATCCAACTGTATTTCACCACGGTTTTTTTTCTGCCACTTTCTTAATGAATGTTCTTCTTTGCAAACTATTTCAGCTGCTAATACTGCCATTATGTCATTCACTGTACCTACAGTGAGCTTGCATCCTAATTCAAAGTGAAATGACTGATACAAAATTGGTTTTTTAAGCTGAACAAATTTACCATCCCATTGTTAGGACTAGAAGCAAGAGCAAGAGCACAAGACAGAGAATTGGGTTTGGATCCCATCTCTTCTAGCATGCCTTTATTTCTGTCTCAAACAGTTTAGTAGAGAGCAATAGTTTCTTTCTTCATTATCCCTAAACATAATTGTTTCCTCAAGGTATAGACTCTCTGACTTCTCGTACAATATAGTTTTCAAAAACTTTGATTCTGCCGAACGATTCATTCTGGTGGCCAGTGGTTATTTTTGCTGTTGGAGTTAAACTGGCAATTTTTTTATTTTCTTCACAATGTCAGGTGTGCTGGTTTTGATACCAGCAGGAAATTAAACCCCAAATCAACCACTCCCCTTCCCCCACTCCTTCCGATAAGGGAGGGACAAAAAGGAGTGACTATGGGTTGAGATGAATGTTTACTTTCTATAAGCACGAAGCAACGGAATAAGAGCAGGGAAGAAGAGTCAGGAGTGTTAGAGACTGTGAAAAAGGTACTTTGTGACTACACAGTAGCAAGAAGGTAGCCTTGCTCTGGACCTCCTCGGATACCATTAGTGTTTCGTTAAAGAAAATCTTGGCCTTCTCTGTGTATGTTCTGTCTTCTTATCAGCTTTCACAGACCACAGCCATGGTGGCATGACATGACAGGAAAGGGAGAAATCGGCAGTGCTGCTCCCACCACACACACTGTTGGGCAGAGCTGAACCGACTTCTACTGGAGTCACTGGCAAACTTTGCTGCCTGGGATTGTGCCAGATCAGATCTATGGAGCTGAGCTTAACTGAAAGCCATTTAATGTAAAGGATGGGATAGAACAAGAAAGAACACCTCTGGTTATTAAAGCATCTGCACAAACAGAAGAAAACTCAGCTGGTGCTATAAATCTAGCGGCAAATAATGAGAATTTGTGTTTTAACTGCAGGAAAACCAAAATCATCCAGTTGCAATAGTTGTTTTGAGAACAACACTGATAGCACTTGCACTTAGATTTTCTGATGGCACATTCTTCAATATAAACCCTCTTCAGGTATCTGCAGCTTTCATAAACCTAGGTGTCAAGGGTAGGAGTGGAACAAGTCTCAGTGCTTTCATTGTACAGCTTAAGGGTAGGTAGAGACAGACAGAACTATTTTCTTTGGGTTTATCAGACCATGCTTTCATTTGGCATCATTTACAGAAACGGTTCTCAAAGTGTAGCTTGCAGAACACTCACTGGTGGTCTGCGAAGAATTAGCTCATCACATAATTCACATTTTGCTGCCTTTCTTTTCCTTCCTTCTCCTTTCTAAAAAGACAGTTAAATCTGAATTCAGTTCTTTGCTAGTGCTCCTTCTCAGGGCAAGAAAATGCTGTACTACTTGCTGGAGTGTTAACAGGTTTCTGAATGCATTGGTTTAAAAAATTTTATCAGTCCTTCCACTGGCATCTCTTGAAAGCTAACAGCTGGCCCTCCTTAGCTATCTGGCAAGCACCTGGTGCACAGCAATAAGAAATTATAATACTTGTGTTCTTTTTTTAAAACATGACAAGGAGGCAATACAAAAACAAATCACAGTAATGCACAATTATTCCAGCCTTCGTTTGTGCACAGTCAGCATGCTGAGATATTCCAAGCCAAGAGGATTTTTTCCTTGCTTTTAAAGAAAGATTTATTCATAAGGGTGAAAAGGGCAAATTCCCAACATTTCAGCCCTCAGCTGGCTTTTGTCAAGGGTTTCTTATGCACTCACATGGTGAAGCTTGGCTAAGGTGCAGGGAAAAAAAGTTACGAAGTAAATTCTATGGATTAATACATACTCTTTGTAGTAACGTTAAGGTTTGCCAAACTTTTCATGGATAAGGAATGTGAAAGCTTAGGAATATACTTTTACATGCACAGATAAATAGCATAGTCTTTGTTTTTCTACCATGACTTTACCATTGTATTATCTTACTTTGCCATTAATCCCACTACACAAAGTCAGTAACCCTTTCAACTACACAGCTGGAATAAAAGTAGCAAAATCTGGCCTTCTGTGACCCTAGCACTACAGTGCTCACATCCCTCCCCACCCCACCCTATCTGTAGGGTAAGATCCATATTTACCAGATGAGCCTCTCCTTCACTTTAAATTTAGAAAACATCCAAGAGAGCACACTCATGATGTTTAAAAATCATTTGGATTTATGTCTACTTCCTTTTTTGAATTTTCTCTGCATGAAATAACACACACTTCAGAGTTGGCTTCTACCTAGTGATTCTGGGGACCTATCCAGCCTATATATACAGTTTAGAGATAAAGTGGTACCCCTACCCTCATGTAGGACATATACTACTCCATAGCAGGTGGTGGATTCTAGACTGTGTTCCTTGAAATGATGCATTTTACATTCTATCTTTAAAAATAAATGCATAATGTTAGACATTTTGCATTGCGTAGTGTTAGATATTTTGCATGCCAAAATCACTGTCTACAGCAGCCACAGTCCTGAGAGCAGGGGCTGAGATTTGTAACTCTTCTAGTTAGGTGTCCAAACCACCACTTTTGTTTTCCCTTGGGCCTTTTACATGACTCTTGTACACCTGGCTGTGCAGCAGTAGATCCTTGCCCACCTACTTTTGGACAATGCTCTTCTGCACTTATACAAAACTTTATTTGGGGGTCTACTGAAAGTATGAGAAAGGGCTTGAATCCCCTCTGGACAAGGATGAAAGTAACTCTGAGGCTCCTACTTCTCGTAAGGGTCATCTAAAAAATAATAGTATGTAAAAACCCTAAACATTTATATAAGCAGCACTTGCTGCCAAAACTTCAGCCTCTTTTCTTCCTCCTAGAGAGCAAAAGGAACAAACTTCATGCTCTGTACCTTTTATGAGGCCTCTGCTTCTTCCCAGGAAGAAGGCTCTAGCCCTCAATACTTGGGATGTCAAAATTCAGTTTTCCTTTTACCATTGAAAGCAGGTGAACATGCTCTGCTTCTATGCAATGTCATCTATATTATGACATTGTCAGTAGAAAGAAGGAATTATTAATCACTTTCTTAGATGTAGATACTTATATTCTGTCTAAGTAGCTCTTTAAATAAACAAGTGACTACCTGGAATTTTGCCTTTTTTACCCAGCTGTTGTACCACGTGGTGCATGGACTATCGTTTCAGTACCTCTCACTCTTTGTGAGGAAGTATGAGATTTTTATTTTTATAATGGTGAGAAATTTTGAAAATATATATCATATAAACAGCATTCTGAACTACTAGTTAAAATTAACTTAATACATATTGTTTCGAAAGCACATAATTTATATGCAAATAGAGACCAAAATATGTACTGCAGTTTTAAGAATCAGTATTTTCTGATTGGCAAAGACTCCAAAGACTGTTTTAACATTGAAAAGGACATACTATAACACTAGTTAAAGTAGATAAAAATATTTTAAAGTCATACTTAAAATGTAATTGGAGAAAATTTGTTGAATAAATAACAATACAATTGTGGGAATTTAGAGTAGAAACTAATTTCTGATGTCACTGGGTTTACAGTAAACAAACAGCATTGTTTACCTTTAGAAAATAAGGGCCCTTAAAGAAGAAGTTAATTTTTTACCAATATCAGATATTTTATTTATATCATCCTTTTCAGTTTAAGGATTTTTATTGGTTCTGTTTCTTCTGTAAATACAGCTGTCAGAAATAAAAGTATTCCCACTTAAAGTGAGTTCCACAGTATGACATCTTCAATGCACAAACCCAGCTTGTGCTATAAAGTAGAAAATTTCGAAGACTCTGAGTTAAAATTATCCTTTCCCTTTGCCTAGTTTCATTCAACTGGGATTTTACTCCTTCTGATGGATTTTCTCCTTTTTCTAACCCTGCCCTCTCTGTTATATGCTCATGCACCTTTTGGAGAAGAGGATAAAGCTTGCACGTATTTTTGAAGTTCCTTCACTTGCTGAGGGAAAGCCATACTTCTTAAAATGGCTTGTGTGCTGGTTTTGGCTGGAATAGAGGTAATTTCTTTATAGTAGCTGGTATGGGGCTATGTTTTGAATTTGTGCTGGAAACAGTGTTGATAATATATGGTTGTTTTTATTACTGATCAGTGATTACACTGCATCAAGGCCTTCTCTGGTTCTCACCCCACCCCTCCAGCATGCAGCTGGGGGCAGAAAAGGAGTTGGAAGGAAACACAGCTGGGACAGCTGACCACAACTGACCAAAGGGATATTCTATACTGTTTGGCATCGTGCTGACCATTTATAACTGGGGGAAGAAGGAGGAAGGGCAGGCACTGGAAGTGATGGTGTTTGTCTTCCCAAGTCACTGTTATGCACAATGGAGCTCTGCTTTCCTGGATGGTTGTGGAGTCTCCTTCANAAACAGTGTTGATAATATATGGTTGTTTTTATTACTGATCAGTGATTACACTGCATCAAGGCCTTCTCTGGTTCTCACCCCACCCCTCCAGCATGCAGCTGGGGGCAGAAAAGGAGTTGGAAGGAAACACAGCTGGGACAGCTGACCACAACTGACCAAAGGGATATTCTATACTGTTTGGCATCGTGCTGACCATTTATAACTGGGGGAAGAAGGAGGAAGGGCAGGCACTGGAAGTGATGGTGTTTGTCTTCCCAAGTCACTGTTATGCACAATGGAGCTCTGCTTTCCTGGATGGTTGTGGAGTCTCCTTCACCACAGATATTCAAGAACCATCTGGACACAATCCTGTGCAATGTGCTCTAGGATAATCGTGCTAGAGCAGGGAGGTCAGACCAGATGACCCCACTGTGCTCCCTTCCAACCTTGCCTATCCTGTGACTCTTGACTTCAAAAGATTGCTGTTTGAGTCCATAGCTGTATACCTGCATAGCAGGACATGCACCTAAATGGCATTATTTCAGAGGAGAGCTCCTTAGAAGGTATTGCTACACGAGTCTCTGTGAAAAAGTTATTAGCACCCATAGATACTAGCTTAGGAGAAGAACAAGAGAGAAAAAAAAAACAGATAACATGATCTCCTGCAAGCAGCAGAGACAAACTTATGCAATAATATCAGCATGGTTCAATAATATCAGCATCCACAGAGCATGAATAACAAGCTCTGAAGATGACAGAAAAGAGAGATGATGTTGGAGGACAAATTGGTAACGCAGTTGTGAGAGTGGGGAATTATCTGCCTCAAAAGCCGTATTGCCCACCATAAAGCTCTGGAAAACACCTAAAGAAGAGAATGGCATGAAAACAAAGAGAAATGAAAATACCTCTTAGGGAGGAATAAAAAGCTGAAAAGAGCCAAATAAGTTGAAAACTTATGCATATATCAATGATTGCAGACCATAGTTAAAAAATTCTTTTTTGTCACGGAAAGATAACCAATGGATAAAAACAGAAGGAAAGATAATTTTAAAAAATTAGCTTCCGTTTTTCCTGAAACATTCCTCACATTTTTCTCAGAGGAGCTACAAGTAATAGAAGATGAGTGGATACAATTCAGGTTGAGTTTATTCCCACAAAAGAATAGAGGAACTACATGCCTGGGTGACTAGATGATGGCAATTATAGAAACTTTAATAAAAGCTGAGTAAAGAGTGTTTTGGGGTTTTTTATTAAAAGTATGTCACCCCATTGGACACTTCAAGCTTTAGAAAGAAAAGAAGCTAAGCAGGTAAGGAATTTGACACTTTCAAAGAGGGGAGGATCTTTCATTGTTGTGCATTCTCCAGTCAGGCTGTCCGAGCAATAAAACAGATGCTTCCCACCTATGACTCCTGACTTGCCGCAGGAATTACATTTAGACCTTTAGCTGGAGCTTTGCCATACAAACAACAAGGCTAGTTTGGTGTGATGGTTTCATGATATGGCTTATGGAAGGCAGTGAAACAGACTTTGGAGATGGAAATGTCTCAATGTCATCATGAAGTCCAGCTGTGGGGCCCATGTAGATTTGTTTAGCAAGGAAATAAAAGCATTCTACGCATGCCAAAGACATCTTATTTTCCAGAGCCACTCTTGGAGTATTCCTTACTGCAGCTCACTGATCTATACTGTTCCCAGGCACTAGATTTTGGTATACAGCTCCAGGTGACTACACTGGGGTTAGAATAATGGATAAAACAGATACACTCACTAAAAACCAGTGTGCTTATTTTTGCTTTTGGACATACCCAAAATAATCGAACAGATACGTAGAAGAGGAATACTTTCCACTACCTGTGAGGGGAAAAATCCTTCAGGAGATGGCTAATGACAAACATTTTTCCATGTCTGATATATCAGCAGGATTCTGGCATTGCCCATAGGAAAAAACCCCACATGTCTGTGCACATTCAACACACCCATAGGAAGACACTGTTTTTTTGCAGACTGTCATCTCAATTATGTTTGGCACATATGTTTTTCATTGGAAAATAGAAAATGTTGGTGGTATACAGCACACTAAACAGTACACTTTCTACTGGGAGGAGAATGAGATGAGAATGACTACCAGATCATGCAGCTATGGGAAAAGCTGGAGATTTTGAGTAAAGCTAAAAAAGTAAAAACCACTTCTGTGTAATGAAAATAACAAACATGTGGAGAAGTTTACATGGCAAGATCTGCAGGTAGATCACAGTAAGTATGAAGAATTTATCAACACATCTGATCCTGCAAGCAAGGAGGAAATACATAGACTCTTTGAAGAATGATGGAGAAAAAATGGGGCCAAAATAAAATCCAACTTAAAGCAGCCAGCCAAGGGTCCTATAGGGCCTAAACAGATGTAGAGATATTAAAAGTTTACACGACACAGAATGTTACTTAAACAATGTAAATTATTTATTCACCTTCTATATGTATATTAATTAGCACATGCCTCTCTGTGTTCTGTTCTATGTTCTAGCACAACAGTATGATCAAGTATAGACTCAGCTGCCATGGCTGCTAGTGAAAGTGAATTTCAATACATTCAGTTAAAGAGGAGACTTTGGATGTTACCTGGGTGAAAAAATCTCCCATCATTATTCAAGGCCCTTGTTGGCTGAAAATACCATCACCTCAGTGTTGCCAATGTCTACAGAATACTGTAAAACAGCACTCCAAGGCTGTAGCTGCAGATGTATGGACTGCAAATTGACCAAAACCTCAGAGAGTTTTGGGCTTACAGACATACTTTCAAACTTTTTTGACACAAAAGTGCAATGGAGCAAGTCCAGTGCTAGATTTCACAGACAAAATCAAATAAACCTGTCCTGCCTCAGATGAAAAGAGGATTCAAAATGATGGAGTTAGAGCTCAGGATGAAATCCCACAGAAAATAAAAAAAGCTCTAAGCACTGCCAGTTTGAGAAAACATAATCTCAATTGCTATTATCTGTTCAGAACTCTTTATGTTGTTTTCCATTACATGTTTTCATGATGTTTCTGTAAAGGCCTGTCATATGTGTTAGGAATGCAACTACTATAATGGTCCCCCAGTGAAACACAAGGCAATATGATAAAGACACAGGAAAAACTCAACTGGATGAAGAAATAATTTTCCAGTTATTGTGTTACTAATATGAAAGGAAAAAAAAAAACCACTAACAGGAAAAAAAGCACCAAATTATAATAAATTAACATCTCTGATGTCAAAGTCACTGGGGATTTGGAGAATCAGAGATTAACGCAAAACTTGTTTTAACTGGGCTGTCAGGAACTGCATGACTGCACGAGAAGGAAGTTGTCTGCCTCTGTCCTAGGTTGTAAATGGCTAGGATGCCACATTGACCATCTGTGGATATGCATGGTTATTACCCTGTGGACACATACTCTGTTGGCATGGTAGACGTTTTCACAAAAAAATAAAGAAAACACAATCTCCTAGTTTACATGAGAGGTTCTCAGCCTGGCCATAACCACTGTGCAGTGACATAAAGGTACACCAAACCATGGCACCACATTAAAATGTGGACTTGATGCCTCCTGACAAGAGTGATGTCAGTCTTCCTGTTGTAATCATAGCTTAGAGCACCTCATTATGCCTGAACTGTGGATTCCACAACTGCTTTCGAACTCCCACACTGCATCTACATCTGCTCTCCATATAGATGTGACAACTACATACACATCAGCTTCTCCATGCTCTGGTTCCTGTTAGTAAAAAATCAAAGTGTGAAGACCTGACAGAAACCATGATTAGAAAACTGGAAGACTGAGACATGGCACTAAGTGGAAATCTTCAGTTATCAGTTCTGTTTCATTTTCAGATCCAGATAAAAGGACAACACAGAGAAAATGAAAAATACTGTAGAGGATTGATGCATCTTACCATTATCTTTCCAAAAACTGCAGACCAATCCATACACTGTGAGAAAGATGGGTGAGAAGCAAGATAGAAAGAGAGAAAAAGAAACAAGTCCATTGAGAAATAAGAAATTAGGGAAAATCACATTCTTTTTGTCATGGTCCTTTTTGTCTGGGCTCAGATCAGGGAGAGACTAGGAACAACACTGAATATTGTTGCTCAGATACTGACATTTGACATAATCCTATCACAATTGCCCAGAGACTGACAACAGCTTGTGCAGTATTTATTCAGTTGTTCATAATATTAATCCCAAATTTCTTTAAACTTCTACATCAGAAATAGGTGTGATGAAAATCATACAATGTCATTACACAAAAAAAAAAGTATACTAGAAAAAATGCATGGTGGCATTCTGAAAGAATCTGCTCTTCCTTCTTTCCTATATTCTGTAAGATTGTGTCCTCCTAGCTGAATCTCTAAATGATATATAAAATAACTTAAAGTCATGCTGAATTTTAAGAAAAGTAGTTTTTCTGTGTCCAGCTTGTGCTGGATGAACCAGAGAATCAAGGATTTACAAACTGAGTTCGAATAGCTTTTGTGATGCTAAGTCTTAGCATTTCAAAAACACCTTTTCTTCCTCCCTCTGTTCTCCCTAGTCTTCATGACATAGGTTCCCTTTTCTTTTACCAATTTCTGGGTTTTGCTTCCAAATGCAGCTTTTACAGCTTTGGTGCCACCTTGGGAGGAAGAATAATTGTTCAGAAATGGAGACCTGCTCTTTTTCTGATGTAGCACGGTTCCTTCCATGGAAAACAACTTGGCCAACTGACCATCGTTCCTCTCTGATTTTCTGTGGATATCTCCTTGGTCACAGCTCAGATTTTTCTTCTTGGCCAGAGGCACATAAGAAAACATACCCTGAACACTAATTCTGATGAAGAGTTCCATCTCTCAACATCAAAAGACAGGTTCCCACCCATACAGGTGGACACATCAAGACAGACAGATTCCAAGTACACATGGAGCTCAGGTGTAAAGCATATGCATTAATATAGATTTATTCAAACTGAATTAACATTCGGTTCAGATCTGTCCTCTACCATTTCCCTGAAAGCCTGTCTTCTTCAGGGTACAAATGGAAAAAAGAAACAAAAGATGTCTCAATTGTAAATACTGATAATTTTACTTATTTATTTAAATGCACAGATGTTACAAAATAGATCAAAATGATGTACAGTTTCATAGCATTAGAAGTCGAAACAGGGATACAAATTCATGTCTCAGGTATAACATATATATAGCGTCATATGACAACATGAAAGAAATTATACATTGGTAAATTCTCTGCAACACGTGTTAGACAACAAGCTTTCTTCTCCAAAAAACCAGATACAACCCCACCCACACAATTATCGAAAAGTCTAAACAAGAAAAATGAAAATATGTAATGAGAGGAGGGAAGGAGCATTTCACTCTATAAGCACTGAACATTTTTTTGACATGGGTTCAGATACAAAAGCATAGAAATATACTTATTTTCCAATCTCCAGCACCTTTAAGCCTCAGAAAAATCTTTCCTTGTTGCATATGGAAAAAAGCACCTGTAGATGGTTTGCTTCTCAAATGAACCCTGCCTTTAAGCACCATTTCAATTACATTAGAGCGCCCCACATGAAACAAAGCTGTTAAACTCCTAAGAGCTCTTGATTCCACTATTACCATTCACCCTTAAGGAAGAATTATTACTTTAAACGTCACATCTAAGATAATTCCTGACTTACAGGATGATCTATTGAAGCTGTAGCGAGTTAGCAGCATGATGAACAGCCAGTGATTTGAATGACAATTGCTGTTGTGAGCTAAACATATAACCTGAGAGATATTCCCCCTCTTTCCTGCTGGCAAAAATAACCCTAAGTATAATTTATATGTATTTTCAGTATGAGGGATGTTAAAGAATTTACAATCTGATTACCCAATGATAACACGCCAAAATCTTCCACTCTGAATTTTGTCTCTTGGCAGAAGACAAGGAGATAATGAATTGCAACCATTTCAGTCTGGATTTTTCACAGATCACACTCAGGGGAACTCTGAAGAATGTGGATAACAATCAAAACTTTCTATCTGTTCCACTGACCTTTGTGAATTTAAAAATGCATCGCTTTGTAATTCTTTTCTAACAGAAAATAACTCTGTCCTGAGGGAAAGTTGGTAAATGAAGGCTAAGCAGAAAGAAAGCACTGAAATTGCCAACAGTAATCAATTTTGTTCATCATTTCTTGATTTAACCAGATAGGCTGTTGCCCACCTGTTGAATTAAACAGATGGGTAACTGCTATTTTTTCTTGATTTTTTCAATTATTTTCTATTGAAAGAAAGCAGTTTGAGAAGGTTATTGCTATTTCAGGTTTCTATTGACAAAATTTCAACATCCTTCTTGCAAATTTAAACAAGAAGGTTTGTGCATTTTGAGACCATCACACCAATTATGTATGATCTGAGAACTAGTGCATACAAATTCTCAGATTCTGCAGTTTTAAAAAGCACCACAAAAATTTTGTGTTCTTGGATTCCAAGATCATCTCATTCTAGAATAGGAAAGCAAGAGTTTTGTCTTGAAAACTTAGCAATAATGGGCAGATTGCAACAGTGATTTGGGCCTTTAAAATTTTATTAGGGATCATCATAATTTAGTATCTGAGTAATGAGGCTTCCCACACCCTGGTTTTTAAGAGCTGTATCTGACTTAACACTTCTAAAAATTCTTCTGACATCTGAATAACTCTGTTTTACCTCATACTCATAAAACTTTGCATGTGAGGTAGCCATCAGCTAATAAAACTGTAATTGAGTTCTGTACTTACAAATCATGTAAAACTAAGAAATGGAAGAGTTGTGCACTGCACCTCTTTTCTCAAAGGAAACAGACAAAGTCACGTGTCTCTAAAATCAAGGCCGAAAACTTTAGATTTGCATTTGTTTTCAAAAAATCCTAAAACCTCTTGGATTCCTATGTAATGAGTAGCAGGATCCTCAACCACAAGAGGGCATCCATGCTTGCAACCTGATCCTCAGAGAGAACATATAAACACATATATCTACCTACAGATATAGATATGGATATAGACACAGATATATTTCTTTCTGTGCAATCACAGTACTTCTGCTCTGGGAGGTTTTCCCTTTCAGAGCCCCATGGTATTTCCCAGTGTTAATAGGGGATAGCATATGAAGTCTAATTTTGCTGTTCATAAAGCTCTCATGGCATCCAATTTTTTCATTCCTGCAGAAGTTATATTAAAAGTCCTGCGGTTTTCACTGAGACTTGATCAAACTCACCTCAAGGTCAGAGGGAAACAAACTGATCTCAAAGAATAGATTCCAAGGATAAGTGTGCAAGGTCAAGCCGAGATTTTGTAAGCCTTTTTTTTTTTTTTTTGCAGAGAGAGGATCTGGAATCACTAAAATTTGCTCAGCATCAATCTGAAGTCATGACTCTCAGAGGTCTTACTCTCCCCATAATTTGTGCCACAGGCACTTGCCTGTTGGGATTAGGGGAGGGTGCTGTTTGTTTTGAACTGGAATACATTTTCCTCTCTGATGCACATAAAACTCTTATTAGAGCCTGAAACAACGATAAAAAGAAACTTTGAAAGCAAATCTGACCTAGTGGTAAGTTATATGCTTACCTGAAAAAGATCTCACAAACACTGGAGTGTATATGGTAATATTTCCACAAAAAATAATCTGTAACTTCAGCACCAGAACACAGAGGTTAGCACCAAAAGGTATCAATTGCAACCCATCACCTTAGATGTTTAAATAAGGCAAAAAGTCACCAGCAGATATTATAAACAGCCGCACTCAATAATTAATTATATCAATTTTGTTATGTCATTTTTTACTCTTATGCCTCACAGTATTTTGACCAAAAATACTTTTTGCCTTATTTTAGCTTGTGCATGCTTTCGCAATTTTATATTTAGAACAGAAGTCTGATCTAATTTACTGTTTTTAAAGGCACACCCCTCTGCTGAGAAGAAATTAGTACTTCAAGGCCATCAGAATAGCAACTAGAAGAGTTTGCCTCAGCACGGCCTTGAACTCATCAAGAATTTTCCTCAGCATGTCTTAGAGTTGCCAAAGACATTTGAAGTCTTCTGCACATTGCAGTGCTTTTTTGTAGCAGCACTTCGTGTCAGGTAGTCAGTCAGGAAGCACTGGCACTGGCAATCAAAATAGAGCTTTACTGGCATTGTCATTACCTGGCCCAAGAGAAAAAAGGTAATAGAAATTGGGGCAATTCAAATAGGCAATACAGAAAGGCCTTCTACTTTTAAGTGAAAAATTCATGTTGCAATCAAGTATCTGATGATCTGTAATCCTCTCTGTTAAATGAAAAATATTCAGCTAATGCTTGAGTGCTTGTGGCTGGTTTTATGAGGAGCTGCTCGTATGAAATAGCTTATTTTCAGATCATTTTTTGCTGCTGTCAATTACAGTGTGATTACAATAGTTAATCCCTAGCACCATTATGGGATGTTGTGAAAAAACCTGCACACCTGTTTGTTAAAAGCAAAGTTTTCCATATTCACAGAAAACAAATTATTCCACAAAATCAACGTATTTGTAGCAACTTAAAAAGTAACAGATACGATAACATATATACCCGTGATAATAATTTCAGCTGAATTACAGAATTATAAATTAATTTACAATGTCTAGTCCTGTTTGGAAAGTGTACCATACAACATACAAGTTGCAAGTTTCAAAGTGCATAGTCATTTATTGTTAGACCTACAGTTGTAAGCTCCATGGCTTAACCTAAACTTTTTCTTATGCTCTGCTTCTTATCTGTATTTTAAAAATAAAAATACTGAAAATGGCTAGATGCACTGCTTTAACTGTGCTGTCTTTACCTCTATAGAAGACTTCTTATGCAGAACAAAAATGCATTTTTCACCTGCATCTTTGTCAAAAACTGTGCTGTCTGAGGGGCTAGTGACCCACCAAGTAGTTTTGTCTCACTCATTTATTTCAGTGTGTACATAGATAATGCAAAAAAGTTGTCTTTCACTCCCAAAACAGGACTGGATTTTACTCCGCCAAAGTATTTGACTGATTGAGTACTGTTCAAGTCCAAACTCCTTTGAAAACAAAAGGAAAAATGTTTATATTGTACCTGTTAGGAAAAAAGTTAGCAGAACATTACAAAGTGTTATCCTTTTACAACATGGACACATCTAAAGGCAATATGCCTGTCTAGTTCTTGTCCTGGCAGATACAGAAGCGTCGCTAACCAGAAGTATCTGAAGAGCCATAGGTCAGCTGCTGACATTCTCTGATGGATCAGATTATGGATAGACAGAGAGGGGCTGCTACATTTCATACACTATAGAGCCTGTTCCAGATATCTTGCAGGAGAAAAAGAATACCTAACGTGAAGGATTCAAACTCTCATCTTTCTTTTTATATCACCAATATGTTACTTCATATTCTGGTGACAGATTGTCTCAAATACCCTCAAAAGACTGAATTAGTGACTTAAAGATACATACATACGTAGCTCTAGTGAAATTATCCCCTGTTGTTCCACTTGCTCCACTCAGTATTGCTTTTCAAAGTTCATAAATTTCAGAGGTCTAAATGTAGCAGTGCAAGCAGACTAAACACTTATATTTAAAGTGGAGTACATTCTGCCCTGTAACATAAAGCCAAAAACTCAAGGCTATTTCAATGACCTAGTAGTTGTGACAGCAATTTGATTTCTTCCTTTTCATAATCTGTTTTTCAAGAAAAGTACCTGTATAAAATTTTAGTTCTAATGTCTCTATTAAGCACCCATAAGGCATTCAGATTTTGGCAGGAAAGTTTTTGGCAGATTTTTAATAATGCACACAGATATTTTCAGGGAACAGTGCAATATATTGTTAATGGACACTGGCAATTGCTTTAGAAATTTGGAATATTTGCAACAAATCTATATGAATTTTAAAGGTCCCTAATGTCTTTTATTTAGAAATCTTCCTACCTATTTTTAGGTCTGATCTCTCCTGATGGTCGACTGAGTTTCAGTCAGAGGGATAACAGATATACTGGTAAACTTACAGTGTAAAAAACACTATGGAAGTCATGTACTGATGTACATTGCTTTGCAGCAATATATTTCTTCCTGTAAAAGAATTAATATACTCCTGCAAAGCACCATTACAGAACTTTGACTGTGTCCAGAAATACAGGAAGGTAGAGTCAAGCTGTGCTGTTATACCAGTATTTTTAAAGTGATGTAGCTTTCTATCTAGATAAGACTTTAGGCACGTGAGTTAACAGCCACTGCATCTTGGCCAGTGTGGTTCCTCATTCTCTCTAGAATTCCTGTCTGCACACAGACCTGTGATAGCAGCAGCCATGTGCTGAACTCTTGAAACACCATAAATGAATTGATGCTGTGCATGAGGTAGGTAATATCCTGCAGTTTCTCTTGCACATGTTTTCCTCTGCTCAGTGTCCCACTGACATTGCAGGTGAAAGCACAGGTGTAAACGGGAGGAACCATTGGGAGTGTGAGGACAACTTGCTGCTTTGCATGTCACACTCCATTTTTAAAGCACAGTATTAAACAATGACCCTTCTCCTTCTGGACCTATTATTTTTATAATGAAGTAATATTTTACCTTTTGATGTGTTTTTAATATAATCTAATCTTCAGGAAGCTACACTTGCTAAGATTAAAATGAGTTTGCTCTCTTTTAACAAAACGTTAATCTAAAAGGGATAATGTGAGTCTTTAATCCCAAAGTGTTAAAACCAAATTATACTGTACTTTGAAAGCTAATTATACAAAAGCATACAAAAAGAAAATATCAAGAGTATTATTACAATATCTCTCTGTATATAATATGTGCAAAATTCAATACACAAGCTTCTCATTACTCATCTGTGGATTTGCTTCAAAATAATGTAAACCTTAACTTATTTAAACCAGTATAAGTAGTTTGATGTTACTCCTGGGAAACAAAGATTGTCGGTACAAGAACCTCCATAGCTTGGAGGACAAGCTGAACATGGGACTCCTACTTTATATGGTGCTTCTCCAATCCAATTCCCCCTGAAAATAAAAAATTAAAAAGAATGCTTAACAATTTCAGAGCAGAAGAAAAAAAACATTAACCACACTTGTTTTGAGTGATTAAAGTTAATGTCTCCACTGATATCCCATAAATGCTCTGTTACGAAAAACATGACATTAGTTTATTTCTGTAGTTTACTGATAAACATTGATCTATAATAGTAATTCCCAAAACAGAGCAGGAGAATGACCATGTCAATCCAGGCCAGTAATATCCATTCCACACACTTTAGTCTTGGTGGTGAAGTCCCAGTCTTCTTGCTTTTGCTACAACCAAGTGATTTTTGATTTTCTGATCCTGTGACAGAGTATTTTTTACTGGAGGTCTATATTTATGAAAAATAGCAAAATAAGCGTTGGTGCAAGGTTTTCCTTGAGTACTTTTTTGTCTGGCAGTTATCTTAAAAACTTGTGCTCAGAAGATGGAAAAACAATTCTTAGGTTGCGCTACCCTAGGTTCACACTGTGAAGCTCTGAGGCTGAATTCACGATTAGAGAAAAGGGAAGATAAAAACTATTTGCACCAGTAATGTATTAAAAAGGAACTGGACTGGGGCATTTCCAGAGGTCTCATAGATGAGAGGAGAGGAGAGGAGAGGAATGAGAGGAGAAGGAGGGCTCCTGTCTGGTGAACAGAGGTGTGCAATAGACCCTGGGGGAAAGGGGTATAACGTCTGGAGTGATCGTATGAAAAGAGGTAACTCTGAAACATCTAGGAACATCTGAAAAACGCATCCAGACTTTTAGGAGTTTATATAAACCACAGGCTTTTAGAGAATCATGTAGTGCTCATGATGTAGGCAGAAAGTTAAAATTAGATTTTTATTTCAATGTTATGTCTCACAGAGCAGAGAACTTTCCTTTAGTTTGCATGTGACGTGGAATAGCAGTGAGTAATGCAATTATTTCTGAAACATTTTGTCATCCCCCATCTCCCAGCCAATAATACTGGATCAAAAGCCCTGGTCTGGGTTGTGCCTTGGAAGAAAGCAGGAATCTCAAATAATTTGCTCATTCCTACTTCTCTTCCAAATGGGTACGGCAGACTAAGTGCTCAGGAAATATATTTAGTCTGATAACAGATATGGAAATTCAGAGTTTGCTGAAAACTGATTTCTGCTTCATTTTCTAAGCAACACATGGCAGATTTGCGTGAGACTGCTAGATCATCTGGGGCCTTTCTAAACTTTTCAATTATCCTCCTTAACTTTAGGGTTTTCTCCCTCATTTCAGAAGCATAAATATTTTTCACTGTTACAGCATGGCATCAGTGAAAATTACTGGAGTTCTAAATCCTAAATATTTGCCAAATTCCAATCTTAATAACTCAGATTGGGGCTGCAGTATTCACTCTCTTCCTCTTTAGAGTTTCTGATGCGCTGGTTATGCAGAAGGACGCAGACTTTACTGAGTGGCAAAGAGACTTCTGCGAGTGTGTCCAAGGACTCTAAGCCCAATGTCCTTAACTCAAACAAATCTTAAAAATACAAACTTAATCCAGGGAAGACCACTCAATATAATTTTTGTGACCCTGCAAAAAGTAAATATGAAAATCATGATTCCACTTCCTATGACTGAAAGGTCTACTCAAAATTTCACACAGAGAAAGACCTTGTAGCTTCAGGCTTTGGTTTGCTGTTTGAGAAGCAGTGGGACTTTTAGACTCAGAAAAAATAAAATGTCATTAATTCACTGTTAACTGATACACAAACACTAAATCAGTTTCAAAAAATGCCTAATATATAAATCCATTTTCTTCCTATACAGGAAAATGAGAGAAGTATTCTATAACATTTGTAATTTTTAGGTTGTTTTTTTTTTCAAATTAAGATACACAAAAAAATTCTCTTAGAAACTTTGATTTCATCTTCTCCATGTTGTGGAGCTATAAGTCAGACACAGTTTTTGCTGCCTACTGTTTGCTCCCTCACATTCATTTTTTACCATCCTTTTCCAGTAAATATTAAAGACAAAAAGACAGAGAAATCTCCTTGATTTCCAAAGGTGTTTTTTCCCCAAGTAAATTTTCTTACGAAATCCTATCTTTTTTAAGTTGCGAAACCTTTAAAAATTCTTTTACTCGTGTAACAGCTAGAGTAATGACATATTCTTGCATATTCTTTACCACAAATGGACCTGTGCCACCAAGAGTTTATGGAAAACATGCTCAATTAATTATACTTAGATTCCTATACAGAACTATGTCTTTGCCTAATACACAGTCAGAGAAACCAGCCACTTACGCTGTCCATGCGGCTTTTGCAACAGTGGTCCAAACCAGACCGCAAATTGAAGCTCTCCCAGAGCCACACTTTACTGACTCATCCTGCACCCAAATGTAAGCTTGGGATGATGTCTAGGAAATGCTGGCAGAAAATTAGTTTCTGCATTTCAACGTAACACAGACCTCTGCTAGTTATGGGATACAGGGCCACCTATGGGTGTCCATGACCTCTACTTTAATAGGCCCTAATTCAGAAGGCAAGATGAGATGGATTTGCAGACATGGAGCTTAGGCTGATGGACTTTATATGGAAGCAATGCAATGGATTATGTAGCATGGTCATAAGCAAAGGTATCCTGTGGGCAACATGTATCATCGAATGAATCACAGAGTGGTATGGGCTGGAAGGAATGTTAAAGATAAACTAGTTCCAACCCCATTGCCACAGGCAGGGAACCTCTCACTAGACCAGGCTGCTCAGAACCCCATCCTGTCTGGCGCTGAGTATCTCCAGGGATGGGGAGTCCACAACCTCTCTGGGTAAACTGTTCCAGTGCCTCACCACACTCATAGTAAAGAATTTCCTTAGTGTCTAATCTAAACCTACCCACCTTAAACTAAGGCCATTCCCTCTTGTCTTATCACTACATGCCCTTGTGAAAAGTCCCTCTCCAGCTTTCTTGTAAGATCCCTTTAGGTACTGGAAGGTTGATACAAGGTCTCTCTGGAGCCTTCTCTTTTCCAGGCTGAACAGCCTCAACTCTCTCATCCTGTTTTCATAAAAGAGGTATTCTAGCTCTGATCAACTTAGTGGCTCTCCTCTGGACCCGCTCTAACAGCTCCATGTCTTTCTTGAGCTAAGGACCCCAGAGCTGGATGCAGCTCTGCAGGTGGAGAGCAAAGTAGAGGAGGAGAATCACCTTCTGGCCACATCTCTTTTGATGCAGCCCAGGACACGGTTGGCTTTCTGGGCTGCAAGCATGCCCTGATAAGTCATATTGAGCTTTTCATCCACAAACACCCACAAGTCCTTCTCCTCAGGGCTGTTATCAATCCATTCTCTACCCAGCCTGTACCTGTGCTTGGATTAACCCAATCCAGGTGTGTTTGGTCTTACTGACTTTCACAAGGTTTGCACAGGCCCATCTCTCCGTAAATCAAGAGCCTGATCTACAGTGGGATTGCTTACGCGAGGAAGTCTAGTTCACCACGCCTACGTAAAAAAGAGTAAAGAAATAACGAATTCAAAGTAAAGAGAAGTCAGCACAAAGAAGGCAGAAAAAATTATAATATTAACAATAATAACCATAGCAATAACAGAAAACAAGTTTTTTGTTTTGTTCCACACACACCAAGTTGATTCCTTTTCTTCCTTGTATACTGAAGTCAGACATTTCTATACGTTCAGATGGAAAGCTTGAACAAAGGAGCAGCCCACAGAAAAAGCACAAATAGAGGTCATGCTGCAGAAAAAGGAGTAAGCAGTCCTATGAGAGGACCAAAACATGCACAAAGTATAGAAATCAACAAAAATAAAAGAGAGGAACTCACTTTGGCGCATAGTTGCACACCAAGTAAACAGCTCGCCGCCAAACAGATCCCCAGACGTTCATATTGTGGCACGTGTGGATTGCGCAGCCTATACGATTGGAAGTGGCCCAAACCATCTGAATAAATATTTATTATTGGTGAAGTCCAAATTGAAAAGGAATATACATATATATATATATACACATGCATTTATTTGAGAGAGAGGAGTATAAATACATCATAAGAAAGTCCAGCTTTGGACATAGGATTTTGAATAGAGGAAAGTAATTTGTGTAACCTGTGTGTAATGGGTGCACATGGGTCCATAACATCGCATCGGGCACCTAGGGTTGCAATCTTGAGGATAAGGGAAAGCATAATCCTTCACCTCATCATACCATGGCTTTACCAGCTGGAGAATAGATCGATACCTGGGTTTGTTCAAAACACAGAAAGGAAAACACGTCATTTTAGATTTCTCCTCACATCACTAGGGGCACAGTATTAAGCAATAATATTCTTAAGCCAAATGAACATTGACAGATATAGAACACAGAATACTGGATGACACTTGCATTAGTCCAAGGTCTGGATCTCAAAGGTTGTTCAAAATCTGACAAAATAATTGTTTTGTAGGGTATCCTCTTACCTTCCAGTTCTTACAGACAGGTTCTGGCCCAAAAATC
This sequence comes from Melanocharis versteri, assembly GCA_013397845.1. Taxonomy (NCBI): domain Eukaryota; kingdom Metazoa; phylum Chordata; class Aves; order Passeriformes; family Melanocharitidae; genus Melanocharis; species Melanocharis versteri. The sequence continues at coordinate 1,960,530 of VZTG01009883.1, forward strand.
TCAGAAGATAGGAAGGTCCATGGTCCCAAATGCATGTAGCAGCCCAAGCCTCAGCAGACTTGGCAAGAGTTTCATCCCAAACCTGACAAAATAAAGTATCCTTAGCAGTAGAACAGAAAAAAGCAGATAATGATCATAGTGCTAAAACAAAAGAAGCAAGTACCATAGCCCACAAATATACTATCGTAACACATCAGATCTGGAACTAAGAAGAGAACTGTGGAGCAGCATGTACAGAATCTAGCAGGATTTGCCCTATTGCTGGACAGAATTCCTGCCCACATCATTAGAGGAAGCGAAGTATTCCGATCTCTCCTTTTTCTTCTGAAAAAGCCCTTCACCAAACAGGCATTCTCCTACCATTTTCCCTTCCGTGTTGATGAGATCCATGTGTGGAGAGGAGTGCAATGTTGGCTGGGACTCAGATAGAAGGTGAAGGAGAGGAACACAGGGAAGAACAGTTCAGCATAGGCATTACATACCCCACAAAACCCCAACACACTTGAAACAGGACCTCAGAAGTATCTATAGCCAGAGACAATGTGCGTGGCAGCTCTTCATATTTGAGGTCACAAGATCAAGAAAAGGGATTCCATAAAGGCAAAGGCTATGGATAGTTTCCAGGTGCAGTATGGATTTCACTACTTTATTCTGCACAGGAACTGGCATTGCTCACTGCCTGATAGAAAAAGATAACAGCTCTGTAAGAACAGACAATTTGACTTAAGTTCTCCAACGTTTGGAACATGACAAGTGAACTTAAACACTGTCTCCTTTATATGCTTTGCCTGCTCAGTTACATGCCTGATTTGTAACTCTGTTGTTTTCTCCACAGCAAAACAGGTTTGTCTCAGGAATAATGGAGATATTGGCAACAGAACCTACTGTACCACTGGAGCTCCTGATAATGAATATCTCACTGTTACATTACAAGTGCACACAAATCCTAGTATATCTTAGTGTTTTAGGGATACTCAAGGAGGCTGTAGATTCTGGAATTACATGTATATTTAGAATACCCTAAGTGGAGGGTTTAGGTGCAGAATAGTTGTAGTGAATTGCAAGCAGAAAGGCAGGAACAGAATGCGGTAAAATTGCCTATGTAGACCATCAGTGCTTTTTAAACACAAACACAATCTCATAAATCTTGAGTGGCTATGAAATAGAGTATGCTGTCTGAGGCATGAAACAAGAAGCAAAGTCAGAAATAAACTTATCAAAGGACAAAGTGGCCCACATCACAAATATTTTCCGTACTATGAGTTAATAATGATTTTTAACACTGAATTCAGTTTTAATTTCACAAACCTGCACAGTGAAAAGACTAATCATTGACTAGGACAGTAATTCATGCCCTGACTAGTACTTTGTGAAATTTCTCTTAGTGAGGGCAAAATTTAGTAAATTTTATGAAATTGCTAGACCATTGAACAAAGCTTTTGTGAATATGGAGTGGATAAGGTACCTCTTGAATTAAAAGTGAAGCACAATAGAGATCTGTAAGACTCCTTAACACAAATAATTTTCCATTCAAGCGGAACCACCTAAGGGATGGTAAAATGGATGGTGCTTAAAGCAGGGGAGATTTATTTTAGACCTGTTCAGAAAATCTTCCAGAACAAAGTCAAAGCAAATTGCTAGTATAAGGACAAAAAACAAAAGTCTTAAGAAGAAGCATGCTACAAGGGAATAGTCTTCAAGCCAGGGAACACTTAGACTTCAGCTCTGAAAAATTATGGGATTTTCTTGGAGGAGTAAGAGATAAAAAATCCAAAACCCAGGATATGCTCTAGGGCCCAAGGCGAAGAAAACTGTGCATAGACATTTCTTCTGCTTTGTATCTCTGCCATTAAATTTACTAGCTGCATGTGGCCAGTGTATAAAAACCCCTTTATAATCCCTGTGGTACAGCAGTGGTCCCAAAAAGAGGGCTTAAAGAGTAGGTACAAACATAAAAGCATGCCTGGGGAGTGTGCCTGAGAGGCTGGGGCCACAGCCAGCGTTTGGAGCCTGCCCAGGCCCAGGGGAGCAGAGGAGCTCATGCATCCAGCGCGTGGGTCCAAACACAGCTGCCTGGTGTGCATCCATAAGGGGCTGCCCTGCCAGGACTGTGACACCCCATAAACACCCTCCTTTGCTGGGATTAATCACGCTTCTGGCACGAGGGCTCCTGCCAGGAGGCTGAACATGAGGTTTGCGTGCTCGCTCCCAAGTGACCTGGCTGCGCTCCCGCAGTAATCTAAATGTGCACTGTATTCGCACAAATAGCGCCGACATCCTGACTTCCACCCAGCACATTGCTGTGCTCCAAACTGCCTCGCAAAATAGCATGTTAGGTGTTTGAAAGAAATGGATTGGGTTTTCACTACTAACACTCTCTAAACGAGGCACAGCCCCTGCTTTGGACAGCGAGGGTGTTTCTAGTCCACTTTCACTTCTCCTCAGCTTCATTTCGGGTTATCAGGAATCATCTTCAGCATTGGATTGGTAAAGTTTTGGGGTGTTGTTTCAAATTCAGTTAAAATGTTATGAGTTTGTCATGTGTCATACACTCTGCTTTCCATTAGCTATTCACTCTTGATCCTTCTCTGGACAGATTAAATTTTTGGCAAACATAAAAAAGTAGAAACAAAGAGAAGGAAAATAATTACTGACTAAGGAGTAAGGGGAAGGGGAGCATATGCAGCATCTTTAAATTTCCTCCATTCTTTCACCAGCAGGCTGGTGAAAAGCCTCTATACAGAGTCCCCTACTGCTATGTAAATCAGCTGCATTTCATGAGAGAAGTTGATTGCCTCACCTTCCTTATTTTATTTACTCCATTTTCTCAGAAGAAAAGGTGGTCTTAGTCCTTCTAGGACTAGCTCTAGATGATCACCAGAAGAAGAGAATGCATAAGGGAGACCTTACAGAGTCTTTCAGTACCTGAAGTGAGCCTACAATGTAGATGGAAAGAAACTTTTTGCACTGCGATCAAGTGATAGGACAAGAGGGAATGGCTCAAAGCTGAAGGAGGGTGGGTTTAGATTCAATATTAGGAAGAAGTTCTTTAGTTTGAGGGTGGTGAGGCACTGAAACAGGTTGCCCAGGGAAGTTGTGGATGCCCCATCCCTGGAAATGTTCAAGGCCAGGCTGGATCGAGCTGTGAGCAACCTGGTCTAATGGAAGGTGCCCTTGCCCATGGCAGGAGGGTTGGAACTGGATGATCTTTAAGATCCCTTTCAACACAAGCCATTCTATGATTCTATAAAAAGGCAAACAACTAATATAGGCTGAAGGTGAAAAATATTATCTCATAATGAGCCAAAATATTGTAAGAGACTGTGCCATTAGTTCACCTTTTCAAAAGAAGTCTGATCTTGAGTTCACACTTGTACTAATTTTTATCTCAGTTCAGTCACCTGTTTTGGGCATATAAGAGAACAGAGCAAAAACATTTGGATTTTTGAAGCCATGTGGTTACATTATTTTACATAGATTTTTGAACCCATGTGGCTACATTGTTGTTCATAAATAAACAGCATATCAAGAAATACAAATATATCCTAGAAAGAGAAACTGAAGCAACTTGAAAGTGAGAGGGACAGTTTCTGTATTGAGGAGAAATTAAAAACCTCAAGCTAATTAGCAAAGAATTTAAAAGAAACAGAGTGATAAACAAAATTACAAACTCTGAAATGATGGTCAATCCAGTGTTCCTGTCAAACATATCCAAGAAAGCTGCCTGACATGAACACAAAATTGTAAAAGGGAAAAAGGAGAAAGACTTCCATACTCAGTGGGTTAAGATCTAAGGTGACTCATCCTGAAATGCTGATCATGCAAAATCCCACTGCCAAGCTATGATCATCCACTCCCTGGGGACAGCTAATCTTCATTTGCTAGATTGCAAGTAGTTGAGGAAGAAGTCACCTTCTATCCAACGTAAAGATCCCCCCCAAACTCCAGACCACTGATTTGGTCCAGCATGGAAACCTTCTCACTTCTCAGCTGGGTCTAACTGAGCCACAATAGAGTTAAAGCGTGTCACCACACTTCCACTGACAACTTGAAATTAACATCCTTTGGCCAATTTATTTTTCTTTCTTGAGCCAAAGATTATTTTCCTAGAAAGCTGTCTGACTGTGCTCTCTGTACTGCTCCCTGAAAAACAACACTTCCAAACTACATCTCACTCAAAAATTGTCAAGAGGACTGAACACAAGGAACAGGACAGTGCTTCTACATGGAGAGTTTCAACACCAGAGACCACTTTATGAGACAGCTCTGGGGTGTTCTCTGCACTCACACAGCACATGCTTGTTGAGAGTTAGGAGCAAAATCTTAGCATTAATAAAGTCAGCAGGAATTTTGCCTGTGAGCCAAAATTTCACCCTAGACTTTGTTTGTTTCCCTCTGTAAACAAATAGTAAAATATTTAATCCTCAAAATGTGTAATAAGCAATAGAGTGTAAAACAAAATCTCTTTAATGTTAAATTAAATTTCTTCAAGCCCAAAAAGTGGGCTTCCTTCACCAAGCAGCCTTTTAATGCTGCGGGTCACAGTTCCCTCATACATTCCCTTTTCACAGCTGTTTCTATAGCTGTCTCTCAGTTGTTCTTAGATAATTTCCAGGTAGAAAGGATGAAGTTGTCCTTTTGTGCTTGGTTGGAACAGGAGGTCCTGGTCACAACTATGCCCTTAGGTATTAAAACAATGGTAAAGCTGAATAAACATTCTGATGATGAAAAAGAAAAGAAACAACTACAATATTACAAAGATCTGTCCACAACATTTGTTGAAAAATAATTGGCTGTTCCCTTCCTACTTTGATACCTATGTTTTAATTTGAGGAATTGCATACATAAAGATTTTTAACTATAACTTGAACTTAGAAACATGGTTCTGCTCATTTTCATTGCAGGCAGAATTGTAGTCCTTGTGTCCATTTAAATGGAGTAGCTTTTTCTTGACACTCTGCTCAACCCATGTGTTAGGAGGAAAGCCTAATCATTCAAATGACAATGACCTCTCCTCTTCTCTGCAAGTACTCTGAAATGATTATTAATGGCAACAGATAGCAAGAATTTGTGATCTAAATACAAAGGGAACAGAATACACAGTCATACATGGTATTAACTATTTTCTCATCCTGTGTGGATATCTGTGTGTAAACTGGATGTTTTTAGAAGCACTTAAATTTACAGCCCTCATTGTCACAAAGAATTTATCAAAAAATATGGTAAGTAGGAGTACTCCTTCCCTGACAGCGCCAGCAGACAGATTGTGAGACAGAAGATGTGGGCTAATTGTGGAATCCATAAAGATACGTTTTCTACCTGGTAGCCTAAGGATTGTGCTAATGATCATCGTAAAACTCTCAAGCAATCCAAACCTGTGTTTTCATTCTTCTTTTGCCACTATGATCTTTAATATTTCCCAGCTCATTTGTATTGCCAGTAACAGGGAAGCTCTCCTAACTTGCAAAAGAGCACAAGAGAACCTCAGCAGAGCATTACTCTGGATATTAAATACCAGCAGCAGCCCTCAGTACCTCACTGTTTGTGTTTGGTTTGTTTGTTGCGGTTTTTTTGGGGTTTTTTTAATGACAGATCAGTTAAGATAATACTATGAATATTTCTCAATGGTAAAACAAGTACTTTAAGCAAAGCATACACACCCTGGTCACTCACTACCTTCCCAGGAATTCCCTGAGTCAGGGCTGCTGCCCGTAACGCCAGGACAGCTGTGATGTGACCAGACCCTCAGCCGGCTGCCACCAACTGTACAGCTGAAGTGACAAACACTGGGTAGAGATGTGAACACAAATCCAGAGCAAACAGGTGAAGTTCACTGTGTTAACCACTCCCCTCCGCAAAAACTTCTTTATACAAGTGCAGTTACATGAAGAGATGGCAAACTGAGATATGCAATTTGAACAGAGTTGCAAGGCAACACTGCCACATTTCGAAGCAATAAAAAGTGGCAACTTGTTTGCCAGTCTTGGCATCTTATTTGTCATTTATATATGTTTACTCTGGATTCATATTAGTGATATTCATATTGTTATTTCACACAAACAAACCTACAGCGATTTTCAGGCATCTCAGAAAGATGGCCAGGATGACCTTCTTTCAGCAATGATCAGTTAAAAATTTTAGCCTTTCCACCTCAAACATATTATTTTACTCTCCAGTAGCCCCCTGCCTCTCTTTGTTTGCCTAGCTGAAGATCAAAAGCTCTTACTTCCAGAATGGCAGCAAGCGAGAAGAAAGAAAACCTTGACTCAAGCAATTTCTTCCTCTGAGAAAAACACAGTGAAGCCAAGAGATGAAATCCGACATGTCCAGTCCATCTGTGCAGCTGCATTCCACAGCTGCTCGTGCAAGTCCCAGAGTGGATTAGCAGATGTAGGCTGCTACTCTCCAACACACAGGTCTTGTCCTCATGGGTCACTCAGCCTTGCACCGCTCACACCACTTGCACGTGTGGTGGCTGTCTCTCAAATGCCACAGCAGCGTGCAGTGCACACAGGAGTCCTTTGCTCCCCTTCTCTTTCATATAGTCAGACCTGTAGCATTTCCAGGTCTAGAGACTTTCTGCAGGACCCCCCACCACGTCCACTACCCCAAATCTGGCAGAAAGCTTAATAAAACAACCCAACAGGCCTTCTGCCTGCATGCTTTTACAGCAGAATGACTCAAAGAGCCTCGTCTTTATGCCCTCACTTTTTTCAATACATACTGTGTGATGAAAACATATGAGCTCATTGGAACTTACACAGAGATGTGGCAAACTTTATATATTTATTTGGGCTCTGAGATCATTTGGACTCTAGACTCTCTCTCTCTAAGAATATGATTTTTTTATCTCAACAGCCACCTGTTAGAAATTTTTCTATGCATATTGTAATTGGTGCCTACCACACATGGAGGTACTTTCTCACAAGCATTAGGTAATAATTAGAAAGTTTACACAGAAAATTGCCAGTCTACCCTCTGCAGAAAAACATACTGATGGGAATCACAGTTCTATACGTCATTCTTTTGCAAATAAATAGAGGGTTAATATATCAAGCTGCTTGTCCAACAGTCCACTGCAACTCAAAGTAAAACTGTGTTTATGTTTTATAGTAAATTTACTCTCATATATCCAAACCTCCAAACATCTGAGTCACACTTCTGAAGAGCTCAGAATTAGAAGGTCTGGCTTAATAAGGGCATCACCAGACATATTCCCAAGAAACCTCATTACTAGAAATTCTTTCTTATGAAAATTCAAGTCTGTGTTTTACCCAGGAGTTTATATTCCTGGCTGTCTATGTAGCGCAAACACAAAGTGCGATCATTTGAAGCTTTACCACTGTTAGTAGTCAATTTTTTTCTTCTAAAGGTTGTCTCCATTTCCTTTCATGCTTGGCATCAGGCTTTTAAACAACAAGAAATAAAGAAAATTGGTATGCTGTCAGATCTAATAACAATAAGCTTCCCTGATATGTTATTATTTGTTTAGCTTTTGGAAAAGTTAAATATCACAGCTATATATCTTAAAATATTCAGTGCTTTTCTAACCTAATGCAAGACATATTTTAATTGGCAAGAGCTTATCTTAGAAGTGGTAACAAAAAGGACTAAACTCTAGCTCCATGTCACCCTGACAATTGTTAGAAGTCTGAAAAGGAGCATGTCTGACCTCTATAATTTTAAATATGATCAGAACAAATTGTATTTTCTTAGAAACACAAAATGGGAATAAAAATATATTTGTTTCGTGGTGTTTCATTTCTCTTATATGCAGAAAAAAAAAATCTATTTTTACTTTTCTTTCTAACTAACCACTGAAGCTTTTCATTAAAAGAAAAATGTTCTTAATTTCTTTAAGAGTTTTCAAAGAAAATACTTACTATTTTCTAAGTAGCTCTAGCTGAAAGATATGGCAGCATGACATAAAAGAAAACACATAGAAGCTTCTTCTTTCTGCAGAATAAAGAGTAAGAACAATAGTTCTTTATTCTCAGAAGAAGAAAGCTCAATTTAAGATTCTTTCTCTTGATACAGATTAACAGATATCACTGACAGATACATAGATGTGCAAAACCAGTTCACTCTCAGTTGCATTAAAACAGACCTCAAACTCCATCCCAGAGCACCTGCAGATGCATTCATACATGGAGGCACCTGAGCTGAAGACAGGATTTTGTGTACAAAAAGCAAGCAAGCGGCTATCCTGGGGCTTCCATCTTTCGCTGCCTTTAGGATACACATTTTCACAAACCTTTGATAGACTATTTATCTTTTCAGGTATAGAAAGAGGATAAAAATATAGAGGTTTAAGGTTACTATCATCTCCATTCATGTGTGAAACAAAGTACTGTGTACTTTGGATCAAGATTCTTGTGAAAAATGCCCTGTCTCTGTTTTTAGCCAAGAAGTTCAAGAGGTGCTACATTTAATAATACAGGAATGTCTAATTCTGAGGGCTCTGGGCAGGCTGCTTTTCTATCTGAGACTTTACTAAGTTGTTTTTTGTTTGTTTAAACTCCTAGAAGGTTTTCTGCTAATACTAAATTTAAATAATGTAAATATTCTTTTCTAAAAAACCATCAAGATAGATGTTTTAAAATTGTTATACATAAAACATTGGAACAGAGCTCTAGTACCAAAGCAAGTTTAGCACAGTCATTCTTTTCCACAAAATTTATCAACAACAGCATTTTTGGGGAAGTTTTTCAGATTTTTCAAGCAGTGCTTTCCAGGAAGGGTCTTTTCCATTCCACTCTTGAGCAGGTCTTCTATCATTCACTCTGAACATAACAGATGGACTTTGTACTTCTTATTGGTAGCATCCACTTGGATTTGACCCCAGATGAGCACCAGTTACTGAGACTGAACAGGCTTTCCCAGCTGTCAGTGAAACTGCTGGGAAAATGGGCTACATCCTACATCTCAGTGAGAGCCAAGTGGTTCAGTGCTGCATTATTGACAATGGTGCACTAGGAAATATGCAAGTGGCTAAACTCACCTGTGAGGCAAAAGAGAGCTAGTAACTCTATTATGCCAAAATCAGCAGAAAGTGACCTCCATTTAGTCCTGCTTTCTCTCAGCTCACTGTCAGTTGCCATGTTGTGCCTCCACTGCAGGAAAAGGCTGAGTATGCTGTGAAAAAACTTCTTCCTTTCCAGGCTGTGATGCAGACAGACGCCATTAACTGTAACCAAGTGAACCACACCAGTTCCTTCCATATTATTCTAACTTTCTGAGAGGATCACTATTCCAGAATTCATTTACCCGTGATCTTCAGACACCCCTGGTGCCAGGTTATGGTACTAGGCAGAAGGGACACACTTTATTGGCTAAACAGTAAAACAAGTGGAAGGAGGCAGAAATTGGAACCAGAGAACACATTCCACCATTATACCCCTTCTCATTTGTTCTTACCTCACTTGTGAATTCCCAGCATAGAGCAAGCTAAAAGCTATGCCAGACTGGGATAGGAGGCCCACACTGGGGAACCTCCAAGCATCACGAGCTCTCATCTGCCAGAAGACTGGGGTGGACTACACTTACGTTTATTTTGTGCTCTGGCACGATGAAAGGCATATTAACAACTTTGTACCCTGACTCATCATCTGATTACTTTATTTCAAACTTCACCATGTATACAGGATTTAAGGGAACAGGGCTACTCAATGGAAAAAGTAGCCTGCCAGTAACTTCTCCAGTAAATTGTTCATTGCATTATGGCAGTTGGGTCTTTAGACATGCATAGTTAAAATGATGAGCCTAATCTTCTTTGACACCTAAGGGTCTTGTTCACTAATTTAACAAAAGAACTGTAAATAGAGTTCAACTGTAATTTGATCCAATATGCAGAAGTATTGTAATGGCATGCACATGCAAATTAAAGAAAGATAATGTGCATCTTAATGCCAAGAAAACTGTCAGTATATATGTAAAGGGTAATTTTTGAAATGAAAAAGGATAGAAATTCTATTGGCAGTTAAAAAATGCATATAAGATTAATTATCTGAGGTTTAGAGGGAAATATTTAGGTTAGACATTTGGAAATAATTTCTATTCCTAAGGTAAAATATTTGCCAAGAGATGTGACTGAGACAGCATCACTATACGTGTTCAGGAGTAGACAAGATGAAAACCATATGTATGTAATGCAGAAGGAAGTCCTGCAACAGGCCAGGGATAAAGTACATGAATTAAGAGACTCTATCCAACTCATTAGACATAAATCTTGAAGGAACTAGCCCTGCAATCCTTACTCACAGACATGTATGATTTCAGTGGGACCATGTAAATAAGCCAGGGCAAACAACTCAAGAACAAAATGTCCTTAAAGATTTAGAATGATCTGTAAGAAACCCCACAGAAAACAGCAAAAAAAAAAAATAGGCAAACAGGTTGAGAAGTTTATTTACGAGAAATGCTATTGAATTGCAGAGAAAACTTAATTCACTCTTTCCATGTCCACACAAAAGGCTTTAGGTATTAAGCAGGACTTTGGAGAACTCCAAGTAGGTTTGTTGGGGTTTTTTTTTGACTTTGTCTTACCCATTACTTACTGCATATTCACGGAATATTTTTAAGATCACCTTGACAGCAAAAGAATTTTATCAAGACTTTCAAATTTAGAAATGAAATAATAAGGCAGTTATTTGCATTTGTGAGCACTAACTGGGTTATACCTTGCTTCTCTGACCTGACTTTGGAAGTTACCTGCAAATTTTCTGGGACAGGAGGTATCCAAATACATCACCTCAGCAAAGACAGTCATTCCTGGGCCACACAGAGTGCACAGATTTCCAGCATGACACACATGGACTCCTTCACAGGACTACAGGAGCTTCTTTTGGAACACAATTACTTTTCTTCTACAACAGTAGGTCGTTTCCTTTGTTTAGTCTATTAAGGTCTTTTACGTGGATTTACTAGAAATTAATATGCTGAGATTCTCCATTCTCTTCCAGTTCCTCTGCCATCAGCTCACGAGAAACTTGAAATAACTCCTGGGTAGCTAAATAACTCATTTCAGGCTAGTCTGGAAATCTTTTACTACCTTGAGTTCTACAAAGCAAGTCAAAGTGACAAAGTTCAACAAGGGTCTGATTTTCCCAAATATAAAAGTGCAATTACATATCACTGAACAAAAAAGAATTGAAACTGTGTCTGAACATCTTCAGTACACTAGCAAGCTCAAGCTTATCTAGAGCACTTTTTGCACTTAAAATCTTCAGACAGCATTCCACAAACATGTTTTTGAGTATGCAATCCTGCTCCCTCTATTATACTTCAGACATGCTACTGCCAGTCCACTAATAACTATGTTGATCCATACTGGGCTCAGGACTCATCCTTGCAGAGCCAGCAGTGAAACTACTCGCAGCTTGTCTTTTGCTATGGCTCTTCAACAAGTTATTCAGATCACCTTAGAGTACTTTTAAATAAAACAGATTTTCTCATTTTGCATGGGACTGCCATGGAGGATGGTGTTCAGGGCTCATCAAGGCCCACTTACCTCAGTTACCGCTTCTGCATGCAAAGGGGTAAAGAGCATGTCTGTATGTAAGCACCTGCTTGACCAGCTTTCCCACAAACACAGTGATGTGGGATACAACAAAGACCATACACACTTTGAAGAAACTGGCCTCAAGTGGGGATGACTGTAAGGAAGGTAAAAATAACTTCTGATCCTCATAGGAACAGATATTTCATGAATGAACGTTTTGGAAGCCTAAAGATAGTACCAATGCACACTAAAAGGCGTTTTATGAGACTCGAATTTCAGCTGGCAACATCTTGCAAATATTTACTGGCCTACGAAGTAGCTGAGATGTTCCAGAAAGGCAACACAGGTCTCTATAGTACAGAATTAGCATTCAGAAAAAGGGATTTCTTTGTTCACATGCTTCCACTGGATCTAGAGATGTACATACTTTTCACACTTAGCTGCTGGCAGCTCTACGCCTCTCTTTTTCTGAATCACGAATTTTACAGAATCTTTCTGCTTTCTCCACAAAAAATATGCAAAGACAAGTAGATGATTTTCACCCCTTGTCAAGCCAAAAGTATGGTGTCATTTTTCTTTCTGCAGGCATGCCCCCAGCTTTTAGAACACGAGCAAAGACTGTCTTAGGATAAGGAAGAAAAAGGTCCAAACTAAAATAAGGACTCATTAATTCTGCATTATAGGCCTGGAAGTTCTTGTTTTCTTTCTCTTTCATTTTCCTTCATATATACACTGACTAGATTTGTACCTGTAGAAAAACTTGGAATTGAAGGCATCAGCAACTCCAGAACCAGAACCAAAAGGAGGACTACTTTAAAGTCTAACACATTGGGTGCCAATGTCCCAACAGAAAGATTTACTAAAGTGTAACTGGCATAAGACACACCAGTTTCTTTCACTGGGGACTGATACAATACCTCCCACCACGTTTGGTCTTCCCAGCTGTCCGCTTTTGGGGGGGGCTGCACACAACAACAGGCTGGGGCAGCCCTCAGACCCACCTCTCCCAAAGAGAATTAAAACACTACCCAGCTCTGCTTATCTGAACTTCCCCTGCCTGACCCATGTGCATTCATAGCCGATCTTCAAGACCTCTCATCCAAAGTCCTACAGCACATAAACGTTCTAGACAGTAAAATAATGCCCAAGGAGTGTGAAGTATCTATAACTGCACTGAACAAGTGAGAAGACTGTACCAGGGAGAGGAACAGAATGTGTCAAGTAGAAAAGCCCCAAAAAAGGTAGGGAGTGGAGAACCGGAATTACAAGAACCAAACCATGCAGCCAAACCCTGAGTTCTTACCAGGGAAGTGGAAATAAAAGCAAATGGAACTGCACAGAAGTGAGAATGTGATACAGCAATTAATGAGAAGAACAGCTCCTAACAGAATTAGGAAAAAACAACGAAACACAGTTTACTATGACTGTGAGCAGAGAAAAGATGAAAAATATCTTTTTCTTGTGCTTCGAAACTGCTTAGTTTTGCTCTACTTCTACACACTTACAAAAGATTTCCACAATCTACTGCATCTGTAAGCAATTCCAGCTCTCTAACATGTGACATCCGTTTTAGTCATTGTTAGGGAAAATGGGATAGGCCATTTTCTTCACTGCCCCAGCACTTTTCCATAGTATCCAGGAAAGGAACACACACTCTGTAAGGTTCTTTCAAGTACAAATACACATTGTCTGCTGGTAATGACAATGTGTTCGTTGTCTTATTTATGAAAATAAGTATTGAGAAACATAACATCTTTTTAATATAGCAGAACCTTGTAAGATACAACAGATGCTGCAACACACACTGTAATTATTCAGACACCAAAGAATGGACAAAGCAAATTCAGTTACTGATAATGGTGTTTCCAGTCTTGGTACAGCTTACAGCATGTCAGCTTCAAGGCTTCCCTACCAAAATTCTTCTGCAGTCACAGAAGCAAGTTCAACAGTTGGTGCCATGACCACAACACAGATGGCAGAGCACACCATGTGTGATACTGCTCACTGAGCATTTTTTGCTCTGTAGTTACATGGGACACACACGGACGTACACAATTTTGAAAGAGAATTGGTGGCAGAGGGGTGGCTGCCACTTGGGGATTCAAGCTCAAGTTGCACTCTGGATCATTATCTACACAGCTTGAGGTGCTGATCTGAATTTTGCAGCATGAAGTCACAAAGTACTTTCAGACTGGAAAACCAAACGTAAAAGAAAGCCTTCAGTCATTGCACTTGAGACTACTGATGGGGCTGATGCTGCTGGGAACACAGGTACATCCTATGGCTGGCTGTTACTGGCAAAAGCAATAGTGAGGAAGGCAAGGAAAGAAAAGCCTGCCAGCTGTAAAGAGAATGACTTCAATCTTAATTTTGTATCTATGTTGCAGCAAAGCTGCAGCAGAATACCCACCAATATAGATAAAATCTTGGCAGTTTATGTATATGAGTTCATTAAAATAGATTTAATCCAGGAAGTTTTCTTTCTATTTTCAAGGGTTTTTTACTGAATAGGCTAAGAACACTGCACTAACAAAACCCTTGGGAATATGACAGGGTGCTGGCTTCACTTAAGCAAACTGCAGGAGCACATTTCTAAAACACACAAGCCAAGGAAGGGTATGCTAGGCTGGCATTCCTTCAGACATTACAACAAAGTTTATTTATTCAGAATCAAAAGAAACATCAGTGGAAAGCACAGCAATGAAAATGATGACTGAGCTTGACTTCTGACCTCTCTAGTTTTTCTGTCTCTGACCTTTCCACTTAACCAGACTTCAAACTCAGCCTATGGTCTTCATCCTGCAATATTTTGAGTGCACTCAGCATTCTGAGGTGCTGCTGGGATGTGCTGAACAGATCACATGATCAAATCCAGATTTAGGTAACATCTGTGATAGAAATATGTCCAAATTGTTAGTCATTAGCTGCTACAAAGCTGTTATTACTGATATCCCCCTTTTTATGTCAAGCTGATGGTGTCCTGTTTCTCAAACCTATTAACCATCTGCTGTCTTTTGAGAAACTCTGTGACTTTAAGCATTTATTATGGTGCTGACACAACTTGTCTGTACTTTCAAAACAGTGCGAATACCTTAATTACAACACAAAAAAAATTCTTGGACACCAATGTCAAGTATTAGAGGCCCATATTATGCATGCATGCAAAGCTGGAACGCAAAGTCACAAACACTGCTTTAGCAAGTAGTGCTAAGTATGAGATCACAGTGAATGTGTAACTTCTATCATACCTGCAGGAACAGATATTTCCTATAAGTATTTTCCAATAAGGGGAAAATGTGCCTTCCACATACTTTTCTTGAGCACATTGAAATGCTACATACCAGAGAAACATTAAAAAGCAGCATTGTATTTGATGGAAAGATAAAGGTAGTAGGTGTACACAAACAATGTGCAGTAAGTAAAACACACGGACAGGAGACAAACAGTGCATCAGATTAACTACTTTGCAAACACAGTCTTACCATATTGCTTCCACACATATACTATGTGTGAAAGAAATTAGAAATGGTCATTGGGTACCTTTTTGCCCACATCAGGAAAATGACTTTCAGGGTACTCCACAGAAACAATGGGGCTAATAATTTGCACTTTAAACACTTTGGTTCACATGTGATCACATACTATTCCTCAGGCCAACAAGCAGTTAATTCACCACTTAATTTACTTCATTGGGACTACACATGGAACTGAAAATCGAACAGGGCAAGTAAGAGGTTCACAGTTCAGTTTTTAGCTTTTGCTTTCTGAAGTTAATGCAGCTTGAAAAACATAAGGACAGAACATTTTAGTGAGCAATAATAGATAAAAAACATTTATTTGGTTAACTAAATCATCACAATTTGTTTAAGAAAATCAGATCACTGATTTACAGTTTGTTTTACTCTGAAATAAACAGTTCACTTACCATATATTCCATGTTGGAAGCAGGTGGGAAGACTTTGCCTCTGACTTGATTATGATAATCAAGAATGGCAATCATGTCATTCTGTGAAATGTAGCGCTTCCGCCTGGCTTTGGGAATTTTTGCAGAGTCCAGATGAGCTGCCAAAGCCGTCTCAATGTCAGTGAAATTACTGTCTGACAGGAATAGGTCAGTGGAGTTGGGTAACACTAATGCACTTGTTTCACAGAGAATGGAAAATAAGAGAGTACAACTGATTGCAGCAATTACTGTCATTTTGGGGCCAAAGGAGACAGATAGGCCACAGAGGTACTCTGCTTTAAGTCAGGGCAGCAGAAAGCAAATCTGTAGAAGAGAAGACATCAAAGATGTGAGTCTGGACATCTAGGTAGCAAGATAAAGTTAACTGGAAGGCTGTGACCAGAAAAATCATTCTTTCTGTCAGCTCAATCACACAAACAATCCATACAGAACACGTGTTGCTGAGCAATTGTCAATAACTGTATTAAGTGATGATGGTCTTACTACAACACACCAAATGAACTATCATTATACATTAATTACATGGTCAGAGCTAGTAGTATTCCTGAAATAGTGACAGTGCTATCACACCCGATCAGTCCATAAACCACACTATAAATCTTAAATGTGGAAACTGGAAGAAACCTCAAATCATGTTTTCTACTGAAAATTAAAAATAGTCTATGCCTATCCCAAAGGCATGGACTGTTTTGACACAATGTGGCAGAGATATATACCAGTAGGCAAAAGAAAACAAATACAGCATGAAAGCAGGACATCTTAGAAATAGCATTCAAATCTTAAGTTCGGCAAAATGTGATAGGCACTGATAAAACTGCATGCAAAGCAAACTTATGGAGCTGAATGGCTTACCTCTGTATAATACCAAGAAAAAAAGAACACAGTCTATTGTTCTCCCCGTATATATAGCACTCTCCTATGTGATGATATGAACCTTTGTGAAGAAGTGTCTCTTATTACAACCCCCCAAAGAACAAAACCGTGCTGGTTGTGAAGCTTCTGGCCAGAGGAGCTGCTGACAGCCTTTATATGTCAGAGCCCGTGCGAGCCAGCGCGGGCAGCGTCCCGGCGGGTCCCGCTCAGCCCGGGCGGGCGGGAGGGGCTGTGCCGAGCCCACGGCAGCCATTGGGTGCCACCCCGGAGGGTGGGTGCTTTGGGGACTCAGTCACACCCCCGCCCGCTGCAGCACAAAGAGGCAGCGTGCAGGGCTCTCTATTCGGCGTTTCCTACCTTTTTTNGCACGGCAGCTGCCCCAGGGCTGCTCCGCCCTGCGCTCGCCCCCTTCTCCTCCTCCCTCGCCCTCTGCCCTCCGAGGCGCGGGCAGAGCTGCGGGCGGTCGCGGCTGTCCCAAAGCAGTTACCTGAACGTCTGCCAGTGAGAAGCTACGGCAGCGGCAGGACCGAAAGCTCCCGCCGCTGCCAGGGAGACATCTGCTTCCCATTAGCTAGCCTATAGCTGGAATTATTTAAGCACAGAATGGTCCAGCCACTCACACAGCAGAGCTCAGGGCATAGCACTGAGGCCATGACGAAAACGAGCAGAGAAGCAGCAGCAGCCAGCAATTGTGTACTGGGGACAGCGTATGGGAGCTACACAATGTCAGGCTGACCCCCCGCTAGGGCTGGGCGACCTGGGGCAGCCCGTAAAATGAGACCCTTAAAAGTGTAATTACATTATTTTGTGACACCATGAAGGAGCTAGGAGAGAGAAACACAACAGGTTTGATATTACACCAAAACTAACGAGTGCTCAAAAGTTTCAGTAGCTCTGTTAGAGAAGCAATGTGGGATTTAAGTATTAAGGAAGTGCAGTCCAGTAGTTGGAGCACAGGGCTGGAAGCCAACACTCGCGCTCTCCTTTTGGCTCCGCTACTCACTTGCTGTGTGGCCTAACCCAAACCATTTAATCTCTGTGTGCAATCTCTACAACAATATAATAGTCTTCTACAGACGTGTCGTAAGGATCAAATGACTGTTGTTTGATAGTGTACTTTGTGATGAAAGGTGTTAAGTATAAAGTGTCATAATTAGTTACATTACTAGGTGTATACCCAGCCTGTCCAAAACTGCTGCTTAAGCTGTAGTTATTCCTTTGCATGATTGTACAAGAAACTTGAACACATAATTTGTCCTTGCAAGACTAGATGTTGGATGATTCGTTTCATTCAATTTTCTTTCTTCTGAAATGAAGTTCATATTTGTTGGTGTTAATGTCAGGAGCTGTCTTCCCATTGTTTGAGTACAATAAAAATTCTCAGCTCCTTTGAATTGCCGCAGGTCCTTTGATTTCATCTGAGCTGCAATAAGTTATCAAAGGGAAGACATCAGCTTAAGATGTCGGGAAATTCAGAGGGTAGATTTTACTAGTTAGTCACGTTTTAGATTGCTATAATTATTTCCTCATACCTCATGGCAGTACTTGGAGGCTCTTATGTTACAGGGCACTGTACAGAACAGGAAGGATATACAAGCAAATGTGAAATAGTCATACCTTTCGCATCTGTAAAACTGAGCTGTACTTCCCTACAAACAGACCAGTTTATGAGAAAATTCTTTTATTTCCCTTGCCATCTAATTATTTGTTTCCGTGTCAACAGGCAGTCAGTGCAACTACTCACCTAAATGTAAAAAAAAAAGGCTATGAGCAATGCTAATAAGCATTATTGCTAAAAGCGTATTGTGAATGTGAAAGGCCTTAGAGCACGAGAGTGTCTCAACCCAAGTGTGTTGTACTGGTCAGTTGTCAAGGAGTTGCAAATAGTGAAAGAATGGTAGTAACTTTCAGGCTTGACAAGTGAGATAGTGAAGGCAATCACACATGCATGTGCGTTCAGTTTTCTTCTAAAAGAGTCAGTCACCAGATAGGCAGTGAAATTTAGCAAGCAAGACTAATGAAGCCACACTAAAGTTCTTATGAAGGTCTATGCCAAGAAGAGGAATGTCTAAAATGAAGAGGAATGAAGAAAAAACACACCAAAGACATCTGCAAGGAGAAAAATAAGGAGTGGATGGAACCATCTGCAACATACACAGAAAGAACTATTTCCTGACTCTTCAGCCATCTCCAAAAAGACAAAGCAAACAATCAGACCTGTGATAAAAGACCATTACAGGCCAGAGACAGAGCATTAGTGAGATTTTGAATGAGTCAAAATATCTGTAAAAACCTAATTAAGAACAGAATGTGCAAGCGGAGATGGCCACAACATGGTTACTGAGCAGCCTGGAAAAAAATAAAGGGCAATAATTCTTGTACCTAATGTCAACAAATGTTACCAGTGAGAAAAGTTATATGATCAAGAATGAGAAAGAATGTGGAAGAAACTAAGAAAGAAGAATAACTCAGTTTATCTTATGAGAGATTCAGTTCTAGGATATGGACTAGATTTCACGATTTCACTAGAAAATAGCTATATTTTCACAGAACTAGTGTTCATGCATAGGAAAAAAAAGGAGAAATGGCAACATAACATATTATCATAAGATCTAGATTTTGTCTGGGCCATAGGCTATACAAAGGCATGGGTCAAAAAGAACAGGATATAAGTTTACGAAATGTAGCATCTTTACTTTCATTGCTTAATAAAAGTCATGACTCATAATAGTCATGGTTCTTCTGCAGTGTATTCCTTTCATTAAGACTATAAATTCTGAATTTCTGAGTAACGGGTGATTATCCGTTGCTCAACAAAGTAGGATGAACTTCATCATGTTGAATGACATTTATTTTAGTAAATTAATTACGAATTTATAAAAGCTGAATTGTTGTAATTTAAGAATAGTGTATTTACAGCAAAATAATTTTATGCTGATTGCTAATATTAGGCGGTTAAGCTTGAAATATTTATTATAATTTATTTTACTTCTGACTTACTTGAAAATACCTGTCTGGGATTTGAGATACTTTTGATGTTATATCTGTAGTGGCAGACAATAATTCCTACAGTTGAAGTCTAAAATGCATTTTTTTTTTCAGTCCTGTATTTCCAAGCACAGTAAAGTTTGAAAAACTTCACACATTCATATTTCTCCCTTGTTTTCTTGATCCTTCATCATACTGATAGCCATCATACAGAGACAAAAATAATGTGGACAGCAGTACCTTAATCTGAGATCTGCCAGGTCCCAGACTACAAATCTACTCCTACCTCTGGATCATCCTGGGAAAGAAGGCAAGTTTTCTGCTGTATTTTGTATTTCAAGAACCAAAAAAGGCCTTTTTAGCACAGAGTGAAGTGAGAATAGGAAACAAATTATTCATTCAAGAATGCGTTGGGAGTATCTACATTCTTCTGGAAAAATAATGGCAGCTGAGGAACAGTAGAGCCCAGAAACAATTTCAGCTTACTGAGGTAGATTTTCCATTGCCTAGGCACTGACTTCTAGTTTCATTTAAGATGCCCAGACACTTGAGATGTCTGCTTCACAGATATGAAGGGCTTAAAAAGCCATAGAACTTAAGAATATTTGTGTCTTTTGAAGTACAAGATGATGAAATCTCAAATCACATCAGACACACCTGGAAGGTTGCTTGAATAACTCTCAGCATCATTGACTGTATTGACTGTATCTTTGTGAATTACACTGGAGGTTTAAGCACTCAGCTTATATATAGACTACTTTTGGTGTCTTCATATTGAACTGAATCCTATCCAGTATTTCAAATTGTACTGAAGATTAAAGCTTCAAACAAAGAAGATAGAACAAGCGATATGGACAATCATATTCTCAGCATTACACATTTTTCCAAACAAGTTTAAAATATAACTTTCATCAAACACAAACATGAATATCCTCAATATATTGTGTAGCCAATGGCACAGGATTGGGTGGCAACAGTAACAAAATTGGCATATGGAAGACTCATGAAACAATTCCACAGAATTGTTAGGGTTGGAAGGGACCTCTGGAGATCATCTAGTTCAAGCCTCCTGACAAGGCAGGGTCACCTGGAGCAGGTAACACAGGAACAGTCCAGATGGGCTTTGAATGTCTCCAGAGAGGGAGACTCCACAACCTCCCTGGGCAGCTGTTCCAGTGCTCGGCCACCCTCAGTGTAAAGAAATTCTTCCTCATGTTGATGTGGAACTTCCTGTGTTTTAGTTTATGGCCATTTCTCCTTCTCCTGTCACTGGGTACTACTGAAAAGAATTTGACACCATCCTTTTGACACCCACCTTTGAGGTATTTGTATGCATTAATGAGATCCCCTCTCAGTCTTCTTTTCTGGACTAAAGAGTCCCAGCTTCCACAGTCTCTCCTCATAAGAAAGATGCTCCCAGTTTGCTCAGGTTTGTCTGTTGTTACTGGAAATATATTAATAGCCTAGAAAAGAATTAGTAGAAAATGAGGAACAATTATTTGTAATGAGAGGAAATGCTAATTACATGTATCAAGAACTCTGCTCTGCCAGGAAATTCCTGCTGAGAAAAGTGGATGCTAAAGAGCTGTTGCCAGTCATACTATAACATTTCTTGGAAATGAGGTAATTAGCACACTTTGAGGCACTGATAAAATCAGTATTCTTCTCACTGACACATCAGCAGAAACGACTAGTGACAGAGAAGGGAAGCAGAAGGGTTAAGAATTTACTAGGCTAGGTGTGCTTGTCATTTCAAGCATACATTTTCCAGAGTTTCTTTTGGTTATTGTGTCACATTTCACTACTTTGGGCATTGCTTAGGAATCTTATCATAACCAGCATAATGAAAATAGATGAATGCATCAGTACTTAATTTCTTTGGATAGATAAATTATAAAACAAAATCTCCCTAAGCATCAGAGTAGTGTCTTCAGTGCTTGTCTTGTGGGATCATCGTAACCAAACATAAGCGGGTTTTTTTGTTCTCTCATAGCTCCTTGATGATATAGTGTCTTTGTATGGTAAAGCATCTCTATAACTGCAAATGGAGTTGAAAAATCCACTTTATACCAATACTAAAAAAAGCAAAATTTCTCAGTCCAAGTGCAGAAGTTCATGTTTAATTTCTGCTGGATTGAAGCATCCTTTTTAGAACTTTGAAGAGTACTGAAATGAAAAAGAATAATATTTTAGTGGGTGTTCAGCATTTGTCATCTGCCAGTCGGGTTCTTAGTCTAGCATTATGTCACTTTCAACACTTCTAATATTTCTTTTTCTATATAAAGCAAAGATACGTAGCAACTTGGCAGTTGTTTTGGAGGATGAGTGTGTATATTCTGCAGCATTTCTCCTGACCTTTAGAGTATTCATCTTAGGAGCATAGGATCATAGGATCATTTAGGTTGGAGAAGACCTCTAAGATCATCAAATACAACTGTTAAACCAGCACTGGCAAGTCCACCATTAAGTCAGGTCTGCAAGTGCCACATCCACACATCTTTAAAATATCTCCAGGGATGGTGACTCCACCACTTCCCCAAGCAGCCTGTTACAAAGCTTGACAACCCCTTCAGTGAAAAAAAAATTCCTAATATCCAATCTAAACCTTCTCCGGTGCAACTTGAGGCCATTTCCTCTTGTCCTGTCATTTATTACTTCAGAGAAGAGACGAAACCCCACCTTATTACAACCTTATTTCAGGTAGCTGTTCCCCCTGAGTCTCCTTTTCTCCAGGCTAAACAACCCCAGCTCCTTCAGCTGCTTCTCATGAGACTTGTGCTCCAGACCCTTCCCCAGCTCTGTTGCCCTTCTCTGGACATGCTCCAGCACCGCAATGTCCTTTGTGCAGTGAGGGGCCCAGAACTAAACACAGGATTTGATGTGCAGCCTCACCAGTGCTGAGTACAGGAGAGACAATCACTGCCCTGGTCCTGTTGGCCACACCATTGCTGATACAAGCCAGGGTGCCATTGGCCTTCTTGGCCGCCTGGGCATATGTTGACCAGCTCCCCCAGGTCCTTTTCCTCTGGGCAGCTTTCCAGTCTCTCTGTTTCAAGCCTGTAGCACTGCATGCTGTTATTGTTAACTTACTGAACCTCATAATTTGCCTCAGCCCAACAATTCAGCTTGTCTAGATCCTTCTGTAGAGCCTTCTTGCCCTCCAGCAGATCAGCACTCCTGGGCAGCCTAATGTCTTCTGCGAACTGTTGGAAGGTGCTCTTGATTCCCTCATCCAGGTCATCAATAAAGATATTAGACAGAACTGGCCCCAGCACTGAGCCATGAGAGCACCAGTTGTGACCAGACAACAACTGGGTATGACTTCATTCACCAGTACTCTCTAGGCCCAGCCATCCAGCCAGTTTTTTACCCATCCAAGCCATGCGCCACCGATTTCTCCAGGAAAATGCTGTGGGAAATGGTGTCAAAACCTTTACTGATATCTAGATAGTCAACAACTGCATCCTGCCCCATTTGCCAACTTCCAATTAGCTGGGACCTCCCCAGTTAGCATGGACTGCTGGTAGATGGTGGAAAGTGGCTCAGAGAGCACTTCCCCCAACTCCCTCAGCACCTTTGGGTGGATCCCATCTGGCCCTGTAGACCTGTGTGTGTCTAAGTGGTGTAGCATTCACTGACCATTTTCCCTTGGTTTATGGTGGCTTCATTCTGCTCCTCATCTCTGTCTCCCAGCTCAGGGGACTGGGTGCCCAGAAAAAACCTGCCTTGCTAATAAAGACTGAGGCAAAGAAGGTATTATGAACGGATTTTCCTTAGCCCTCCTTTTGTTCCTTTGTATTCATAGAAACATTTTTTGTTTTCTTTTATGACACTAGTGAGATTAAGTTCTAGCTGAGCTTTGGCCCTTCTAATTTTCTGTCTGCTTAACCTCACAATGTCCTTGTAGTCTTCTTGAGTTGCCAGCCCCTTCTTTGAAAAAGGTCACAAACTCTCCTAATTTTCTTGAGTCCCAGCCAAAGCTCTCTGTTCAGTCAGGCCGGTCCTCTTCCCTGCTATCTCATCACTCAGTGCATGAGGATGGCCTGCTTCTGTATTTTAGTGTTTCCTTCTTGAAGAATGTCCAGTTTTCCTGGACTCCTTAGCCCTTGAGGACTGCCTCGCAAGGGACTCTGTCAACAAATCTCCTCAACAGGCCGAAGTCTGCCCTGTGGAAGTCCTGGGTGGCAGGGCAGCTGGTCCCTCTCCTTATTTCTCTGAGAACTGAAGACTCTCATGATTTTCTCTCAAGACTTTCATGATTGCTGTGCCCAAGATGGCCTCTGACCACAACATCACCCACCAGTCCTTCTCTGTTCAAAAACAACAGGTCCAGAAGGGAACCTTCCCTGTTTGACTCGCTCACCAGCTGTGTCAGGAACATATGTTACACACACTCCAGGAATCTGGGAAGTTGTTCACCTTCTTCCTTCATATGCAGATTATGTGAGCAAAACAACCTTCTAAATTATGTTTGACCTGAATATGCCCAAATGAACTTTGCTTAAGAAAACTAAATTTAAAACTGAAAAAGAATTCAGAGAATATAGGGTGTAGTGACCATTTCACTATTTTCAAAGCAGAAAATGTTACATCAGTTTCTGGATCAGTTGCTGGCCTTCTTTGTGACTCTGGGCTATGTAGTTTATTGCTTACAACTTCAGGCAAAACTCTAAATCTATGTCTTTAAATGCACGTCTGTCTCTTTTTCTGTCTCATCTATTTGCACAAAACAGATAACCTTTTTAGGCCTGCCTGAATATTGCTTTTTTTTAACTTGTGAGAGGTCTGCTTAGACGTCTATTTCTCACCTTCTCAACATTTTTATTTTTATGTTGCAAACTTGCTCAGTATCATCTCGTCACACGATCTGACACAAGTTTCCCACAGAGCATTGTCTAAAGAAATGTAGGAACAGTTTCTTAAAACATGAAAGTTGAAGGGGTGAGTTATTAAATGCCTAGTAGCTAGTAAGCTAAATAATTAAATGCAGTAAAAATTCCTCAGAAATACAGCAGAAAAGTTGAGCATGAATTTCATATCTTCATAAGGAAGAATAAATCAACTTTAAAAAAACTGTAAGCAGAAGATATTTTCTTTCTTATATATGTACTCTTGGGCCAGAGGTATGAGAAGCATTTATTATTCCAGAAAAGTGAAACGGCATAAAGCAGTTATCAGCCTGTACTACAGATATTTTAGGATAACAGAACTCCTAGAGGAAAAGAGTCTTTTAAAAGATATCAGTTTCCTATGGAAACTTGAAGAGAGGATGAAACTTTTCAAGCATTTACAACAGATTTGAGACTGTCGAGTTAAATATGTAATTTTGAGGTTTGATGGAATCCCTAATTCAAGACTGAATTGTAGTAAGAATCAGAGACCCAAAATGGAGAACGAGATTGCTAGCAGAATGTGACTTTAACATAAACAAGAACTGCTAAAATATGCAAAACTGAAGCTAACACAATAGTTTGCAGAGTAGTTTCCAGGCTCTTCTTCTGTATCTTCTGAGACCTTCTTCTAACATCTTTGGGGACTTGTAGACAGTCTTCTAGAAACTTTGGAGTTACTGTTGCTGGGAGAGCATAGCCATTCCACAATTTTTCTTACACCAAATCTATCAGCTGCTAAATACTTATTCAGCTGTTTATGCTAAAACATGTACACATCTTTTATCTTGGCTGCCTTCTGATTTGGGAATGTCAAGCAGCTGCATCTGGGAAAGAGGAGGCCTTATCCCCAACAGGGCTCTGGAGGGAGCCTGAAGTCTGACATTGTCCTCACTTGCAGCAGCCGTGCGTTTGTTGAGGGGCCGGGTTGGCCATTAAGGAGATGCAGAGCAAAGATCAGGAATACAGCGTCTGGGAAGATGACAGAGACAGCAGAGAGGCTGAACCCCAACTGCACAGAAGGTGGGGAAAGCCCTATGGTGTTTGATTGGAAGTGAAGAAGCTAAAAAAGGTTGGAAAAAATTATAGACAGGTAGAGGAGTAAGCCAGTGGGATCTCAGCAAGGAGAGATGCCAAATCCTTCAACTGGGAAGAAACCTTTGATACAAGCTGGGCCTGCTGGGAGACTGGCAGGGAGCAGCTCTGTGGAAAAGGACCTGAGGCCTTGGTAGACCAGATGAATATAAGCTAGCAGCATGCCCTCACATCAAAGGCTGACAGCTTCCTGGGATGTATTAGCAGAAGTAATTATTCACTTTTACTTGACAGTTTTTAGGCCACATCTAGAACACTGTAGTGCATCCAGTTTCCTCAGACACACCCTACTCAATAAAAGAAAGACACCAGTAAGAAGGAGTGACTTCAGCAGAGGGCCATCAAGATGATCGGGGGCTGGAGCATTTGTCCTGAGGGTAAGAATAGGCCTTATTCGGCCTGGGGGAGAGGTGGATTTGAGGAAGACCTGAGACCAGTCTGGCAGAAGCTATGTGGAGGTAACTGAGCAGATGGAGCCAGGATCTTCAGCAGTGCTCAGCAGAAGAACAAAAGAAAATGGATATAAATTGAAACAAGAAGTTCAGTCATAATATATTAAGAAGCTTTTCCTTCATGTGGACAGAACAGCAACAAAACAGGTTGCCCGGGGAGTTTGGATGATCTATGTTCTTGGAAGCTTTTAAGACCCAACTGGCCAAATCCCCAAGCAGCCTGGTCTGAGCTTAGAGCTGGCCCTGCTTTGAGACTTCTAACCTCAGTTATTCTATGATAGCAGCACAAAGCTGGAACAATTTCCTGGAAGAAAAGCAAGACGATACCACTACAGTAGTGAACTTGTAAAGCATAACCTCACAGGAATATCCAACATGAAGTCAAAAAAGTGGCAGTTTCAAAGAGAATGTAAGACAAAAGGGAAGTGAACCAGGAAACAACTCTTGTTTTCAAGAAACGACAAAGTTTTCATGCAGTATGAAAGCAAGTACAGCCCTAAACTGTGTCCTGCTGTTGAACTGGCATTTTATTTTAGAAAAGTCTAGACTGCAGCTGTAAAGAAATAAGATTAGAAATACTCTAAATATGAAGATAGTATTTTCTCTACATTACAGCACTGAATGCAGCAGAAACCAATGTAGTTTGTTCTGCATTTGTCAAGAATTATTGCAGAGATAGTTGCCTCCTGAGACTGGAACAACCATTTGATGAAGCCTTTATACATTATAAGTGAGATGCACAGGCACAGATCATCACTATAGATGAAGTGCAGAAAAAAAAAAAAAAGCTTAAAAATATCCCAAAATCACAGAACACAGTTAAAATTTAGTGAGAAAGATGATTCCTACTTACTGAATGTAAAGGTAAATCAAAGTCTTGGAAAGGCAAGGCTTACAATTGTTTCAGAAGATCTATGTGAAAGGTTTATAGTAAAAAATCAAGGAGATAGAGACAAAAAGTGTGATTAAAGGCAAGTAAAGCTAATTAAAGGTAGCAAGTGAAAAGCAAAAATGACAGATGGCATAGAAGAAATTCTACAAAAACATCAATTTTGAACCTTTGTACAAACTCAGAAAAAATAGCTATGAAGAAATACTTGTTTAAGCACGTGATAAAGAAAAAGTAGATGTGGAATCAGTATGGAATGATAAAGTCTCAAAAGATTTTCCTTTTTTGTGGTGTACAGACATAAGGCAAGAATTTGGCTTTTGTGTTCAGTAGCTACAAGACTGATAAGATCCAAATTCTTCCTTCTTCGTTGTCCATGGAGCTACTCTTGCCACACTAACACATTGGCATCGTTCAGTTTCTCAGCTGAGTTGGAGTCTTCAGCAGTGGAACAAGAAAGTCCCTGACTCTACCCTGTCCTTTAAGAAAAACATTCATTGCTATTGAACTGTTACTGACACTCACCATTATGTTTGTTTTGCTAAGAGAAGGTCAAAGATATTGACTTTGTCTGACTTTGAACTTCATCTCAACCCTATGACACTAGAACCCAGGGGAAAGGACCCTCTATCTACAGAAGGCTTCTTCCCATTTTAGGAAGAACTTCTTAACTCTCTTTGTACTTAGGTCAAGTTACTCTGATTTCTGACATGATTTCATGTTTTAGTTCCCAAAACCTTTGAAGAGCCTGCTATGCTGTGCTTTCAGTGCTTTCAGATGGTAAAATTATTTGCTCACAATGTGTTATAGTTTAGTTTTGTCCATAGGCAAAGTAGTCAAATGACATTAAAAAGCTTTCATTTGAACTACTCTAAATGTAAAACACCACTCCCATTTACTAGTTGTCAGTGAGAAAACAGAGAGTACTTATCCAGATACAATTATATTCTGAGAAGCTGCCATCTAAAGGACTTTTTAATAGAGGAAAAAGCAATTCTGCAGGTTTGTTTGACTCCTGTGACTCTAGTTTAGCCTGGTGTGCTTAGAACAAAGATGGTGAGAATTGTGAACGCTTACCTTTTACAGACTATTCCGTGCCCTGCAATAAAGAGCAGATTCATGCAAATTAAGTATTTTTTTCTTCATTCTCCCTCATTCCAAGGAGACATTAGGAATCAAAAACTTTTCGATTTTTTGTCCAGTTCTGAGCTGGTACTGTCCATGCTTTAGTCACACTCACATAAGGATAAGATAAGCGATCATAGGCCTTTCCGATGAGGAACCCCCCTGTGTAGATGTGTGAAGGATAGCTGTCCGCAGCTTGTGCTACATGTACTTTTTCCCCTTCATTTCATCTGCTTCCCGTGGTTCAGCAGCCACTGTGATGTGAAAAAATATAATATCAGCAAGGTGTCAGATTTATATCAGAAGAAATGAGACTTATGTTTTCCTTTTGCTGCTTATGGTTAAATATTGTCTTCTGTTAGGAAGTGCTGTTATAAGAATTTCAAGCAAGTCTAACTCTAATGACATGGAAACAAAGACAAAGCCACTAGCATCGGACAAATTTTTTTATATAGATTACCTCTGGAATTTCTGCCTCACGTGAGTTTGTTCTTGAGTGTTGGCAGTTTAGGTGCAGATACCCCATCCCTTTGGATCGTGGATAGATCAACTTTTTCCATTTGTTTTGTATTTTCTGTATAAACTGAAACATGCAGCCCCTGGACCAAATGTGATTCGCAAAATATTTTCTTAAACAATATAGAAAAGCCTTACTTTCAACAAAGAGGTGGAAAGTACACCATAGAGAGAGCAAACAACACATAGTGCTGCACTTGAATTAAGAGTTCTTTCATATTAAAGAACTTTCATATCTGTTTCTATGTTTCTTTTTAAAACTGATAAAAAATGTAGTCCAGTCCTGTGACCTACTTTAAAAACTTCAATGAGCTACCTCCATTTTAGGCAAAGTGTGAGAGAGTCACTGGCATTTCAAACTTCGCAACAACTTGATATGAAAATTCATTAGGGAAGAAGGATAAATGGCACATTTTATTTATCAGTGAGCTGGAAGAATTCTGGGGAAACCGTATCTTAGGAGGCAAACAGAATGGGTAAAAGGCATTTCTTACTGCTGAACAGAATGGTGGCAATGGTTTTATCAAGCTTGATCCTTAGCAAAAACCTTGGACTTGGACAAAAATGTTTTATTGTTAATTTGTTTCAACTCATTTTGTGGCACTTATTCCTTGGGGCTAAAAGAGTTTAAGATAAATGCATTTCAATTATTTATATCACATGGCTTAAAATTATTGTCACTGAAAGGTCTACTCTTGTATGTCTTCATTTTGAGATCATTCCTGTCATCAGTAGTTTTCCCCTAAATACATCTGCGTTCAATTTGGAAAGAACTGGCAAAGACTAAAGGAAACACCTTCAACTCATGTCAATCTTCTGTGTCCTGTTAGATTATTTACACTTTTATGAATACAGGCAATACAATGGCCTCTTTGACCTCAAGCAAAGATCTCTGACAAAGATCTCTGGTAATACAACTAGACAAAATATTTTAAAAAAAGAGGAATGGTGGTGTTGAGTTTGTTTTTACAGCAGGTTTGCCAAGTGATGCAAATGCAAATTGGAATTCCACGTTCTGTATTAACAAAAGACAGAGCACAATATTATTCTTTGATGCCCTTATGAATGTTTTTTTCCAGCTGTATACAACAATTCTGATCTTTTGGTAAGAAAATTACATTCCTTTCTTCATCAAAGTCCAAGTTCATAAAATATAACCAATTCTGATGTTAAAATACTTTTAATTTAGTAAAACAAAGTCATTGTTTTATCAGACATTTTGATACAGCCCTGTATCAAAATCAAAATCAGAGTGGTTTAACAAAATTATTTTAAGCACTCACATAAATAACTAAGCAAAGGTAGAAACAGATCATGTGAAATCAGTTAAGGTCCACTGATTACACTGGAGTTTCATTTGGACTCTGTGCTTGCATTCTTGCTCTGTATGTTCTTTTTATTAATTTGCTAATAACTATTTTATACTGCATAATGACCCTAAACTAGGAAGATTATCTAGTGTTTTATGAGCCATACATACAAATAGTATCTCTCGCCACTGAGATCTTGTTCAGTCTTTAAGAGTAATCTCAAAGGATGTGTTCCAAATGTTTTAACCCTTCAGGCAAGTTATTCCACCTGCAATTTCATTTGCCATTTCAGTTAACTGACCACCACAGGTGTTCACATCACCTGAGTCACACTAAAAAATTAGGGACACTAAAATTCCTAAGTCAGATACCAGGATTAAATGACAGCAACCAGATCTCCCAGAAAGTCAGCTATTGGCCAAGAGTTACTTGCAGGTGCAAACTCCAGATACAAATAGGAAGATAAGCATCTAATTTTCACGTCTTCTAAACTCAAATATAAACCTGACAATCCAGCACCATTATCTTGGACTGATTTTTCATCAATATGTGCCAAATCTGCTGTACCGGGAGTACAAACTACTTCTAGCAGATCACAGCAGGGAAAAAAAATAAAGCAGCACCACAAAAAACCCCAAACTGAACCAAACCAAAACAGAAAAATCCTAAACCAATAGATTAGAAACTAGAGCATTTCCTGTCAATTATCAGTGGAAATGTAAGAAGGCTGAATACAACCATCCAAGTTAGGATACAGCTAAAACATTCAGGAAAACAACTCCACTCCCCTGCAGAGTCCAGTGTGATCTTTACTGACTATACTTAGTCAAGTACTCAGTTTCAAATTTTATAGGAAAATCTGATCCCCCAAAATGATGCAGGATCAGTGATACTTACTGGCCTGCAAGAACAAATGCAACTGATTAAACCACCCTTTCATGCTCCATTTAATCTTACTTTGAACCTTTTTCATGCCTGTGCACTTTCTCTAGCAGAGAGAAGCATTCTATTGGGAGTTGTATGGTGACCATGAAGGCTCTTTTAGTTATTTTAAATTTAGGGTTGCAAGTTGCTGAGCAGCCCAGTTTAGAGTCAAGGGCCTCATTTCTCAAATAGGCACAATAGTGGTAGATTGTGCTGTGTCAGCTTAAAGATGGTACATTTAAGGACATCTGAGGATGAGTGAAATCACTGCTGATGGGAATGATTAAACTCTGACTGCTGTGTTTATAATCACTGTACTGTGCCATCAGAGAATGGTGGTGTCATAAACATAGTGATATACAAAATGAAATTTTATGAGAATTTTTCTTAAAAGCCTTTCTATTCCAAAACATCATTTGAAATTATGTACAGATTCAGAAAAGCATTCCTAGATTTTCAGCATGATTCTTTAGAGCTGTAAAAATAAAAATGCTGCAATACAGGTGCAGAAAAAGATAGTAAGTTTTTGCATTTTCTTGC
The DNA here is from genome assembly GCA_013397845.1 of Melanocharis versteri. Classification (NCBI taxonomy): domain Eukaryota; kingdom Metazoa; phylum Chordata; class Aves; order Passeriformes; family Melanocharitidae; genus Melanocharis; species Melanocharis versteri. The sequence continues at coordinate 1,991,595 of VZTG01009883.1, forward strand.
TTATATGTTGTAACATTTTACCTTCCAAGACATGAAAAAGGTCCAATTTTCTCAGAATAGTCTTCAATAAACACAAAGATTAAAAAGACAGTGTAAAAACAAGGTACACCCACCCACAGACAGACAGTCTCTTCCTAATACAGGCCTCAGTCTTTGTCAGTCAGGATCTGATCTTGCATCCACCTCCACCTTGTGGGGCAAATTATCAGCCAGAGTAAATTAGTCGTTCCAAAAGATTTTCTACAAAAAAATACTACTGTTGTCACCTACCCATATTCACAAGACATTAACCTGAAAGTAGTTATTAACTCAATGTAACCAGTGCTAGCAGAATTTTTCTCCAAGAACAGAGAAGACCATATGTTAATTATGCCATCTGGGATACACAGAAGTCGAAACACGTCTGTTCTTTAAATGTGACCATCATTTCATTCCAGATGATTAGGCTAAGTTACAGGGCAAAGGAGATGGAGGACATAATTTTTCCCTTCTTCATGGTCAAATTAGCTTGATCTCTCTCTCAGAATTTTTAAAGAAACTTACCAACCCTTACAAAACAGAAGCCCCAATCACTGTAAGTCTTATATCCTCTCAGCAAAAGATTTGTTAGTTAAAACTGTCAGAAAGTCATATTATATTCACAGCACTGTTTAATGCAATGCAGTGAGTGCTGGTACACAGAACAGTGTACTTGTTCGTAAAGTAAATGTACTCAACTGTCCAGAAATCCTTGCCAGTTTTATATCTTGCCAAGAGAGATCACTTCAACAGATCATCATTTATATTAGCCATTGGACAAATGAAAGCAGTGTGACGCATTAATTGTCTTAAGGAGAAACACCAACCTCTTACTAAGATTAACTGGAAATATCCCTGTCATTTCATTCTAAATGTTTCTAAATAGGTAATTTAAAATAATAAAAGGGTATTAGCAAAAAAAGAAATAAATGTAATTTATATCACGCCAAGTTTCGCACTCAAAATTATTTCTTCTGTTCTTTCATGTTTTCATCTCTCTTTGAACTAGAGGAAACCTGAGTCTTTCACCAAACTCATCAGTTTACCATTTTGAAGAACAGTGCTGTTGCTCACACACCTGTGGTAGAGTTAGTAGAAAAGAGGTGGTTTTGCTCTTGTTTTTGTACTTAGTTGCAACTTTGCTGCTTCAAAAGCTGGAAATTACTTGACAAAATAAACACACTCTGTAGTGAACTTAGCACATGTATGTGTTAAAATCTGAAAAAAAACCAGTTGTCCCAAACTAATACCAGGGGTCGTATTCAGATGTGAACTAGTGTATTAAGAAGAGTAAATCATTTGAAAATGACGGTACTACACTAACATTGCCAAGTGAAAACTGGGAGGAGATTTGATGTGTTCAAACTCCATCCCCATGGAGAAACTGAGTGGCAAAAGAAGTCTGAAGTTCCTTATTTAAAATTAGCTACTGAACCCTGGGGAAATGTGGGAGAACATCTTTTATCCATATCTGAATATATTTAACTGGTCAATCTTTTTGGTTTTTCATTTACTATCATGAATTCATCCCAAGATTTCCACATCCTAACATAAAGTAATGTTAGCTCTGTATGGAAGAAACTACTGAATAACACTGTTACTGTCAAAGTCTGCATCTCAGGTAAATTTTGTTGTTATTTTAGGAAAATAGGGGAAAATCCTATGTTTTCCTTAAATAATGCCAAAACTGCTGCTGCTTGCTATAATGACACAAGATAGGTTCCTCACAATCTCGAATTTGGAAAGAAAAAGATAGAACTGAATATGCAGCTCTATCTCATATTTTTCTGAGAAAACAAAATATAGCAAAATGTTATTGTTGTCAATAAACCAAGTAGAAATGATTCAGAATGCAAACACAGGAATCAGACCTATGACTAAGGCACCATTTTTAAATTCAAAGAAACGTATTATTACAATTGAAACTTTATTGCTATTTTTCATCTGCACCAGATGCAACCTTTTCCTGTGGAATGAAAAAATGTGGGAGTGAAAACCCCTGAGAACTAGCTAACTAACTAACTGACTAACCTTATCATCACTGTCTTTTCCTCGCCCCACTAAATTCTGTCTGGAGAACAAGACACATCTCTTTGACCTTAAAAACATAGCAGTCTAGATATAATTTTACCATGAGGGAGGGATGAATGAGAAAGGATATCATGTATCAGCATATCAGTATGTCCACATGGGGTGGTTCTATGACCCAATTTCAGTGTTTATTTTATATAGGAGCTTATAAGAAGATTCTCATAAGATGTCAGTCTGGTGAGGCTCTTTGCCTTGTCTTCCCTTCCTAGTCGATGGGGAGACAGTAGCCTTTCAGGAAGGGAAAGGGAACTTACGAGAAATGAGAGGGTATATATGTAAAATTCACCCTCTTCTCAGTGTCCTGAGTCTCCCAGGATATTCAGTAGAGAAACTGAATAGATTTGTCAAACTTCAGCTGATGGGCTTTTCACCCAGTGATAATACAGGTGACCCAGAAGTCATATTCTTCTGTTCTTCTGCTGATCCCTGGGGAGGATGATACTCAAAAGCCCACCAGCCCTCTCTAGCCCTTTCCTTTGCTTTTCTGTTTCCACAAGACTACCAGGCAAGTGACTTGGAGGTCCAAATCCCCAGTGGGGGTGATTCAGGAGCTGGGCCCTAGGGTGAATTCTGTCATTTACGCACACTCTGTCTGGTCACAGCACCAACTGAAGACAATCAGAATATTAGCAGAGCTGATTTCTACCAAGACCTCTTTCATTGGCACATTTCTTCTTCTGCATTTTTTTTATTATACATTAATCCAAAAGAGCCTTTTTCAGGAACGGTTCTTACTGCATTCTCACTATTTTAGCTAGCATTAAAATATGAGGTATTTGCATATGCAAAAAAAATCTAGCTTTCAGCACTCTTTCTTTTGTATTTCATAACTGTAGCTAAAGGATCTTACACTTTTGTTAGAGAATGTAGGCTTAAGTATTTTTACATTAAGGTATTGCTGTTATTTAATATCTCTTTGGCACCTAATGTGTTAAATAACATAAAATTGATTGACATGAGATGGCAATTAACACTTGGATTACAAAGTCAGACCAGAGAAACAATTGTGAACAAGTATAAGAATTTGGTAGAATTCTTTTGTCATTTGGATAATATGGAAAAATTATGCAAATATGAAAAACATACCATTCTTTATTAATATTTTTACCCTTACTGTTCATAGATGGAATAATTATTTAAATCCAGAGTGCTAGAAGTATGAAAAACCTCCTGTATTGTACCCTAGGTTATGAGAAAGCCAATGACACAGAGATCAAATGGCAAATTCTACCTTCTCTTTTTCTTGAGTGGACTTAGGGCTTTGGAGAACAGTGTCGGGAGAGCACCTGCATGTGCCATCTGGTGGCAATCTTATGGAATTATATGTTTAGGAGGGAAAAGCAGCAAGCAAAATGGGCCCAAATGTTTTGCCATTTAAATCACCGATGTTCCTGAAAAATCCCTGCTATAAAAAGAAAAACAAAACAGAAAAAATCCATTTTGTTGCAAACTTCAGACTAGCATAGACTGGAAAGATAATTTCATCCAAGGTTGTCATTTCTTGCCAAACAAGAAAGGCAACTGAAAATATTTGGAATATACTTCTGTGTCTTCAAAGGTAGCATTTGAGTTTTGACTTGTAGTTATATGAACTAGACTTGTGGATAAACAAGATAAAGGAATCAGATCTCTAATCCAGGATTGTCTCAGGGCCTGACTGATTTCCAGACGTCTAGCTGAGGGATCATGCAACATTTTCTCTCCAGTTATAATTTTCCCCTCACTTTTCTAAAAAGTTCTGTCGAGTTTTTTCAAAAAGTAAGTGAGAAGGAAGTTGTTATGTTTTGAGTTTTATTTGGAAATTTGGTCATAAGATCAACTCTAGGCTATCCCAGGCTTATGTATGTTTGGTTTGGCTCCATACTGGCACGGGCACAGGCATTTTCGTCGTACTCTGCACTAGCCACTCTGGAGACATTATCAAAAATCTTCATTAAAGTCCAGGGTAGCCATCACTGTATGACACGACCCACTGAGGTATTTGGCAGCAGCTAGGACATGCCACCAGACCTGATCTCTAAGTCAACCTCTACAAAAGCTCGTTGCAGAGCTCTAAGAAATGTCTGAGTTCATAAAATAAATCTGAGAAATTCCTTTTCAATGGAGACCATTTCTAGTTTTTTTGGTTTTTTTTTTTCCTAGGCTCTTATACTACTACCCATCACATCAAACTGTAAGCACAGATATGAACAGAGCATGTATACCACATGGCATGGGATTTTTGAAATGAAATAAAAAGTTACAGATACTTGTATGCTTACCCCTTTATTTATTAGTACTCTAATGGTGAACTGTGAGATGGGATTTTATAAATCGCCCCTTACTGAAACGCTCTTTGGGGGAATTTAGCTCTTCTCTACTACTCCCCTGCACTGTGGACAAGTCTCAATAACCAATCCTAAATCTAAGCATCACACTTTCTGCCAGGGATAAGGTTTTCTGCATGCTGACTGACAGCCCCACCTCCTTACAAACTGGACCCAGTGGGGAATTGGTGTCCCCCTCCATTTAGCATGGCCCTGGCACATTTTATTCCTCCAGTTTAGCAGAAGGTCCACAGGAACAGCTATCCTAATTTGCCTCTAAAATTCCATACGCATCCTGCATTCACCTGCACTTCTATTCTCTGTGAGACAAGCCTTTTTCATGCTCATGGTGTTCCCTATCAGAGATTCAACACTCTATGGGGTATACCTCATACTAATTTTCCATCTGGTAGATTCTCATTCTCCTCTTTGAGCACTCAAAGAGTGCTTTCAGTAGATGGGTGATCTCTCAGTGGAGTGCAGCTTTAACAGTTAGCATAGTATGGGAGACATTTTGAAGCTGACATAAAATTTGATGCATCAGTGTGCTCTGTGCTCTGAGCTCCCGGGGGCCCTGTTGGATCAGGTTTTTTGAATGGTAGCTCAGGAGTCAAAAGGAATTTAATATTTAGCTATCCTAGACACCCTTGAAATACCTGGTCTTAAAGCCAAGATAGTTACTAAAAATATATACAGTTTTTAAAAGGTTTGAGAGTAGCTGCAATCAAGCCCATTACATACAACTCGTTGAACTGCATCTTAAAACTAACTCTGGAAGGTTTCATGCACCCTTCATACATTTCTCTCTACAAATCTTCTGTGCTGCTTCAAAATGAGAACAGGCATTGGATGTTTTCTCTGTAACATTTGGCTGTCCGTCAGAGTGAGAACAACATTAGGTGTAAATCACAAGAGCACTTGTTCCAATTTAAATATTATTTTTGTAATGGGTCTTAGACTATTCCCTCATATATCAGCTGTTCCCATGCAGAACAGCACAAGAACATCTGTTTAAAAACAATCTGTTTATTTTATTACATCTCCCAAAGTTTTGCTTGTGGGAGCATACAACAATACTGGGAAAGGGGGAAGCCACCTTCTTTCTTTGAGTTCACATGTATGATTTAGTTTGATGAAACAAAGCCTGGCTGAATCAGCTCACACTGCCATTTTGTTCTTGTGCTTTTTGAAAGCAAAGCAAATAAAAGAGAATCTAATATGCTATTTCTCAAAATTAAAAAGCCCAGGGAAAATGTGTGGCCAAATAAACACTCTAATGAGCTACTTTTATGCTTTGCAATTACTTTTATAAGATAAAGTAGGCTGACTGTGTATGCTAAAATTCTACATAGGATATATGTTAAAAAACATTGGCTTCAGTGTTCTGTTTATTGCTGATACATCCACAGTTTAAAAACTGATAAATTGTAGGAGTAATCAGTGCTGAAATGTTACTGGTACACTTCTGTAACTAATTATTGCTGCTCTGTAAAAAAAAATTTAGCGTATACGTGAATCGTCTTATGTGACAATTTCAAAATGCTTTATTTATTAAGCTGTACAGCAGTCCCAAGAATTAATCCAGTAAATCCCTTTGTGATAAATAGATGATATAATGTTGGCTTTCTGCAAATGTTAAAATAAGTGATGTTAAAAGTAGCTTTTGTAACAGTAGTTTTGTCACAAATAGATGCTATATGTAAAATAGTTTTATTATAAAACAGATGCTATATAAGGTAGTTTTGTTGTGAAGATGTGGTTTTTTCATTCAACCAAAAAACTTAGAAATAGCTATGCTTATGAACTATTTGGGCTTCTGCTACCAACTATCAGCAACAGATAAGATATCCCCCCCAGCGATCTGCTGATTCTGGGAACTACCAAGCCGAGCGAGCCGAGATGGGAGAACTGCATTCCATTCTGAACTGTCCCTGAAAAAGGATTGAATATGTGACGCCAGAAGGCTTATCCTCACAGTGATCTGCTGATCCTGGGAACTACCTCTGCTGATTCCGGGAACTACCGACAAGACGGGAGAACTGCATTCCATTTTGAACTGTTCCTGGAAAGGGTTTTAAATATGTATAATTGTTTATGAATATGTAATACTCCAGGTGTATGTAAAGGGTGTCTCCAAGATAGCAGGTGTGCTCTTGGCTGAGCGCCAAAGCACCCAGCGCTGTGACTTTTTGCTTTATCTTTGTCCCTTATTGTCCTTTATTAAACTTTTCAATCCTAACAGGAGAGTGAACTTCGTTTTTCACACCTTTCTACCTTGCAGGGAGGGAGACTAAACTCTAGGTAAGTTCATACCTACATGCCAAATATGTAATGTCCTCCACATAAGACACTGTTCATGTCTCAGTTACACAGAAAACAACCTGACCTGTTGTTCAGCAGCAAGTACCACCCATTGCATGAGTCTATAAAGTGGTTCCAGAAGGCTCAGGCTAAATCAATAGAGCAGGGAATGTTAAACAGTTTTACTGTTTCCCCAGTGTCTACAGCGATAAAAATAGATTATAGAAATATGACGGTTGCAGCAGAGCCTAATTTTATTTTCAGGAAATGCTTTGGAAGAAAATAAATTCCCTTACAATATAACATTAAATAATCATGTTTTCTGTATATATTTATTTGCTATTCCAATCAAATTCTAATTTCCTTACAGTGCAATTGGTATTCCTGTGTCCAGAGCATTTTGTTTAGCTGAGGTTCCAGACCAGAGGTTCTGTAGCTATGGTACACTTGCCTCAAGGGAACCACACATCTCCAATCCCTGGGTGTACATTGGAGCAGCAGCAGCAAATGTCTTTCCTGCTGGGTAAGGTCTCAAATGTGCTACATTGCTGATACAGCACAGGAAGGACACAGACCTGTTAGAGCAGATCCAGGGCAGGTCCATGGAGACTGTTAGAGGGATGGAGCACCTCTCCTGTGAGGAAAGGCTCAGAAAGCTGGGGTTATTCAGTCTAGAGAAGAGAAGAGAAGAGAAGAGAAGAGAAGAGAAGACTCTGGGAGGACCTTAGAGCAGTCTTTCAGGTACTTAAAGGGGGCTATAAGAAAAATAGGGACAAACATTTTAGCAGAACCCTTTCCAACAGAACTAGGGGTAATTGAAGGAGGGTTAATATGGATTATATATAAGAAAGATGTTTTTTAAATGAGGGTGTTAAACAGGTTTCCCAAAGAAGTGGTAGATGCTCCATCCCTGGAAACTTTCATGGCCAGGTTGGACGGGACTCTGAGCAACTTGATCTAATTGAAGATGGCCCTGATCATTGCAGGGGGTTTGCACTAGATGATCTTTAAGGGTCCCTCCCAACCTAAAACCTTCTATGATTCTATACTTGGTGCAGTATATGGAAGTAACTCTTCTCCAGGTCCTGAAGGAAGATGGCCATTGCCAGACTTAGACTTTTGGCTTAGGACCTGAAGAGGACCACTGGAGGGTGAGTAAGGGAATACGATACAGAGGCCCAGTGGATTGGCCATCACATAGAGTCAGAGTCCTGTCGCCTTTGGACAGGAGAATGAAATAGGAGTTGGGAGTGGGAATAAGGGCATGGAGCTGAATTCTTCTCACGTTCAGGTCACTTAAATGCCTTTTTTAGTGGTCTTGACTGAGTATGTTCTCTGCAATGGAAAAAGCATAACAACAGATGGATGCTCAAGGACTCAGAAATACTAGATCGTTTTGTTAATGTGCTAAAAAACATGACTGCCACATCAGTCCAAAATAAACTATTTTTATCGAAAATGTATTTTCAGAACATATCTTTTGGTTAAAGTTTAGAAAAACACACATCACCCCCCTTTGTGGAAGAAATCTTTCTTTCCCTAAACAAACAAGGATAATTTGAGACAGTTCCTGCAACTCAGGGCACATTTTACATGCCAATTTTTGTGATGGGGAGTTAAGCGGGTTCTTTAGAAAAACACCTGCAAAGTGAGGCCGAAGGCACAAAACGTGACTTGAGAGTTTTTACTGGTACTGCACAGACTGCTGGTGAGGCTACTAGGTGCTGCAATTTTTAATCTTTGTTTAGCTGAAGGTGGACAGTGTCTATAAATACCATATATGCGCACTTTACCTACCTCATTGCCTTTCCTTTTCTCTTTTGGTAAAATATTGCAGTGAGATAGCACAGGGACCCGGTATTTTCTGACCCATCAGCATTTGTCTTCTGGTAGATCATGATTACTCAAGAGGTTTGAACATTTTGGCTGCCTCAGAAGTGTCTCATGAGACCCCACCTGGAGCACTGCATCCAGTTCTGGGATCTTCAGCACAGGAAAGACATGGAGCTATTTGAGCAAATCCAGAGGAGACCACAAAGATGATCAGAGGGCTTGAGCACGTCTCCTAACTCTCCTCTATTATTCTATGATTATTCAGTCATTGCCTTGGAAGGAAAAAGTCATTAGGAAAAAGCTGTTCATCCTGCCTTTTAGCCCTGGAAAGCCAAATGAGTAGCTAAGTGTACTATATTTGGCCTATTAATTTTATATTACATCTGCCTGCTAAAACACCTTGGAGGATGTCCTAAGCCCAGATCTGTGTTACTAATGCCAGGACCTACAACAGGGACATTAGCATGAGAAAAGTCAGGATTTCTGCCAAAAGACATTAGCTACCACACTTGGGCCAAAGGACCAGAGTTTTATTCAGAGAGACAGTAAAGAAAGCTTGGGAGTTTTAGGTGGGTGAACTTGGAATGAGTCTACTGCAAAACATAATCATTCCCATATGTCTGAGAAAGGGAGTGAAGGATTTGCAGGGTAAGAAATATGGGTCAGCAAACCAGTAAGTAGAGATATAGTAGACAGGAAAAGGACTTTTCTGAGGTTGTATGGAGAGATCCTTTTTCAAAATGAAGTTGGTGAAACCAAGAGATCTTTATGGGGAAGAGAGATGTTTTTTGCAAATTTATGAAACCTATGTATTAGGTTTTATTAAAGAGAGATAATAAAATCAATTTTTAAAAGATACAGCAAAGGAGAAAGGAATTTCAGTAGTTCTAAAACAGACAAACCAAAGAAAGAATATATTAACAGTACAGTACTTGAAATTGTCTAATTTGTAAAGAAATGACTGTGTGTTGTCTGTGTAGGAAACTTGATCTGGTTAGTGGTATGGAGGAACAAAAAGAAATGAATATTTTACATACACATTCAAGCAATTTGGGAAACAAAATGAAGGGAGCAGGGTTGTGGAATGGGATTGGAAAGAGACTAAGAGAAACACAGAGTCACACACGGAGTAGAGCTAAGTCACACAGAAAACAAGAATAAAAACAAAGGATGTGAAGCATCACTAGGATTTACTGACTGAGAAGAAGGAAAAAAAAAAAGAGAGAAAGAAAAAGGAATTTTGCTGATCCCAAGCTCGTAGAATATTAGATGCCAGCACTGAGGGAGGCTATGAAGACGAATCATTACACATAATTTCAGAGCAATGGCTCTATAAACTCTAACGGTGTGGGAGACTTTGCTTTCATAATTATAGATTGGAAAACAAATGCTATGACTCATAATAGGCCTTAAAAATGTGAACGTTTCCACAGAATTGCTGAGACGACTAAGAATCGTATTACACACCTGGTCTGAAGACACTTTAGATATGGCAGAATAGGAAAATAACCCTACCAAGGTGTGTTCATTGACAGGTTCAGTTTAAAACAGAAAAAAAGCACTACCTCTATTCCTCTATTACAAAAAGAGAAATTCTAGTTAATTAAGTCATCTGGCCTAAATGCAATACTTTTATATAGAGGAAAGCTTTAGGCCAAGTTTCATAAACTATCTAGAACATGTTTCCATTAGAAAAGAAAAACGTGCAAGGAAGAGCATCAGACCTAGCTAAATGAATAAACAAAAAGGATATTAGAAGTAACCAAAGAGCTATAAGGAATGGAAAAAAGGACTGAACAGCCAAGAAATCATCTTTTGAGGTCAAGAAGTGTCGGGATAAAATGAGAATAGCGAAAAGTCAAGCTGAGTTAGACCTTTAAAGGATATTAAAATAAATAGGAAAGAAAGGCACTTTGGGAATATAAATAAAAACAGAATAAATAAAAAAGAAACAAGAAGGCCAAGGTTGAGATTTAAGATAATCTAGATATGGCCCCCGTACTAAATGAAGAGTTTGCCTTAGCTTTCAATAAGACTAATTATTTCAGTAATAAATGAAAAAGGCAAACTGAATAATAGAAATCAAGATAAAACATTTAGCAGAATGGAACTTGACTTAGAAATCAGACATCTTAATGTAGTCAAGATTAGATAATTGCGTGATCACCCATTTCAAAATTTTCAGATAATTAGCAGACATTGTAGGAATTTATTTGCTGGTGTAAATTGTATTCTTAATGAAACACATACTATAGTTCAATCATAACTATGCTTGCATAAAGAATATGATATATTATCTTATGGGAAATTTTGAGCCAAAACGACTTTGCTGAATAACTGGAGAAGGCAAGAATTTTGACTAAAAGGAAGATCAAACATAGAAAATAAATACTGAAAATGCCTAAAAGTACTGAGAATATCTATAATAGACAATTCAGAATAAGTATAGACTTTCCCAAGGTTTGCTGTTGGTACAAGACTAATTCATTTATGCTCTTGACAGAAAAAAAGAAGTGTGTGCTAATGCCATGTTGTTGCTGATGAAAAAATTGGATGACTTTGAGAATAGGAGAAATTGAAAAGAAACAAAAAATTAAATAGGCCAAGGAAAATTGCAGAACGTCCAGTGATAATTACTGAGAACAATACCAAGGAGAAACTGCTTTCAGACATGGCCATGAAAAAGGCGTAAGTAAAGCAGTCAACAGACAGCAGGGAAATAATGTTACATATCATCCTCTTCAGTGGAATGCTACAAAAAAATCTAATTATCTGCATCCACAAAAATTAAAATCAGAAAACATGCAAAAGGTGATGAATGAGAAAACCTATACTGGGCAAAGATAAATAATTTGACCTCCTTACATTTAGCAAAATCAGTGGCAGAAACTTCAGGTAGAGAAGATCAGGGTTATGGAAGCATACAGTAACTTGAAGTGTTTTTTATGCAGTCATCTGATTCTTGTGCATGTTTATCAGTGAAAATGCATGATTTTTTTTCTTTCACCTCTCCCTCTCTTGTGTTTGAACACATTGAAAAAGCACTTTTTTCTAAAGTATCATCACTTTTTGCTTTAGAGTAGGATTTTCTGAATGAGGGTGTAACTGAGCCATCAGACTTTGCTCTTAAATGATGCTTCTGGAAATCTGATCATTGCTATTATAATGTCTAATTTCACTATTGTGTTTGAAAGTTCACTTCTGTTGAGGGTGGCTGTTGTCATGGAAAGTCAAAATCTTAGGCAGAAATAGAATTCCCTGCATTGTCTAAGGACTTCTCATTTCAGCATCAAGCTTTGTACTGAGTGGTGTATTTTGTAGCAATAGAAATACAGTGCAGAGAAGATTCACTCTTTCCAAAACTAGATGGGATTTGAATGGATTGCTTGTAAGTCGTATCACACAAGGAATTTTTTTAGAGGCTGTGTTTTTGTGAGAAATTTCTTTACCTAAAAGAAAAAAAAAAAAGAAAAAAGAGAGAGAGAGAAATAATTATGAAACAGATCTGTTTTTTTCTTAATCAATACATTTACATTAACTTTACATTAAGGCTTTCGTTGGTCTTTTTCATGTTTATAGTAATAGACATTCTAATTACTTGCAGAATCCCTGCTAGATGCATTCAACATGCAGGATACTTTTGTAACTCTCCCTATTCGCAGAAGTTTCTGGATAAACCATTTGCTGCAAACACTATTTACAGGTTCCAAAATCCATAACCCCCTCTGTTTTGTTTTGGGGAGGTTTTTGTTTGGTTTTTTTTAATAAATAAAAAAGTATTTAAAACACTTTTCAGAGCACCGCACACAAAATTTTCAGACTTCTGACCCTAAAGTGTTGAGCTGTTGAGTGAAAATGACTGACATTAAGCTACACATAGCTTCCCTTCTAGCCAAATAAAGCAGGGGAAAAAAGCTTTTCAGTAGAGTCTGTAGCTTTTCTGAAGACTTCTAACAAGAATTTTGTAGAAATTTATGCTAATGCCTTAGTAATTTTGAACATGTGTTGAAAAAAGGCTTAAAAAGAAGTTAAAATGAAGCAATAGTGTCTGAAAATTACTGATAATTGTCTGGTAGCAAAAGAAGCTTTTTATAAATAAGCATAGTATTAAAGATGTGTACAACCTGTCCTCTGAGTAGCAGGAAGTACACAAACCATATAACCATATGCCAGAAATAATGAAGAACATGCAGATGAGAGGATGAGAATTCCCTTCCAATATGTCTTTTCTGATGCAAGATATCCAGACTTTTGTTGTTTTTCCTGATAATTATTCCAGTGAGAAGACAGAAAAAATATGTAAAGGAATAAGGCCAGATCTAGTTATTCCTATAGTACTTTTAGCTAGCTCTCAAAGGATCAAACTATAAATCTATATTTCAGTGGGTCTTAAATCTAAGACCCAAGTTCTGTTTTTTCTTGATGGCTACTTTCTACAAAATTCTGAAAAAGCACAGTGGTGCAAGATGAGATTTCTCTGGCATTATCAAGCCTTAAATTCATGCTAACAACAAGTAGAATTCGGAGTTTTTCGTAGCTAAATGGGTGCTGCTAAGAGAAACTCAATGTAACTGCAATAGAAACAAGCTCTCTGAAGCCTCATCTGCATTCCCTTTAATCTCCCATTCCTGCATAAGAGCAAGGATAAACGCATTTGTGTAAGGATGTTACCAGTAACTATTACAAAGCACTATTTTTTATAAATGCTATGCTACTCAAATTACTTGTGACCAGGATTTTAATAATGGTGTAGTTTACAGATAAAAATGGTGCCCTCTTTGCACAACGTGTTCTGCGATTATCCTTTGCATCAAGAACAGCAGTATCAAGTTGGGGGCCTTGATTCAACTTCAGCTTTTTTCCATTTCCACATTTCTGGCTGACCTCAAATTAGAAGATTCCTGCTACAGTTTAGCTGGCTGCTTTTCTTAGGATCTATTTTATATCATATATGATACTGGTTCTTCTCAAATTCTTCCATACTTGTCTTACAGATTTTTTTTCTTTCTTGTTTCCTTCCCTATGCAGAATTTGCTGACAGCTTCTGTGGAAGCTAACTAGAGATAGACAGTCATACTCAGACAAAATAACAAATGAATTGGGCTTTCACTCCGAGGCTGTAGTAGAGGGAATATGGAGCTGAATGTTTTCTAGGGTAGAAGGTGATAGAACAAAGTTTTCTGTTTATGCTTTTAAAGCACCGAGCTTGTAGGAAAAAGTAAAATGAGTTGTAATGTTGAGGTCATTCTTAGCCACCTTTTACCTGAGAATCTGAGGATAGCTCTAGCAGCATAAGGTAATTAAAGTACTTTTGTAAGAGATATTCAATCAACAGTAAAGTCCTTTCTGAAAAAATTACAATGGACAAGCAAAGAAAATGGAGAATTGTGAAGCCTTTGATGTATCTAAGTACTGGCTTAAAAGATAACTTTTAAAGAAAGGCAGATTACAGGAAAATACAGGATGACTATAGTTGACTGTGATTTGCAATCTACAGGAGGTGACATTATATAATCAAAGGGTCCATTTTGGAGTTATTCTTTATGATTCCATGAAAGAGAGAGGCAAGTTAAAAGGCACAGTGCTATTACATCTTTCTTTCTTTTTCATCCTCTTTTCCTCCTCCCCATATCCACACTTAGAATAATTCCCTTCCAGTCTCTCTTAGGGGAGCAAATGAGTTTACCTACCACAGTTATAAATTTTAAGATATAAAATTGATAATAATTGCTTCACGTTTTTGCTGTCATTCCACTTTGGACTTCCATCCACTGATTGCAGTTAACAAGGTTTTCTACCAGACTGTGATAAATTCTGTGTATTATTGATCATGAACTCTCCATGATCCAGCAACAATGAATTTTTAGGGATCAAGCATCCTGCTGTTCTGTGCAGGGAAGTGTTTTCAAAAAAGCTGTAACTCATCTCTGAAAAGTACTTCAGTGGGATCTTTAAATGTCTTACATTTTGCTGTTAATCTTGCTGGCAATCCTATGTAGAAGTTCAGTAGAATTGGAAACAGAGTACTGATTATACTCAACTTTTTTTAATAAAACACCTTCTAAATATGTGGGTGATTTTTGCGGGGGGAGAGGTGTTGTGTGTGGCTGAGTTGATTACATGGCATTTGATTTAAATAAGATAGAAATCACAATAAACTGGCTGGAACAATGCACCATAAGATATGAAGTTCAACTTAAATTTATCATGTCATGGTTCTGTTCTTGACTGTTTCAGGGAACAGCTATAACCCAAACATTTGCTTTTTGCATCTTTTTTCAACAGAAAGCTAAAATCTTGTTTGTTTTCGTGGTTTGGTGCTTTTTTTGTTGTTCTTGTTTTGAGTTGGGTTTAGTTTGAGGTTTTTTGTTGTTGGGTCAGAAAATGGGCCTTAGCTCAATTTATTGTCAGCTATAGAGTGGCCTCTTGAGCACTTACTCCACATGGACTACACACATGGAAAGTCTAAACTATCATTTTCCCAGATCCTTTTTACTAAGTCCAGAAGATTACAGAAATACAGCTTAATGTTATAAAAGCAGTTCTCAGAAGGCAAAATAAAAAGACTCCGAGTAACTCTAAATGCAGGATTTTATCCTCTAATTCAACCTGTGGTATTAAAACTTCCACTTTCAAATCTAGAAGAGAAATGGTAAGATCAGTAATTTATTAAAGGAGCTGGGAAACAACAAGGTATTTATAAAAATTGCCACAATGTCTTGTTGGATCTAAATCGTGGAGCTATTAGTGATCAAAAAACCAGATGTGTCTAGATGAAAGGATTTGACTGTTATGACACGTGAATGACATGGAGTGGCACAGATAAGCTTTTTTTTTTTTCCAGCCTAGGAAATTTTGGCAAATAAATGGGCTATTTGCCAATATAATTCTACATAAAGCTGAGCAATTTATTATTTTTCAGTTTTCACAGTGTTGAAGTTGCTACTGGATTGTTTGCCTTTTTAACTGTAATTAATGTGAAAGCTTCTATTCAGCACTGAAAATATAATATTATTTCATATTCATTACCAGATATTGGCATATGGTTTTCTGTGAAAAAAACGTGGAAGTCTCAATGTAAAAGAAAAGGAATGGACTGCAGGAATGAAAGCAGATAATATAAAGATTTTCGAGATACTCGTCATCACCACTTACAGAACGAAATAAAATTTTTTTTTGGTTCCTCCAGACAAAATGCACCTTTGACTTTTACTTGTCCTTCTAATAGGAAAATGACTAGATTATTAATCAGCTGGAAAGGTAGGGCAGTAACAAATTTGCCTTTAATAAGGCTTTTGACATTATTTGTCATCATGTCTAGAAGCCAAGGATGTGTGGCCTGAAAGAGCTCATTTTTCACATGGACTGAAAAATTACCAGGTGGATGATGCCTCAACATCCAACTGCCAGCGGGCACTGTACCCCCATAGTTGATACGTGGACCCGTATCACTGGGGTATTCATTGGCAACCTGGAGCACAGGACACAGGAGGAAAGACTCGGAGCTGACCTTGTTTAGCCTGTTAAAAAGGAGGCTACAGGGTGATACAACTCTTTACAACTACATGAAGTGGTGTGACAGAGATAAAGAAACAAAACTTCCCTCTAACTGTGGCCTGAGGTGTTCGGATTAGACGGCAAGTGAAGGACATTCACTGGGGCAAATGCTGCACTGGAACAGGTTGCTCAGGAATTTATGGACTTGGAGATTTTCAAACCCCAAATGCCCTGGTAGCTCTGGTTTGATGTTGGTAATAGCCCTGTTTCAAGCAGAGGGTTGGACTAGATCACTTTTAACCAACATCTCTGCAGTTCTATGAGTCTATAATTTGACTTTCCTCAAGGAAGGCATTTTCGAGGCTTAGTCTTGTGTATCCAGAGTTCATACATATGCCAAGTTTGCATTGATCAAAAGGAAGGCTTTGATCTTGTTTTTTAATTAAATATGAGTTCTTAGAGTGGCATTAAACTCACATAATCAATCAAGAAAATATGCTTTGATCTGACCAGCCAGAGAACTGGAATCACTGAAAGTTAAAGTAAAATAAAACCAACAAAAACCCATGATTTCCCTAAGATGACTGTTCCCAGGTAAAAATGGTAAGACCAGGATGGGAAAAAAAGAGCTTAGAGTTTAACATAAATAATTGAGTGACTTTTATTTAGGACTACTTGGTCCTGTTACTTTTGAAAAATAAGTATTCCTTTTATGTTAGTTGTTAAAAAAAAAAAAAAATCTGGCATGTTTACCAAGGGGTTCTTCTCCAAAATCGATTTCTTCATAAAATTAAGTCAGTGTAGAGAGTTGGGTTTTTCTTAGCCAGAAATTATTATGTTCCTACCAGTAATATTTTTGCATACTCATATTTCATGGTGGTGTGTGAAAGGATAGAAGTTCCACAATGGATCTCCTATCAGGTATTCCATGAGAAACTGAAGAGCACAATAGAAAAAGGCAGACAACAAAAGATCTATTCTGATCTTTAATAGCAATGAATTCTAAATCAGATACAAGGTATTAAATCAGTGTTCCGTTCTCAACTGCTGGCAGTTGGTCTTGTAATCAGGAAGAGGTACACAATCTAAAAATAAAAAAGCTACTCTTCAAGAATACTTAGAGTGTTATGAGCTTTTTAACAGCACATAGAGAGAAAGCATTTGCTAATAAAACTTGCTAGTAACTTTTGGTTTGGCTACCCTCTGTATGACTTGAAAAGGTACAGGAATGGCACTGTTAGAAGCAAAGAAATTTGCAGAATTCACAAATAGTTTTGCCATCCAGATGTAACCACTTACCTCATGCTCCCTGTCCATTTTCATGGTTGCAAATTACAAAAATGTATGAACTCTCAAACTGAAAATTTTTATTTCTCTCAGATTTAACTCCAAAGTTTCTCATTCAGGGAACGTGAAGGGTTTGTTAAGTTTTTAATTAACCCAGAAACATGCTGATAGTTAATCTCCTACATACTTTGGGTCTTTGTGTCTTACTTTTGGCTAACTTAAATAGAACCAAGTTCAGGTAAAATTGGAAGTCAATTCATCAGTCTGGTGGTGAACTACATACTGCAACAATGGTGAAATACTAGATGTTTTAAATAATTGCTATCATTTCAGAGGTAGCAATTCAAATATTATCAAGCAAAGAATTTAAAGGTTAGTACTTTGCACTAATATCCAGAGTTGTTTGCCATCCAGAATGGATCCATATCTCTGGACAGATTTTAAAAAATCCAATGAATCTACATATAGAAGTGGAAAGAAAAGCATCACTAAAGAAAAGTATAGATTATTATGTGCTGAAGGTACCATTTTCAAAGCAAATCAGTGTGGAAATCAAAAGTATTATAAGGATTTTTTTTAATTTTTTTTTTTACTTCATAAAAATATGAAGATACAGAACAGAGTTGCTTCTGAAAACAATTACAAGATTCTAACTTTGTTTAACAATTCAGATAAACTGCAAGAGATAATGGTTTTCAAGTGGCTTTCCTTCCCTCTGCTGCACATGCTGAACTTTATGTGTTTGCTCTAATGAAACAAAGTTTAGTCTGTTCCTTGACAGCAAAACTAGTCTGAAATCTGGGTGAACACACCATTCACTGGAACAGTCAGGATTTTGGATAGGATCCAGATCCAATACCTTTTTGACACCCGATGCACTGTATTTATATAGAATATAGGCACCAATGTCAATGACAACAATCTAGAAAGTCAATGCTATGGCAGCCATCTGTGTACATATCTTACTTACCAACTCCTGCTCAGATCTCAGCTGCTAAGATTACCAAGGCTGCTGTGCATACGTGGAATTGCTTTAACTGAAGGAACTAGGTACTGACATCCATCCATGTTCTTGTTTGATGTAAAGGTGCACTGGTAAATCGTTGTGTGGGATACATCTGATCTGGCTTTGGGTACCTGTGTGTGTCTCGCATGGTGATGTCTTCATTGTAGACAGCTACAGCCAGATGTCCAGAAACCAGTCCTAACCTCTACCCAAGGCTTCCAGGAAGGACAGTCACTCCATTAGCTTATGCTATGAGCACTTCTGATATCCCGAGGCAGTACCACAGTGTCAACATCTTCTCTTCAAGAACACAGCCAAAAGTAGGACCCTTGCTGCAGAATGTGCACTGAAAATGGAGACCTGGTTTCTACAGCTTTGCAGTCTGACCAGATTCAAATTCAAATTCATATTTTCTACATCCAAAAAACATGCCATTTGACTGGAATGAGGAAAAGTAGCAGACTCCTGTTATAGCTAAGCCATTGAGCATGTGGGAGCAGAAGTGTAATGAGGCCAACAAGGTCTCAGGGATAGGGTGTCTGGTGGCTAGGTAATTCAGGAACAAGATCTGGTATGAAGCTGTTTCCATCTGAATTACTTCTGGAGTTTTATCCAGTAGTGTAAATGCATGAATACTCCTGATGTAAGGTCCTGGAGTGGGTACAATAAAGTCAATGTAATTACACTAACTCAAAGTCAGGCAGTTCATTGTCTCAGAGTTCAAGCTGTACAGTCATAGAGACGCATTTTTATCCCATAGCAGGTAGGTTTTTAAGATAAGTGGAATGAACTGTTTTATAAGTGACCTGCTTTCTGTCTCCTTTCTCTTATTTTTCCTCTTCCTGGAATATAAAGGAAATAAGATACTTTTACTAGACTAGACACAACTTCTAAATTGCCATCCTCCTTTAAAATCAATGTTCTACTTTTCATTTGGTGATTGTGAAGTGTCTAGCAGCAAACAGAATATTCAAAACACTGTCATTTCAACCTTGTGGGGAAAAGATTTTTTGAGCTGGTTTCTCCAAATCCCTTGGCTCGTTTTTATTACACTGGAGGCTCACACATTATCTCACTGATCATCCTCTGTCACCTCGGTAACATACTTCAGCATCATTGCTTTCCAGATTTAGCCTTCTTGTGGAGTGGCTGTTTTGAATTAATTTTCTGCAGATGTATTTTCAGTTTTCCAAGTTGACTCTCATTCTGTTATTCTCGGCCCATGTTTCAATTTTTTCTAAGACCCTCTATTATTTGCCTGTCTTGCCTGTTGCTGGCACAACCTCTAATTTAACATCATCTGTGAATTGCATTATCATGCTTGTGTTTCAATTCCAGACTATTTGTGTGAATTTTAAAGAGGACAGCACCTTAAATAAAGCCTTGTGGCATCCCTATAGTAAACTCATACAGCTCAGTGTGTTGTCGTTTATTATCGTATTTTTGTTTGTGCTCTATATGCCAGTTTTCAGTCCATGTGATGGAGCTCAGATCCAAGCCAATTGTAACTTGTTTGAAAAGTAAGATTTCATCAGACGTTGTATTGAATGCTATACCAAAACCCAGATGATATCCTCTTTCCTTTCTCAATTGCTTTTGTAACTGTTCCACAAAAAATAATCAACATTTGTACTGCACAGTTTTCACTTCATAAATCCAGACTGCTAATAGGTCATGGGTCTATAATCTTTTTGCCTGCTTTATGCCAGTTCAGGATTAAGAGTTGTATAAAACTATATATAGCTTGGGATCTAGCTGCAGGTAAGTGGCAAGGTCTCACTGGAACCTGATGAAGTGCCTGGACGGATTGCAGGGATGTTCGTGGGGGAGCAGCGTTTCGTTACAAGAGCTCTCTCTAGTGGTCCTGGCTACTGCACTCATTGTGTGACTCCAGTGCTGCAATCTAGAGTGGCTGACTGATGCATTTTCCTTCTGTGAACCTTTGGAGACATAAACCTGGTTAGTTCCAGCATCAAATTACAGTTAAATCTTATTGAGAAGAAAAATAATAATAATATTTTGAAAAGAGTAAACTCCTGGAAAAGGATAATGCCTGGTAAGGTTACTGAGGAAGCCTGGCTCCTTAAAGAAGAAGATTCCTTAAACACCTGGATGGTAACTTCATGGTACAAGTACTAAGAGAGGCAACTGAGAGAGATGCCCTTCTTGGTTTGTTACTCATTAGCAGAGAAGGTCTTGTGAGTGAAGTGGAGATTGGTGGCCATCTTTGCCAGAGTGACCATGCAGTCGAGTTTAAAATCTCTGTTGACAGCAGGAAAAGTGCCAACAGTATTTCAACCTTGGATATAAAGCAAGCAGACTTCAGAATCCTCAGGGAAGTAGTTGGTAATGTCTCCTTGGGAAATGCTTTTGCAGGTGCTGGTCTCCATCAGTCACGGTCGCTTTTTAAGCACCATTTCCTAAGAGCACAGGAAAAGGCAATTCCAAAATGCCAGAAGTCAAACAGGCGAGGCAGAAGACCAGCTTGGCTGAGCAGGAATCTTCTGGAACTAAGGAGGAAGGAAAAAAATAAAGAAAGTGTATGCCCAGTGGAAGCAAGGTCGGGGGAAATGGGAGGAATGCAGAAATGCTGTTTGCCACTGCAGGGAGAAAACTTATGTGGCCAAAGCTCAATTGGAGTTGAAGCTGGCCAGTACTCTGAGGGGCAATAAAAAGAGCTATTAAATATGTTAACAGCAAAAGGAAGTCCAGAAAAAACATTAGTCCATTACTTGAAGAACACAGTCACCTCACAAACAGGGACATGGACAAACCAGACATGTTTAATGATTTTTTCGCATCAGTCTTCAAAACTGATGCTGGCATCCCAGAGCTCTGAACTGGAGGATTATAACTGTGAGAATGATAAAATCCCGGTCAACCCTGAATATTTGCATGATCTGCTGCTCCAGCTGGATCTCTGTAAGTCTACAGAGCCTGATGGGATTCATCTGAGAATACTCAAAGGGCTGGCTGGTATCATCATAGGGCCTCTCAATGATTTTTGAATGGTCTTGGAAATATGGAGAGCTCCAAGTCGCCTGGAAACTGGTGAACATTTTCCAATTTTCAAGAAGGGAAAGAAGGATGACCCTGGAAACTATACGCCTGTCAGTCTCACTTCAATACCTGGAAAAATTATGGAGAATATTATTCTGGGAGTTATTGAAAAACAGCTGAAGGACAACATAGTCATTGGTCACAGTCAGCATGCACGAGCACAGCTTCATGAGAGGAAAGTCCTGCTTATCAAACCTGATTTCCTTTTATGACAAGGTAACCCATTCAGCTGATCAGGAGAAGCCAGTTGATGTAATCATTTTGGATTTCAGTAAAGCTTTTGATACCATCTGTTGCAGGATCCTTCTGGACAAATGTCCAGCCCACAGCTGGATAAACACATCGTGGGATGGGTGAGCAGCTGGCTCACGAGTCAGGCACAAAGGGTTATAGTGAATGGGGTGACATCAGACTGGGGACCTGTCACTAGTGGGGTTCTGCAGGGCTCCATCTTTGGCCATGTGCTCTTCAACATCTTCATAAGTTACCTGGATGCGGCACTGGAAGGAATATTAAGTTTTCTGAGAATACTAAACTGGGAGGAGCTGTTGACTCCCTAGAAAGCAGAGAGGCCCTACGGAGAGACTTACACAAATTAGAGAACTGGGAAAACCAACCATGTGAGGATCAACAAGGGAAAGTGGTGGATTCTGCACCNTACGATTCTATGATTTTAAACTTTTAAAAAGCAATTAGCATAGATTCTTTACCGCTTTCAGTGCTGGACAAAACATATGTATATTAGATTACATAATATGTAGTCAAATAGTAGAACACACATCCAGATCATGCAGCCAATATAATATCAACAACAGGTACTTCCTAGGATTGATAAGTCGCTATGGATGTTGCATTTTAAGATCCTCCTAATAAAGCACAAATTTTAAATGTAGCTCATAAATATATTACATTTAAAACAAGAACAGCTTGCAAAATCATATTTTAAATGTGAATATTTATTGCCTTCCATTTTTGCACTCCTGTATTAGTGAGAACAGAGTCAGAGCTCAGACCAGCATGCTCTTAAGTTCAAAAGAGGGGTCCATGACTTAAAGTGCTCAGGGGCAATAACCACTGGTAAGTCGATGTTCCAGACGATAGTATATATAACGAAGTTTAAAAATGCTTGACAATAAGTAAGTGCATATTATTTTATTACATAGCATCTCCTAGGGAAGAAAAACAACCCAACAAATTTAAAAATAGTTCAGCCTTCTGTTTTCCTGAATCTAAACTGAAAAGGCCAAAAATTAGTGTACTTCTATTTGCTCCATTACTGATTTCTTTATTAGTAAACTAAGACTTTATCATACATTTTTCCTTAGCTGAAAAAATTAATATTTTCTTGAACATACATATTTTTAAAATATTATTCCAGTTTTATTTGCCTTATTTTTAAAAGTTAAATTTCTTGGTATCTCTTCAGTAAATGAAAGTTTATTAGATACCTGTTTTAAAAAATACTTTACAGAAAACACTGTGTTTGCAAATAAGATATGCTACACTTCTAAGAAGGTGTTCTCTTCAGAAGAAACCATTTTCTTCTGCAAGGGCTTAAAAATTCTCCAAAGTAAGTGAACCCTGTGAGACAACACGTAGGCATTGACTAAAATCCCCTAGAAGTACTTTGATCATGTTTGAATTAAGCACTTGAAGTGAGGGGAAACTAAACATCAGTTTAAAAGTCCCCTTGAATGGCTACTTAAATCACAGCATGGAATGTCCCTGAAGCTGTGGATCTTAACAAAATACGTGCTAAGGCACTATGACAGAAATGAGACATAATTCATTAGAAACTGTTTTAAGAAGATCAGTTCTTTTTATCCTAATTAAATTCTTTTAAAAGCATTTTTTTACAGAGTTCCAGGACTCTTTAGTATCTTTAGGAAACTAAAGTCTGATTCAGGTCATTCTGGAGTCAAAGAAAACCTTGCATTAACTTCAGTAGAAATGAGACTCCTTAGGAAGCAGATGTGCTTACATTCCACTGTCAAAAATAGGAGCTAAGCATCTGCTCAAAGTTAATCACACGCTTAAACACTGTCCAGGACTAAGGTCATGGTTGCCAGGACCTGATCTTGCAGCACATACAAATCCAAATGATTAATGGTTTGGCTTGCCTGCTGGATAAAACAAATGTAATATGAAATACAGGGTTTGGGGTTTTGTGATTCATTTTTGTGTCACCTAATAGAATTTTAAAAAAAAAAATTGATCCCAAATAGAGTTCTGTTGAGTTAGTGGAAATACTAATACAAATTGCTTTATATTCTCATTTAGTTCAGGTTGAAAACCAAAGAATACTACTAACACAAACAAGGCATAACACAAAAGCATTGTGTAGCAAATAGACATAGAGACAAAGAACAAATACAGTCTGTCAAGGAAACTGAGGTTACTTCTGAAAAGTACACATTGTGTCCTATAAACATACTTCAGTGGAGATAAAACTTAGCTCAGGGCAAATAACTGTTCTCCAAATACAGAGAAGACTTCATGAAATACAATTAAATGAAAATCAAGGCTGAGAGAAAGTTTGGTAATATCTGATCAACTGGTCACTTAAATGACTGGAACTCAGGTTATCCTCCTCTTCTGAGAAAAAAAATTATATAAATTAGATGAAATGATGGAAGGAGGGAATTATGGGAAGCAAAGGGGGTGAGGATGTAGTGAAGATTGTGGAAGGAGGATGCAGAGGTGGAACTGAAAGCAGGATGAGGAAGCTGTCTCAACTGCAGAACTGTGTGCCGAAGGTGTATCAGGTAAAATTGACACTTGTGACACCAAACAAAATAATTATCCTCAATACCAAGGAGTAGAAGGGCTCAAAGTTTGCGTGTTTCAGGGGGACTGAGGAAGGTCATTCTGCATCTACTTGCTATGTTTGTACACAGTCCTGTGAAACCTAAAAGATCACCAGTATGATAAACTGGCAGCTGTTCCCAATGTTTTACTTTAACCCAACAGCAAAGACCCAACAATTCTACAGATTCAGACAATAAATCACCACTTTTACAAAAATCCCACCAATTCAATGTCTTTGATACTAATCTAATGGGCTTTCAAGTAAATTAAGCCACAAATAAGTTCAGAAAATAGACGCTATTCACGCACACCAAGTCTCAAGCAAGACACATTCCAGCATTTTCAGATTTTTTTTTTTTTTTGCTAAACCCTGTGTTTATGTACATGTTAATCCATGAGAATCTGGGGTTTCAATTTCTTTTAAATGTAGCTTACCCACCTCAAGGATATAGGACATATTATAAAACTGGCTATGACAGCTTAAAGGTTCAGATTGCTAGTGAAAGGAACCAAAAAATATTTTTACTATAATTTCATTCTTGTAAGTCAGTCTCATGATATCTAGACCGTAGTATATTCCAAAGGTTAAAGCTGTCATGTCTGATGTGTCAACTCCTTGTGTAAGCAATTTCCAGTTGCTTAGTTGGGAAAAAAACAAGAGAGCAAGATCTAATCCCACGCTTTCACCTAGGTGAAAGAGCCTACATTTCACCTCAGGTGCTCTTGCTGGTGAACTGAAAGATTGCCCAGAGCTTTGGAGATTGAAACAATATGCTTTCAGGGTCTACATCATGTGCTTCTCTGAGAATATCCTTGTTGCAAATGAATCTGACTCGAGCCAGGCCTTCAAGTACTGGAATCCAATCCAGTAGCATCCCTTTCTGTGGGCATCTTCTTCATTCCCTCTCTGAAGGTGTCTGATGTGTGGCAACTGTGCTCAGTGCAAAATCATTCTGTTCTACTTTCTGTACCACTGGGCAGTTCCACATACATTATTTGTACTTCTATCTAGCTCTTCCTTTTTGGGATAGTTTATTTTGCCCAAGTTTTATTTGAGTTGGTTTCTCTGGGCATTGGGCCCAGTTCTTGTTTAACTTTGCTCTTAAAATCTGTACAACAGCCCAGATGTTCTTTCCAAAAAAAAAAAAAAAAAGGGCAGGGGGGGAGCTTTATGCATCCATTTAAAAAAAAAATGATCTTGTTGTAAAGCAACAGAATGGATAATTTGTAAACCCACTGAATGCATTCGTATGGTTTATAGCAAAATTAAACTCCATTACTGTTAGGGACTTGGGTTTACAAGGCTAACAAAAATGCTGACTAGGTGGAATAGAAAACACAAGGGCTTAAAAGAAATGTTTTTATATTGGAACATTAATTTAAAGTTATTATGAAGGAGAAGGTATGAAAACCTTTAGTAAAGATGGATCTAGCTGAACTATGTCAGAGTCATAAATTTATTTTTCCCCCTAAAAGTAAGGTCTGTGGAACAATAAAAATCAACAATAAGCCCAGAAGTTTTTACTGGACCAAAAGTAAAAGTTTCAACTAGAAGTACTGATTTGAGAAGCAGAACAGCTCAACTCTGTATAGCAATGAGTAAGCAGCTGTCAAAAGAGTGTTTCAAAAAAGATGTCAGGAAACATGGAATAGGAAAGCAGGAACGGTACCCAAAAGGAAGGGACGAAGCAACAAAAGTTAAAGAAACAACTGACCCCATAAAATTATTATCAAAGAGTTACTCATATATTTTTCCAGTGCCACAAGTGACATCATGAGCTGACATTACCAATAGGTTACCACTTTCCCAGTCGACAGTAGAAGAAAAAGCTTGAAAACCTCTTTTATCAAAGCCTAGCTATAGCACAGACTTTTTTTTTAAAGTCAAATCCACAGTTCTGAGGAAGAGGGCAAGGCTTGCTCATAACGCAGGGGAAATGCCAGGTACTGTAGAGGCAGAAGGAAAGGAGTGAGAAATGCTAAGAAAGAAGGTAGAATAAAAGGTGTACAGGTTGTTACAGTCACCACTGCATAGAATAGTTCTTAAGTTTCTAATCGGGCTCCCTGTGCTCTTCTTAACTTCCCTTGAAAATGATCTCTGCACAGAATCTCATTCAGCAATACAAGATGAAAAAAAAATCCCTTTCTAAGTAAATTAGGAGCATCATAAAAGCTGCTGGATACTAGAAATGCTTTAAACCTTCGAGGGAATACACTACCCTACTTTACAGATGGTTTGGCTATTCCAAATGTTGAACTCATGCAATATTATCTTACAAAAAGTTACTACCAGTGGGTAAAAAAACCCTGGGATTCCTTGTGGTTCTTTGGGAACATTGTCGTTTACACATAAAATTTAGCTCCTCAGTTAATGAACACAGTAGAGCCACACTCTCTGCGCTTGTCTGGAAATGGCTGATTTCAAAACCCCACCACACTGAATCAAAAAGAAGTCCTTACAGCACCAATCATGACTGAAAAAAACAAACCTTCTTCCACAAAATTGTAAAACATTTTAGTATTCAAAAGTGCATTCGTACAGTAGAAAAGTAATTTTTAATTTTAAATATCTCTCTATCAGAGAGAGATTAAAAATACTCTCTTTTCTTGGAGAAAATATTGGAACCCTTCCCTTCCCACAAAAAGACACAGAAATCCCTGCCAAAATCTTCCCCTCTTATGGGAATCACAACATTTTCTCATTGCTTTCCCTCAGAAGAAACCTGGGATCTTCTGAAACAATTTCTATTCTGCCAGTTTCCACGTAGAGCTTTAAAATAGAAGTCCTTCCTAAGAACTCAGGAAAGAGATTATGAATCAAGAGAAAATGGAGGCTGACATTAATATCAGAGACTTGTGCAATAATGATGTGTAGAACAAGATAGATCAAAGCCTTTGAAAAAGGCTTTATTTTTTTTGTAAGTAAGATAAGAAACCCCCATTGCGTCTCAGTCTAGTCAGGAACAAGTTCATATTTTCACTTTTCCAAAGCCAATGTTAACAGTGACTGCTGTTAAGATCAGTGACAAAAAATTCAGCTGAATCTCTGTAGTTGGAGTTCACATTTTCATCTTTGGAGGAGTCTATAATGTTTTCTTTTTTCTTTCTTTCCTAATAAAATCAGCCAATACATACAAAAGCCATGGTTATAAAGACAATCATTCTATTAGACTGTTCTTGAAAAGCAAACTCCAGATGAGAACAATGGTTTTCTCTGCTGAGTTCCTGGTCATGTTCTACTGAAATTTTCCTGGTTTGACTTGGTTTACCAAGAAAAGAACTGTAGCCCATTCTTCCCATACTGATTTGCCTCTAATTTAATGTGAGCTGACAACTCCTCCTTATTCACCAGAACTGATAATACAGACATTATTTTGATTTTCATTCTCTTTGGCTTCAATTCCTAAATGAGAACAAAATCTTGTCATTCGCTAACTTCTTAAAACTGAGACGGCTGTACTTGTGGCTCAGAAGTGGTACTGTAGAAATTGGACAGTCATATAACTAGTTTTCCATTTTATTACGGCCTATGGATTCATAAAATTTGTGTTTTCCATCAGGAACATTGTCTCAAACACAAATAAACAAGATCTACCTCTCTTCCTGAACATGTTCTTCCTAAGACACCTGAAATTTCCTGATAGGAATTTTGGCTACAAGGCTGGAAGCCCTTCTGGGATGGAAGGGAACGCCCTCCTCAGCAGCCAGGGGGTCCATACAACAGATTTCATACTCCATTTAATCTTACAAACCTTAAATCTGCTGCATGAAAAGCTTGAAATGCATTATTATTGTCTCTCATGGGATTCCAGATCAGATTTGTAAGATTTAGCAGTGGATGATACTGTATTATTTCTTAGAAAAAGAGCCATACCCTGTACCTGAAAATCTTCTGTGGCGTTTCTGCCTTTCAATAGTAGTAAAGGCTCATTTGTTACTAGTTCTGATGACAAGAGACAGATTACACAGTACAACTGGCCTTCCTTTTGCTTGGCTTTACAGCTTAATAATTCGTTTGGGGGACTAGGAAGATGTTTTATTTTTTCGTAGAGTCTGAGGCAAGTAATCACTAGATGACACAGTCTGACAACTTTTATATGAGAGCATATTTAATGTCACTCTGTTACCATCCTAGTGAATCTACTGTGCTGGATTAGACTAAAGCACTTTAGTTCTCAAGAGATTTATGTATCAGGAGCAGTAGGAACTGAAAATGTCTTCGCAGAATCACAGAACAGTTTAGGCTGGAAGGGACTGCTGGAGGGCATCTGGTCCAACTAACTCCCTACTCAAGCTGGGCCATCTAGAGCCAGTTCCCCAGGACCATGTCCAGATGGCTTTTGAATATCTGCAGGGAAGGAGACTCCACAACCTCTCTGAAGCTTCACTGGAAGCGCCAAAGAATTGGTTAAAAGAGTTTTCAAGGTGTCTGTTTCTTCTTCAGCTGGAGGTGAGTAGCTTGTTTTCATCCTGAACTGCAAGAAAAATTTTCTCCCATACTCAAATCAAGTATTTTTGTTAAACCTTGATGATAAGACAGAGTCATATATATAATAAAGAGCATTATTTTTTCATGGCAGAACATTGTCCATCTATCTGTCTGCAGAGTCAAGCAATCCACAGGAACTAAAGAGCAGAAATCACTCCCTTCTCTCTCACTTTCCCAAAACAATGTAGGAAGAGTGATTATTTTTCACACAGATAATCTGGTATGAAATTTGCCGGTAAAATTTTATGTCACGTCACCGCTCAGACTCAGACTTGCAAGCAGCTGTGTATTTAAGAGAATGTATCATTTGCTGAGTATGAAGGAATAAAAATAAACAAAAGGTTTCACAAATTCTTCAACTCTCAGATTTCAGTGACGGAAAAGATCACTGCAAGTATAACGTGAAACCACACAGCACTTGCACTGTAGACCCCACATAAAAAGTTGCTTCATCTGATTACAATTCATAATTTTTTCACATTTTCCAAATGATCTTTGCTCTTAGGATACTGCATTATATGTCAGCTTCTCTAATTTTATCTTTCATCATACAATTTTCTTTCTGTCTTTCTCATGAAGATGGTAAATTCCTTCCTATAAATTATATTTCCTTAATTTTTTTTCTCTTCCATGTTTAAATAGTTTTCTTAAAATGACCGGGTGATCTCTCAGATTTGCTCCTGATATACCGAATAGACTGAGTTCCTTATATCCTAGGTTTGCTTTGCAAAGCCAGGAAGATCATTATTTTGGCTCTTCTTTGAGCTCTTTTAAGTAATTCAGACTCTGTTCATGCACGGCAGACATCAGAACTGGACAGGATATTCCTGCATTTTAAGCATAGCATAGCATTCTCTCCACTGTTTGGTAGCTCCCTATTGGTTCAGGTTAACAGAGGTCTTAAAATGTTGTAGTTCAACGTAAAATGCTTTGGCAAAATCACTGTGTCAGTAGCCTCTCTTATCTCTTAGACCATGACAAAATCTGGCCTGTAATCTTAAAAACAAACAAACAAACAAACAACAAAACAAAACAAATAAAATTTTAAAAACAAACAAAAAAAACCACAAAAAAAACCAACCAAACACCAACTTTTTCAAGTCTTCTTCTCCAGAAACTCCTGTTAGCTCAGATAAGCTGTATTTTAAATTTCTAATACTCTGTAGACATAAGATTGCATTTAATGCCTCATTATTCTGCCCAGTATCTTCACAAAATTAGTAGAGCTGTAATATTTCAAGTAATTTTGGTAATTTTCTGGTATTTAAATCATGTTGGCAGTCTTTCAATATTTTCCAATATTTCTAAGATTAGTTTTGAAACAATAAGTGAGTCAAAATTCTTCTTAGCTAGGCCTCTTCAAAGCTCTCATCTGAAAATACTTGGGTTTGCCTGATGCCTGCACATCCTCCTTTGTTTCACATGGGAAACTTTATTGCTTGTCTACCTTTTAGCACTTTTACATTTGCAGTCCATTTTATTTAAATTTTTTAGAAATACCTTTTTAATTATTATTTAGATCCTGTGTCCTGTAGTGGTCCTTAATTGTGAGGAGGTTTTTGTTTGGATTGATCCGGTTTGGCTGTTTTCTCTTTTGGGTTTTCTTTTCATCCTTCTCCTGTTTTCTGAAGTGGTCAATCATGGTCTTCTATTGTCAGTCACCTGCATTTTCAACTTGGTACTTACTAAATCTAGCAATTTTTTTCGTTCTTTTTTACTTGGTATTTTCTTTTTGGTCTCTTTGATCAGAGCTGCTCATTGCTGCATGTACTCCTATAAGAATATAGAACAATACAATTTCATCTAAAAGATGACTAATACATATATAATAATACTAAAAAGTTTAATTCAGGCTTCAGCCGAAAGAAAACAATCAAATATTTTGATGAATAGAGAAGTTCTGGTTTCCAGAACTAGCTTTCTGGTCGATGTAAAGTACACACTTCTTATCATCTCTTTAACTATTTGGCAGAGGGTTAGGTCTCTTATTTCTGTAAGTTTTCACGCATTTCAGGATAGGAGCCATGTATTTTTCTTAAGCTAAGGATTTATTTTTCTTTTTAGAGAGAACAATCTTTTTGCTAAGGAAAATGTTAAGATTTAATCCACTTGGTCTCAACATATCCCCTATCTATGAGATCCCATAGATTTAATTTCAGAGATAATATAGAAATCTAGAAAATATAGAAAGATGAGGACTGTTCATATGATTAAGATGTTGGCCGGGGATTCCAAGAGCCAGGGAAGCTATCCTTAGTAATGTTTCAAAATTTCCTTTGACATTTTTATGAGAGTCCTGATCTTTTCATCTTGAAGGTCTTCATCTGCAAAATAGAGCTAAAACCTTGCTTCTTCCATCCCTCATAATCAAGTTAGGTTACAGAAAAGACAGACCTTTCTTTGGTAACCAGCACAGCAATGACAGATCTCAATTTCAGCTTGAAGCACAAGTAAGGGACTGTTGATCCTACTGTTCTGCTTTATACAAATGTCAAATTGTTGCAGAGGAAATGAAGATTCATGTTGTTAAGAAGTACCTATGATTTCTATTGGCTTGTGTTTATCTGAATCTGGTCACGGTCACCGTGCAAAGGCGATGTCTTAAGCTACAACAGGAATGACTGCGCAGTCCTTTTCTCATACTGGAAGCTCACGCTTTAAGATAAAGTTTCTTCAGGTTTTGTTTGGATAAATGCCCAGTTTATCTGCAGGAACATGTTGTTCTGTTCCACTGTTACAGAATGTTGCAGCCTCAATCCCTTAATTCTTTGAAAAACACCTGTGGTCAGCAATATGTCATGTTGGCTTTCCAATTAGATACTTCAGGATCATGAAGTTAAAGAAGGATTATCTAATTCTGGAAGGTGCAGAGGGCAAGGAAGAGAAGTTGGTCCTTTTCACTTTACATTAATTATTTTAGGATTTATTGTCTTTAATTCCAGACAATAACAGGACTCAATCAACCACTCCAAAGCATTTTTTTTCGTAAGCTCACTCTGTTTAAATATGAAGTATCAACACTGGTTTCCTGAGATCTAACAAGCATCCTTCTGGATTCCTTCAAAGTCCAAAAAAATTTTTACCATTAACTTACTGTAATCAGTAATGGTGTATCTTCTGTATCTAAAACCTTTTTTTTTTCCTGTGCTTAAGTTGATTGAAATTTGCCTGTGGGTTCAGACATTAGGTAGAAGGAGAGCTGGAAAGATATAAATACAGAAAAAAAAGGCTTTTCCCTTTAAAAATCAAGCTAAAAATCAATCAGTAGTAATAACAGTAATTATCTGAAATGCATTTGGTATGATGCTGCAAAAACTGTTCAGACTTGAAGATAAAGTGGTATAGAAAGTAGACAGTGAAATTTTTATATCTAACTGCTGTAATATTTTTGAAAGAATGTTTATTTTACAATTTTCCTTACCCCTCCCATTCTCTTTGGGCTGAAACACTGAAATAAAATGTCAAAATTTTTAAATTTTGCCATTTCAGAATTTTGGGGGATTAAATTGGGGTAGGAAAAAGCAAACTGTGGAAGAGGCACAAAACCTGAGTATCTAAATTTGTTGCCAGCTTCTGTTGGATATATATCTATAGAAAAGCCTTTGGGAACAGTGGAGTTAACCACCCACACTGCACACAGGCAAACTGAGATGCAGAGGGCATAGGTGGACAGGGGCAAAAAGGCAGGCCAGTATTTCCCTGAAAGCAGCTTTAAACCTTTTGCAGAACAAGCAGGATGCTGGTTACAGATGTAGAAACCAAAGCACTTCAGAGTGCTAAGTTTTGCCGGCTTCACCCTTAACCACCATAATCTGATGTAATTCTGTTGAACTCAGTGGAGATATCCTAATCTACAGCAGCAGAGCAGTGACTTTACCTCTAGATGATGGAGTATTGTCTGGGGAATCTGGGAGTCTAGGTGTTTCATTAAGCCACGCTCTCGACAGTAAATCACCAAGTTGAAAGGATCTGTTTTGTTTGATGCCATTGATTAAAACCACATGATTTTAGCCCTCACAGCTTGTGTGTACATCAAGAAATTAGTTATAAAAGCAAATTCAGCCTTTACCATATGAATATACAGTATATGTTGTATAAGTATTTTATAAGCGTCAGTAGGAGATGATAAAACCATATGTGAATAATAACCATCCAGAAGTCATCAGTTTATAAATATTACTCATAAGAAACCTATATATAAAAACTACTTATTACACCAAGAACTGTGCTATGCATGTGGGAAAGCAATTGAAATGTCTCAAAACTAATAGTAGAAAAATGTGTATAGTGTGAAGATATCAAAAAGAAAATAATCAGAAATATAAGAAATGGTGAGGAAGTGATTTGAAGAAAAGAGCATGCAGAAAGAAGGAAAGAGTACGCAGCAAATTATATAACGTAAAGGAAGTCATGTGAAATCACATGAATGAATTCAGGAAATAGAACCAGGAAAAATTAAACTGTCTAGTTCAATGACTGCCTATCAATGGCATAGTCAGGAACCATGTTATAGAGTCTATTTGATAAGTTTATGAACTAGCATTGCAGCTGCTAGGAGGAGAGGCAGAGAAACGACAAAGCATAGAGGATGGCATGACATTACTCCATTACAGTTAAAGCAGTTTCCTATTTACTTCAATGCAGAGGAAATTATGCCTGTTCATATGAAAAACTATCCATTCCCTTAATAATACAAATGGTTATTCTTTATTTATATTACATCTTAAATTCCGAAGACCTTTACTACACTAACAGCAACACAACTGAAATATTGTGCAAACTTCGTTTAAAATACCTCAGTTAGCAAATTCTCAAATCCAATTAGCCTGTATTCACAGTTTGCATCATGTACCTAGCTTTTAGCTGTCCAGGGATGGCAAGCTCCACCTTGGTCTTCAATTTTCTTTTCTACAGATGAGTTTAAAGCATGAGTTCTTAGGTAACTCCTAAGAGTAGAATCATGTAATGTATACAGCAGAATTTCAGATCACTTCCATTGCTCATCTTCAAGGGCATCCAGCTCTCTCAGAAATTCAGTTCCTTCTCAGAGGTAGTGCTTTCTAGCATTGATTAGCCATTTCTTCACCAGATACTACTTATGCCAAGAACATTGATTAAAATAACACACAGAGAAGTTTTTAGAGAACTCTTGAGGGTTCTTTATGTCATATAATATATGTTTATAATGAATATAAATTAGCAAAGTACACTCCTCATTGGTGATTTCACTTCTATCTTCAATTTCTCCAGCTTTGCCAATAATTTCTTCTGTAAAAATATATTAATTTTTTCACTGCAATTCTGATATGGTATTGCTATATATTTTCTTTGTCTAGAATTTCTGTTTTCTTACCCATTTGTTTGGCAGGCCATAATCTAGATTGAGTAAATGTATTACATATTTTAGCCCAACCCTTTTTACTTGATTCATCTTAATTACTCATACCTTTGAAATGTTTTCTCATAGCATTGAATACTATTGAAGACATAGTAGTAGGATTGGAATTATCACATTATATTCTTTCTTTATAGTTTAAGAACCTCCTTTGCTATTTTCTAGTTACACTTTTTTAATCCCTTGTCAATATATTTATTAGCCCATTTAGTTATTTGATCTTTCATTTCATATGCTTGTTTTGAGAATTCTGGAAACAGATATTCTCCAGGCCTCTAAATTAGATTATTTGAAGCATTTCATTTTCTTTCTATCTCAGCTCAAGCAGATAATTTAATTAGTTTCCTATTTCATTTACTTCCAATCTCAGCGCTTACCACAGTGCAGAAGCATAAATATCCTTCTTTATTTCTGCATTGGAAGAAATCTTTTCTACTTGTGTGAACATCTCTTACAAGCCAACACAGTTCGACTTTTGGCAATCATGTTTTATCCTTACTGACCTTTAAGACAAAGTTTCTTGGCTGACTAGACTTATATTATCTTTTTTCTTTTTGGGGGTGGGGGTGGTGGTTGGTTTTTTGGGTTTGTTTTGTTGTGGTTTTTTTTGGAGAGTCTCTGCTTGTTCGTAATATCCTTTTGAGATGAATATGAAATTAGACCTGGAGACATTCCCACGTCATTTCTACCTGCCTCAGCGTAAAATGATAAGTAAAACTGGTCCAGCTCAGTTACTAGGGTTGTGTGAGAAGTGAGTAAACCTTACATACAATAATCATTGAGGTATCTTGATTTTTATTAACTGATATACTCTTTTCTTTCCATTTGATAGGCAAACACTAAACATCATCACCTATACTGTTCCCATTTTTCAGTCTAACCTAGTCATTATTCATCCAGTCTTTCCATTCCACTGTCCCAGGGTAAAATATTATCTTTTGCAGTAGATTGTGACCATGTTTATGAAAGGCCAAGAATCTTCTGAGTCCTTGTTCCGCTCTGGTGTTAACATAAATCCTGCTTTAAGTGCAGGTATATCAGCAAACTCTTTAGGTTGAAGACTGTTGGAGGCTCCAGAAAAGCAGAGCTGAAGGACTCTGACCTTTGTTGACATTACCTTTATCTTTTCAAGCAATGACTGAAAAGGCAGTCTCCTTCTGCTTGTACAACTGAAGTTGATTACTGAACTCAGTGTTTAGGATTGCCTAGAAGCAAGGAATAGGAACTATCAAAATGTATTCCATGCAAGTAGGCTTTTCCACCTTTTTACCACCATACATTTCCTTTAGTGCACAAATATATACATATGCATGCAAACAGGATACTTATAAAGGCCAGTTCTAAAAACAAAAGATGATTCAGAGGTAACCTTTAAATGACAAAATTTGGGAGCTAATTAAATTATCTTGAAACACTGCAGTTCTCTATTCATGAAAGAAGTTTAACTTACTTCATTGAAGAAAATAAGGAAGCCTTTCTTAACTGACCTTGTAACAGTTGTGAATTTTCAATCGATAATAAATCTGAAATGGAATACTTGAGAATAGGTCATTATGAAAATATTTGAAATACAGATAAGCTTGGAGATGTAAATGAAGTTACAAACAACTGTATAACAGCAGTAAGAATTGACCTTATTCTATATGCATTCTACTTTTTTTCTTTCACAAACTGTGAATGCAGAATTTTAAGAAAACTGAGAAACCTGGTGGAGTTTCAGAAGATTGGAGACAAAATGTGGCTGAATCACAAGATCATAGGTGATCATGAGTCCTTTCCCCTTTTGAATCTATGCATTCTTTCTGAGTTATAATAGCTGGCCTATAAAACAGAACTTAATTTTCTGGAATAATATAAGGAAAGAAGTTGGGGTTTGTTGGAGGGGGGTGTGGGGTTTGAGGTTTTACCTGGCAATTCTCCTCAAAAGGAGTGCAATATTTATATCTGCTAGTAAATTTTAGCTTTTAGCAACTAAAGACTCCAGAATCTTCCCTCTTGCTGAAGCATTATTCCTTATAGAAGCAATAAATATTCATGCTACAGCAACAAGACCGTTGTGTGGACTAGAACTCTGCTAGGCTGAGCATTGAAAGCGAAGAGTTGTTTCTCCTGAGGGGTGAAGGTTTTGCCCCTGAGAGCTAATGATGCAATGTGTCATGTTCTGTCAGAATATCTTATTCAAATAAGATTAATTTCCTTCACATTACCAACAGACAAACCAAATTTTTGTAGACTATTTCATGGCGATATTATAAGATCTGGAGTCAGTGAATATTTTTGTCCTTAGAATATGGCACTGAAAAAAAAGAAATCTTTTGAAATTTTAAAAAATCATAACAGAAACAACTAAATGGAACTATGTCTCCCCACTACACAGACATCCCGCTTGGGAAAAATAACCAACAAAACTCTGGGCTGTTAAGACCAAAAAAAATTATTTGTGCCCTTTGGCAAAGCTGTCTTCCTACAGTTTTATGTAACACACGAAAAAAGAATACATATATGTTTGGCCAAATCCTCCCCTGCCACAGTAAAACCCCTGAACTGGAAAGTATCCAGAAAAAACTCAGAGAACTCAGACCAGTGGCATGTTTGCCTGCTCCATGAACAAGCAAGAAATTCATCTAGCTAACAAGCAAGCTCAGCGAGACCTTTTGCTGAGCAAATTTTACTCATTTGTAACCTTGACAAATTTGTCCACTCTTGGAATTTTACCAAGAGCTGTTTTGTAAGGAGACATTGCAGCCTACGGATCGCTCAAATCCTTCTTACTGCAACTGTTGTTTCGAGTAACTAATATTTACTATCGTGTTTCTGGACTGTGTGTCTGTTCAGACACAGACTGTTGTCTGTTTGGATGATCTAATATTTACCGGTTCTTAAAGCAGAAAATAACTCAGCTGCATCACAACCCTCACTTTGGTTTAAAAATTAATTTTCACTACAAACTCTGTTTCTAGAAAATTCATGTTGCTCAACTTTCCTTAATCATAGATGGGAAAGACATAAAAAGTCGTGGAAAATTAAGACTCTGTATAGCTAAGTGGTCCACATAGGAAACTATACAGCCTCCACTGCATTGTGTATCCAGCCCCAGCAGGACCACACTATCTCCCTTAATTTATCACGAATGCATTGAAGTATGTCTCATTAATCTAGAGAGTCTGAAATTAACCCTAATATTGTATGCAAGGGAAAATGCCAATTCCTGTTCAAGTAGAATAAAGATTTGAAGTATGTTCTAGAATTTGTCTCTTTTTCAAGACAGATAATGTTAAAGATCAGTGGTAGATGATAGAAAACTTCTTTGAGGGAATAAAGTCATGACTGTAAAGACATAAAGAATCATAGAATCACATGTTTTGGGTTGGAAGGAACCTCAAAGATCATGTAGTTCTGACCCCCCTGCCATGGTCAAGGACTTCTTCCAGTAGACCAGGTCACTCAATGCCCCATCCAATCTGGCCTTTAACTCTTCCAGGGATGGGCCATCTACAGTTCTCTGGGAAACTTGAATGTCTGAACGGAACTGAGTGAAGGTGCGCTTGTGTTTTTCAGGGAGCTACTCTGGAAGGCAACTTTCTACCCCTGGCAACATCTTACAATAACCAAGTGTATAGCAGGAGTTCACACAGTTAATTGCACTTTGGCCACATTAGTTTGCTTTCCTGACAACCCTGCCAAGCACGTGCTGTAGTTGATGACAAAGCTGCCCCTGTTCTCCAGCCATGCCCAAACCTCTGTCTCAAAGCTATTCCCCTGGCCCTGTCCTTCATCTTAAGAATATCCCATTAAAATAACTAGCATGGTTCCATATGACTGTACCAACTACAAAGCAATAAATATCAAAGTTGAGCAGAATAAGGTCTTGGGAGAAACAGGGATTTTATTGTGTGATCATGTTCCTAAAGCCCAGAGCAGGACAATTCAACCTACTCTGCATAGATCAGGTGATTTTAACTACGTTGACTCAATGGGTATTTTTATTTTTATTTTACCTGTTAAGTGCTATAGAAAAACACAGTGAGGTATCCAATGTGGACCTCAAAGGATTCGAGGTAATGATAGATTTGATTGGAATGTGCCAGATCAAATTTAGAGCTGTTGTTGCTCCTTAGATATTAATTGTCAGGCTCTTGTGCTTGCCAAGGCACTTGCTTGCCCGCTATGTATTAGAGCCTAGTGCTCATCAGTGGCTGCTTTTTTTGCTTTCACTGCTTTATGCATTGCTGCTCTGCTACACTGCTTATCATCTTACTCTGCTGTGCCTGGGAACATTTTGATAACAACTGTGGCAATGTGCCTGGACTGGCAGATGGCCAGGCCATCACTGCTCTCTCTGTGCTGCTCTACTGGAGAGGCTAGAAATCCAGTGTCAACTCGACCTGAAAGGGCTGTGACTTGTGAGCAGGACATCCCAAAGTGTCTGTGGCCAGGGATATGTCTGTGTCCCTGCAGATGTAGCTCTGAAGGTATTGGGGTCCAAGGGCAAGTCCATGCTGGAGGAGAAATACCTCAAAATACCTGTGGCTATGGATAAGTCTGTGCTGCAGCAGGTGCACCTTGAAATGTCAGTGGTTCTGCATGAGGTTGTGCTGGAGCACCTCAAAGAGTGTGGCCATGGATAAGCCCACAACAGAGCAGGTACCTCCTGGCAGGGACTGTAGCCATGGGTGAGGTTGCTGCCTTTTCGCAAACTGGAAATGAAACTCAAGATAATTTCGGTAAGAAGGTAATATAAAAAGGGATTTTTATTTGAAGGCCTTCAGGGGCAGTTATGGAAAGATATCCACAAAAGCCCACCCCCCTGCCAGGGGTGAGTACATTTTTATAGGTTTTAGGAAATTAGCATAATTGATAAAAAGCACCAATTAGGAACACAAGTGGTGATGCAATTCCCCCCCAGGTCAAGCTCCTTCTCTGGAGTCCCCCACTCGGCACTGGCTGTACTTTGTCCCATGACAGGTATCTCAAAGGGTTGTTCTAGGCCTTGGTTCCCAGGAAGAACCAAAATAGCACTGGGGTCTTGTACCTGCCAGGGTTTGGAGCTCTGGAATTTGCTTGGTCTTTCTCCCTAGGGAAAGGCCATGGAAAATTACTGGGAAAACTAGCCATTAATACAATAGGCTACAGAGGTAGAAATAGATATGCGAAGAATACAGAGAATATATAAAACAAAAAAAAAGGCGAAAACCAAACGGCATCGAGGTCATGATGGAGCAGGTATCTCTGAAGGCGTTGTGGCCCATGGGAAAGGCCACACTGGAACAGGTGCACCTCAAAGCAACTGTGGCTGCAGATAAGTCTGTGATGCAGCAGGTATATCCCTGAAGAGACTCCCAGATTAAACTCCTAGAGTTTGCATTCTCTCTTTAACTTAGGGGAGCAAGTGCTGCCCTAAGGGACTGCGGTCTGCAGATAAGTCTAGGCTGGAGAAGGGTTACGGGAAAGGGTTCATTGCAATGTTAAACCCTGTGATCTGGTCCAAAGGGAACAGGGGTGGAGATTTTAATGGAAATACCTTTAAATTTTTGTAACCCAGATTTTAATTTGCCTGTTATAGGAATTACTATGACAGGAACCACCCAAACCAATGGAGAACAAGTCTTAAAGGAAGCAGTTTCAGCGCAGTGGTGACCCAGAGCTGCCTTAGGTGCCCAGTAACTCCATGGAACACACCACCTCTCCTGTCCTGAGTGACCACCATAACAGGTGGATCCCAAAGTCATGGACTAAATTAACGCAATGGACGTTTTACGGACATTAGTGGACATTTCACAGAGGTGGTTCATTGCTAAGAAAATGATATCTGTGTATGATATCAAAGGATGAGAAGGGAGGTGGTGGTTAGTGAGGTTATACTGGATACTGTGGGATTTAAGCATTACATAAATGGTGTGCAATAAGGGGTGGAGAATGTGCTGGATTAGGTTGGAGTAGAGTTAATTTTGTTCAGAGTAGCTGGTATGGCTGTGCTTTGGATTTTTGCTGGACATAACATTGATAAAAAAGGGATGTTTTCCTTATTGCTGCACAGTGCTTCCACAGCATCAAGGCCTTCTCTGCTCCTCACCCTACCTCACCAGCAAGGAGGCTGGGAAGTGCATGGGAGGTTGGGAGTAGACACAACTGGGCTGGCTGAGCCCAATTTGCCAAAGGGATATTGCATAATATGTGGCATCACGCTTAGCATATACAACTTTGGGGAAAAGACAATACTGGAAAATATTTGAAATTATGGTATTTGTCTTCCCAAGCCACCATTATATGTGGCAGAGCCCTGCTTTCCCTGGAATGGCTGAACACCTGCTTGTCCATGGGAAGCAGTGAATGAATTCCTTATTTTGCTTTGCTTGCATGCACGGATTTTTCTTTACTCACTAAATTGTCTTTATCTCAACCCATGAGATCCCTAATTTTTACTCTTCTCATTCTTTTTCCCATCCAGACATGAAGAAAGTGAGCTAGTGGCTCACTGGCTGACTGGTGCTTAGTTGCCAGCTGGACACAACACAAACTCTTGAAAGTAACAAAATCAGTTATAACTGAGCAGTTTAGGCACAAAAATTCAATTTTGCCAGGAAAATAGAAGTTTGGAGAAGAAAAATGAAGGGGTACATAGTTTGGTTGCAGTCAATCACAGTGCACAAGATAAAATGAAACATGTCCATGAAAGTGGTGAACCTAATTCACCCCGTAGAAAAATGCTTAGAGCCAAAAATGTACGACCTAAAGATGGCAACAAAATCAGAAAGGTTTGGGGTTTTTTTTGAATTACTAAAAAATTAAGGGACTAAAGTACTAAAATGAAGATAATTACATTGGACTGTTACGGTTTGTCCAAACAGCTATAAAGAAGAGATATGTGATTTCTGACAGTACAGCTCTACCTTTTAAAATAATTAATAGCTAAAGGATAGAGAACAAATGGGTCAGTATTTTACATTAGAGGCTCTTTTGCAATGAATTTGGATTATGCTGTTTTAATAGAAATAAATTTGGGATTTTAATGACATATTAGATTACTTGAGGGCGTGCCTGATGAAAGACAGACAGGCACTGCTTTGTAGAGACTCTGGTTTAGGTGAATGTTTGACAGGAATGGTGCAGGTCCAGAAGAGTTTTTTTGTACTTTTTTTTATTTCTTAAAATTTTAAACAGTGAATCTGTAGATTTTTGTCTTTAAACCTCTTATTAAAACTCAGAACATCATGTGGTCTATGTTTAGACTCAAGAGTAGGAAGTATAAACCACTTTTTTCACCTCTACAAACTGCAGCAGCTAGTAACCAACCCCTTTTTCATAAGATGCAGTCCTAAAAGCCATAATTCAAAATGTGCTTCTTACATTAGAGTGCATTTTGACATTCTGAATTGTTTTCTGGTCTTTTGATCCCATAGTATTTCTTAACATTAACCTTACTTTTTCAGTCTTTGTAATCTTACCTTTTTTTTTTTTTTTTTTTTTTTTTTTTTT
Source organism: Melanocharis versteri (assembly GCA_013397845.1). Taxonomy (NCBI): domain Eukaryota; kingdom Metazoa; phylum Chordata; class Aves; order Passeriformes; family Melanocharitidae; genus Melanocharis; species Melanocharis versteri. The sequence goes on from VZTG01009883.1 coordinate 2,033,162, forward strand.
TTTTTTTTTTTAAAAAATTTTTGGTGAGGGGGAGATANGATAAAATCTTAGGAGAGTGAGCATGACAGAAATACCAAATATACTACAGCTGTGCTTTTGGGGAGTTTAGCAGCTGAGAGCAAGACAGCAAGCCAACATCATGTGTTCCAGTGAGACCTTGGTCAGCCAGAAACGCGTAAGCCATTGCAACCAGGATCACTATCATGCCTAGAGTGGCGTGTGCCATCACAGACCACTCCATCTCTCCAGATCCAGGACCACAGAACTGTTGTAAAAGCTACTATGAAGACAAAAAGCACTTGTTTGTTTTTCCCAGTGAGGGAAGTCGTTAACAGTTCTTTAAATAGCGTGGAGATTGTTAGTGTTTTAGAGGATCTTTGTTTGATTCTAACGATTGCTCATCTCGAAGGAAAAAAAAGGAAGGAGGGAGGGAAAAGGAAGAAAAGGGAAAGGGGGCAAATAAGTGAAGTGGGAAGGAGAGAAGGAGGATAGAAGGAGGCAAAAAAGGGAGGGAGGGAGAGAGGAAGAGAGGAAGGGAGGGAGAGAGGAAGGAAGGAAGGAAGGAAAAGGAATAAGAGGAGGAGGAAAGAAAAAGAATCTCTTTCTGAGAGAATTCTGGCCAGATTTTCCATATGCTTTCTGCTTGGAGATTTGCTGAAAGAATAATAAATTGTTTCTTGATTAAACAACTGTAGCATCTGGAAACTTGACACAATATGTTGTAAGCTAAAACCAAAACAAATTGTAAGCCTCTTGACTTTATGCAAATAAATATTATGAGCTCCAAAAGTTAATAATGATTTATGCCAGTCAATCAGCAGATGGCAAGGGACTTTGCACGAAATAGGAAGATGGATTAACTCTCTACTTTCAGCCAACTGTTGCATAGAAGCAAAGAAAAAAATTAGGTTGTTCTAATGGGTATTTTATGCTTTGGACACTTGTCAACATATCTTGTGGCTGAGAAAGACACAAAATATGTTATATGTCAAATGAAAGGTCAAATCTTTAAACATATATCGAAGTATACTAGTCCATTATTTCAATTCCGCTTCATTTTCTCAGCTAAAATCTGAACAATTATTTTTGTGATCTTCAGTTTTGTAAGACAAGCAATCCTCAGTTTAAAACTTACATAATACTGACTTCTGCCAGAAGTCTATTCAAATATAGACTCTCATATTTCACACAGGGTACAAGCTAGCATTTCTTTATTTTGCTGCTTTAGGGAAATGACAACAGTCTGATGTGAGCAATGTCGTCATTGCTTTCAAGTTAGTTTCAAATATTTTTTTGATCTGCTTTCATATTTTATAGAGATACTGGACAAAAACAACATTTCAAATTTATGTTTAAACACATGTGACTGCTGAAAAGATTGCTTTTTAGTAAACAGTCTATTAAATTAAGTTGTTACATTTCTTTTCCTATGTATGAACCTCTTAAATTCTACTTTGGATATTAATTTGTGATTACCATTATTTGGCTGCTGCAGTTCCACTAACATGAACAGGATTTCCCAAAGTTTGGAACACAGTAGTAAACTTCCTCTTACTTTTTACCTTACCAGAATGTTACATTGACTATTGGCTCATTGGTTCCACTCCATTTACACACATTAAGTGCAGCTAAACCAGAAAAAAATACTCTACTGGTAAATTTACCCCTGGGGCAAATTTTGCTGTACCACTAAGCTTGGCAAAGGGATTTTCAAGAATTCAGACAGCTTACTGCCTCTCAAGAAACCCCCGTGCACTTTCCAAATGGTGTAGGACTGGCTTGAGTGGTGGTGTTGCTGCAGACATCGTAGAACTGATAACATCAGGGTCTGGCACATATTCTTGATTAAATCAGTCTCAGATCTTCTATTCACTGAAAATCTTGTATACAGAGAGGTATGGGATGAATTGCATCCAAATATTTATCTTCAAACTTCTTGCTTAATATCCAACCTCTGTAATTAAAAAAAGGAAAATTTTCATGACCACCATATTAAATTTTATATTCATTGTTTGTTGGTTATTCAGTAAAAAGTATCTGAAAATCTAGAGAAGTGAATTTCTAAAATAAAATATTTCTTGAATAGAATGCTGAAAAGGTTCAGAAAGCTATCATAGCAAGCAAGACTTTGGAGGAATATCTGACTATGTTAGTGGCATGTAAAGGTTATAGAGTGATTCCTTTTGCATTCTCTCTTTAACTAATTTTGGAGTTTATGTAAATGTGACATAAAATTCTTCCAGTCCCTTACAAATGATTCGGTAATAAGAAAAAATGTTCTCCCATAATATGCCTTTCATAAAAACTCTCCTCAGAAAAGTTACAGAGGGTTGGATTTTTTCCTTTAATTAGTCTTGTGCTGACACTACCTTTTCATTTAGTGATGCCAAGACTCTGAACAATGGGTGTATTGATACAAGCTGTGCTGCTCACAGCAGTGTCAAAGTTCTCCATTGCTTCAAATTGTTGACATATTTTATGGTGAGGCACAGTGAGTAGAAAATGTTGTCAAATCGGAAGGATTTATACCTTTCTTGAGGTGTAGATGATTTAACAGATCCTTATCATCAAAAGCTGTAGGAATGCTTATTGAGGTACAGAATGTGTAAAATCAAACAGATCTGAAGTAACTAACCTTTGCAACATGAACCATTATGAAAGTAGTCCAGCTACTTCAAAGTCATATTTACAATATCTGCCTTTTTGAAGGAAACAAGGTTAAAATATGTAGCTGGCTTGTAGTCCAGTATGGGTTTTGAGAAAGTCCCAATTCATATCTGAAATCAGCTGCAGCAGTAGTTCCTGCACTGCTTCAGGCAAGAGGAAAAGATGCAATAAGGAAAAACTACCAGTGAGTTAAGCAAGTTCTAAGATATGTTCTCCACCATGAAGAAAGAGACCGTGAAACTGGGCAACACCATGCCACGTGCTTTCTTTTGAGCTTCACAAGTAGGCATGTTGTCCATAAACAATTATGTGTTTTGAAAAGCAAAAATATATGTAATTGCCTAGATCTCGAGAAGTCCCCCATGTAATAAAAACCTATAAAATTATAAAAGGATGAAACTAGTTGTTTTATCTTATTTGTCTTTCTCTCGGTTGCTCTATTTCAACATGAACTTCACCTTGTAACTCTTGTATTTTGCTTTATCTTTGAGGCAGCAGTGATGTTTAGTTATATTATCTGCTGACCGGCTAAGACACCCCTCCTTTTCTTCCCTGTCTTGTCTGATCTATAATGATGATGGAGGTTGATGCAGTAAGACCTAAATAGGGAACCTAGGGGAAGGTGGTGTTATTTTGGGGTAGTGTCTCTCTCTTTAAGGCTGCTCCTTTTATATGTTTACCCAGGAAATCAGTTTTACAGATCATGAATAAATGAAGTATTGGAGCAAAAGACCTCTGCCTAAACACTTTGTACAGGGGTGATGTTATGCTTGCATAAATTGAAAGAAGGGGTCTAAGTTTTTATGTATGCATGTACATAGGTACATTTTGTATGTTTTATGACCCCCACCAGTGGTCCTTTCCAACATTAACCATTCTGTGATTCTGTATATATATACATACATACATGAAAAAGGCAAAAATTTTAATTTGTTCTCCTAGGTATTTAGGTAACCGTTTTTGAAGGTTTTACAAGTGAAGAGGCTTTAACATAGAGGGAAGCTATAAATGCAAACTTATATTCTGCAAATTTATTGTTTCTGGGTAGTCCCAGAATACATGGACTTAGTGCTGTATAAAAATGTGTCAGTGTACCTTAGTTTAAGTTATTCCCTGTCACAGAGATGGAGATGGTGTTAATTTTGGGGCTGTAGGTGGCACAGCATTCTCTTCTGGAGGATACACAGTCTTCAGAGAATTGCTGTGTGTGCTAAAATCAAACTGAGTCATCCTAAAAAAGCATCAGACATTTGTTACACTGGTATGTGTCTCTTCAATACCTGGATTTTGGATGTTTGATGTTATTGAAGTTATCGTCATCTAATGAGTTTTCAAATGCAATTAAAAAGCAGTAGTAGAGGTTCACTAGGAGAATCAGTGACAAAGTGTCACCTTTGCAGTGACAAGGGTAATTCTCTCAAAGGGAGAGGTCTATGAAACCAGTGGCAAGGTCTAAAATTTTGTCTTTCATCTACTGCGCCCACTAGTGTGAATTGCTTAAAATAATAGTACATCAGTTTCTATTGCTTTGATAGTCCTTTTAAAAAAAGGTTCTTTGGCATTAAAAATTTTTATTTGCGGTTAAAAAATGTTTGCATCTTTAACCTTTTCTCATATTCTTGTTTAAAAACTAAAAACTTATTCACAGTCAAACTTCTCATCAAACATTTGATCTCATGCAACTTCTAGAAGTGTACTTTCATTATTCCCAACCTAACCTACTGGCATTTTTTAAAATTAGAAATAAGGTTTTGATTATAGAATTTGGATAGCCAATTATAACATAAATCCAAGCCCAGAAGGCCACATGAATTTAAAAAACAGATTTTACTTTCTCACCTTATGGTTTCAGCTTCAACACATCACCACTTTTATTGTTTCGTATGACACAGAGCCAAAGTAACTGAAGCATATTACGGTGAAAGTGGTTTGAAAATAGATTTGACCGTTTGAACCAAAGAAGCCTTAGCTACTTATACCTTGCTCTTAGTTTTTATGCAGAGATAGTTTTGGAATGGCTCTGGCTTATTTGAATTGCTTATCCTGGAATATTTTTAGTCTATACACAAAATATTTGCCAAAAGTATGTTTTAAACACTCTGTCACATGGCGCATATGTGGTAACATCAGTAAAAATTCAGAAACAGAAGTTTAAAATTTAAAAAATATCAGAATTTCACTGTCTGCTTTTCCAGTGTACCCACTAAGGATGGATATAGAGTGCAACTGGATAGAACATTTCGGATTTATTACTTACAGGGCTCTAGACACACACAGAATAGGTTATAACTATATTAAAAATCACACAAACTGGCAATATGAACCAAAATACAAATTAGAGTCTGCTTAATTTTGAAACTATCAGAGAGAAGGCAAGGCATTTTAAAGAGGACTCGATATTATGTGTGTGATGTTTTATGTCAATGGGGAAACAGTTTCAAAATAAAAGTATCTTTCAATCTCCCGTGTAAGTAATTACCAATTAAAAAGGCTGCTTTTTTTCATCTTCTATGAAAGAATTTTTCATAGGCTACACAGAAGCTCTGAGATAGAAAGGATGTAAACCACAGGAACATTAAAGCTGGAGAAGACTTCACCTTCTTCTGTCTGTCAGTGGTAGTTTTTTTGTTTTTAAAGGCCTTCAATCGCATATTTCACAATCTCCTCGAGGAATCTGTTCCAAGGCTTGGATAATCTCAATGCTAGAAAGTGTTTTCTAATGTCTAGACTGGTTTTCTGCAATTTAAGTTATGACCTATCCACTGTAAGTCTGAAAAACAGTGGTTTCCCTTATTTGCAAATGTTGCAAGACTATAATCATGTCCCCTTTCAGTGTTTTCTTCCCTAGGTTGTTAAGCCTTGGTTTTTAATTTCTGCCTGACGTCATATCTTCTTGAGTCCTCTTTTGGCTCTTACACCCTACCAAACTCCCTCCAACTGAACTGAATCATTTCTAGCTGCACTATCCCAAGCTTGATACACAATCCCAGGTAAGGCTTTCAAGTGCAAAGCAAATTTTAGCGGTCACTTTAGGTTGCTTTCAGGTTCTCAGTTACCCCGGTATTTTTATGCATCTGCATGTCATTTTAAATGTTCGTTTAGCATGTGATGCACTCTAGACTTCAGATTGCTTCCTGAACACTTATTGACCTTCAGGATCTCAATGCAGATGTGATTTGCTCTCTGTTTGTGAGTTAATGTAGATCAGTTTCTTTCTGAGAGTTCTTTCAGAACCACAGGATGGCAACAAGCAGGCTATCCTGACTTACATATTCAGTGTTCTGGACAGAATATGAAGAATACTTAGTAAGCAGCATGTGCTCAGGTATTCTTCTTGTTCTCTGAATGTCTTTCAGTTCTGCTGAATGTGTCCAAATGTCTTTCAATGTACGTCTCTCTTATTCTTCTGAGTATCTCCTGGCATATAACACCTCACATCAGTGCTGTTTTGGTACTGTCTTCCTTCTTAATTTCATAGTACTGAAACTGTTCGTGAGTCAAAATCAATGCATCAGTTTCATCCTGATAGAAGCTAGAGACCAGAACATACATGCAAAGAGGTTCTCCTTCCTATATTGGTCATTCTACATAATTTGGGGGTTTTTTTTCAGATGATATAAAGTATATGCACATGCATTGCAACATCCAATCTGATGTGAAGCAGGTATAAAGCTCTAAAGGAAGGTCTGAGTATGAAAGAGAACAGGCAGCCAAAAGTGCTCACAAACATCCCTTTCTATCTGGTTTTCCAAAAGCCTTGGGGAAATTCACAGAACCATTGCCAGGCTTAAGTGTAACCAGCATATCTGACAGTCACATAATGTGCCTTTTATTCTCAGTTTCCTTACAAACTTCAAGAATTTTAATTTAATTACCAGTCATCTGAAATGTCATACAAAGTAAATTTATTTTGGTAAACATTAAACTATTCTTGTATTTTCTAAAACATTATTAAAAATAAGTTTCATAACTAGTCACCTCCTTGGTGAAAGGAGATAATCAACAAAGGGAGTAAGGTGGAACACATTGGAACAGATGGAAAGACAAAGTGAGTTTAAAAATAGTGAAAGTCCTTGCCCAAAGTTGATGCCCAGATCATGTTGAATTCATAGGTAAATAAGAATTTGAGAAAAAATTATTAAAAGTAATTTCCCTTAAAACTGATGTTCCTCAATAAGCAGCACTGACAAAATGTTAAGCTCAACTACCCTTCCTGTCTCCCTTTCCTACAGGAATTGCTGGTCCTCTGCCACTTTCTCACATAAAAGCTTGGACAGAAACACACACACACACACACATACACACACACACACATACACACAC